>JAQJVL010000464.1:297644-450144 GCA_035578905.1 Stictocephala bisonia | reverse complement strand
AGAGAGAGAGAGAGAGAGAGAGAGAGAGAGAGAGAGAGAGAGAGAGAGAGAGAGAGGAGAGAGAGAGAGAGAGCTGACTTGACTACAAGCTCAAACTAGGCCCTCCTACTTTACTGTCTTCAAATGAAACCGGTTTAAAAGCGCAAGGAAATTACCAATAAAAAAAACCGTTAAATTCGAGTGACATCAACCCTGTTGTGGAAAAACCAGAGCACAGTTGAAAGTCCTGGCCAACTAAATCAATCAATCTCAGGTAAAACTCTGGCTCGTGACTGCTATTGATGGGTAAATTATGCTTCATCGTGATAAATAAGGTTGAATTATGGAGGTCCTCCGAGGGCAACGGCCACGAGCACTCGGTTTGGTAACAGTAGACATCTCTCCATGGAGGAACTGTTAAACGGGAAGAGTATTGAATACTTCCCACCCTTAACTAAAAGCCGTACATTCAATATGCTCTGAGTTGTATTTACGATGGTGATGTTTACGACTTCCCCATACTAATAATAATGAGGTGCGAAAATTTTCTGTGGTTGTTACTGACTAATTTGTTGTTATATGACCCTTATGTAATGACAATGACACATTTTTCGCTATTAAAACGGTTTTGAAAACTATACGTTGCAAAATCCTTTTTATAAACTGTGAACCTTTCTTTTATAAAGTTTTAAATGATTATGGAGATAATTAGTTGTTAGAAAAATTATTTTTAAAAAAGGTTTTGACATATCTCAAACTTGTCACTTAAGGCCTGGGTTACCACTGTTACTAGTCCTTTTGTACATTTCCAAAAACATACGACTTTCAGAATACAGTACGTGGTCAGACTCACGTGAATGAGTGTCAAATAATGAACTATAGTAACAAGAAAGTACCTAACAGCTTGTACTTTTTAAGTAAATAAAAATACCACTTCTAGAATAGCTCCTGAAGTTCTATTCAATATAGTATAGCAATAATGATATTTTTATTAAAATTTGACAATAGGATGTTTCAAAAGGATTGAATAAGAAGGTTCTTTATGTGCAGTTTAAATATCTTCTTTCAGAATCATTTAAATATCTCTCCGTGTTATTCTTATGAGCGAAAAACGTACTTTGGGGATTTCACGTGCACTTCAGGGTGAACATATTGAAGAAATAAGATCTTATTGCAAAACTACGAACAGAGGTAGTTTTTGACACCTTAACCGTTTAAATTGGTCAAGAAATAAAGGAGGAGTTTCGTTGACAAAAACGGCTTCACTTTTATATATAAGGACTTTAAAAATTAATTAACAGTGTTATAAATGTATAAAGAATGTAAATATAATTGCAACTACATCAGGCCGTGGCTTTGATTTTATATTAAAACCGATAATAATGGTGTTAAATATTCCTACAAAGATGTATGTTTTCTATAGAGGTCGACGACAGATAAACAAACATCTGACGCGAGTATATAACAAACTTATGTACTTATGTTTGTTATACGCGAGTATAACAAACATAAGTACCAGTGGCTCATCAGCCCTCAAGGGTTGCTGCACACATGAAGTGAGCAGATCACATCACTGCCGTGAGATCGCTTCATCGCCAGCAACGTTTGAGGAGGCGTTTGTTGATAAGAGGGAGGGACCTATGAATAATAATGTCAAATTTATGCAGCTTGATGAAGAAAATTGATACCGTCCAAAACTTAAAGGATAATAATCAAACCGCCACTTGACATTTGGTTTGTTTGGGGAGGTCTTGGTAACACCGGCGATACTATCACTACCCGGAGACTAAGGTCTGCTTCATAACAATACTGGACTAAATACTAATTTTGTGAAATTATGAAGTCAGTACTAGTATTTGAGAGACTAGAAGCAATTTACTCAACGTGTTATGTTAAAACCCATTACGAATGTTAAGCAAATATCTAAAATATACTTATTGTATATTTTGAAATATAATAATTGGGAGGGAGGGAATACCGGGAGGTACGAGTTGAAAGTGCCGTCAACACACGACAAGCGCCAAGACTGGCTCGTCATATAGCGAGTACGAGTTGGAAGTACCGTCAATATACGTCAAGTGTCAAGGCTGGCTCATCATATAACGAGTATGAGTTGGAAGTACCGTCAATACACGACAAGCGCCAAGACTGGCTCGTCATATAGCGAGTACGAGTTGGAAGTACCGTCAATACACGACAAGCGCCAAGACTGGCTCGTCATATAGCGAGTACGAGTTGGAAGTACCGTCAATACACGACAAGCGCCAAGACTGGCTCGTCATATAGCGAGTACGAGTTGGAAGTACCGTCAATACACGACAAGCGCCAAGACTGGCTCGTCATATAGCGAGTACGAGTTGGAAGTACCGTCAATACACGTCAAGTGTCAAGGCTGGCTCATCATATAACGAGTATGAGTTGGAAGTACCGTCAATACACGACAAGCGTCAGGACTGGCTCGTCATATAACGAGTATGAGTTGGAAGTACCGTCAATACACGACAAGCGTCAGGACTGGCTCGTCATAAAACGAACTCGAGTTGGAAGTACCGTCAATACACGTCAAGCGTCAAGGCTGGCTCATCATATAGCGAGTACGAGTTGGAAGTACCGTCATTAAACGTCAAGCGTCAAAACTGGCTCATCAGATAGCGAGTACGAGTTGAAAGTGCCGTCAACACACAAGCGCCAAGACTGGCTCGTCATATAGCGAGTACGAGTTGGAAGTACCGTCAATACACGACAAGCGTCAAGGCTGGCTCATCATATAGCGAGTACGAGTTGGAAGTACCGTCAATACACAACAAGCGTCAGGACTGGCTCGTCATAAAACGAACTCGAGTTGGAAGTACCGTCAATACACGACAAGCGCCAAGACTGGCTCGTCATATAGCGAGTACGAGTTGGAAGTACCGTCAATACACGACAAGCGCCAAGATGGCTCGTCATATAGCGAGTACGAGTTGGAAGTACCGTCAATACACGTCAAGTGTCAAGGCTGGCTCATCATATAACGAGTATGAGTTGGAAGTACCGTCAATACACGACAAGCGTCAGGACTGGCTCGTCATATAACGAGTATGAGTTGGAAGTACCGTCAATACACGACAAGCGTCAGGACTGGCTCGTCATATAGCGAGTACGAGTTGGAAGTACCGTCAATACACGACAAGTGTCAAGGCTGGCTCATCATATAACGAGTATGAGTTGGAAGTACCGTCAATACACGACAAACGCCAAGACTGGCTCGTCATATAGCGAGTACGAGTTGGAAGTACCGTCAATACACGACAAGTGTCAAGGCTGGCTCATCATATAACGAGTATGAGTTGGAAGTACCGTCAATACACGACAAGCGTCAGGACTGGCTCGTCATAAAACGAACTCGAGTTGGAAGTACCGTCAATACACGTCAAGCGTCAAGGCTGGCTCATCATATAGCGAGTACGAGTTGGAAGTACCGTCATTAAACGTCAAGCGTCAAAACTGGCTCATCAGATAGCGAGTACGAGTTGAAAGTGCCGTCAACACACAAGCGCCAAGACTGGCTCGTCATATAGCGAGTACGAGTTGGAAGTACCGTCAATACACGACAAGCGTCAAGGCTGGCTCATCATATAGCGAGTACGAGTTGGAAGTACCGTCAATACACAACAAGCGGCAGGACTGGCTCGTCATAAAACGAACTCGAGTTGGAAGTACCGTCAATACACGTCAAGCGTCAAGGCTGGCTCATCATACAGCGAGTGTGCACACATCATGTATAGCATGTAATAAAGAGTATTAAGTGTATGTGGAGTAAATTTTCAACATGAAACTCATGGTGTTGTTTTCATTCAATGAATAGTGAGAGATTTTATGTCTGTGTCGCTGAGGACGTCGGCATTCACTGTTTACCACGAACCATATCACTGTGGTGAGGGATCTCTGGAACGAGTTTCCAGCTGTACTCACATCGCCTATTACTGGCACCACCAATATTCGTTGATGATTGGACCTTCGAATCCACATAAACAAACATATAGTAGATTTTTACGAAATTGAGATATATTTGGAATACCTTGAGGGTTTCAAACAAATTTCCAACTACCTTGATTTTAATTGTTTGGTTAGTCAATTTTTAAAGTTTTAAAATATGAATGTATAACGAAATTATTTAATATTAACGACTTTAAAAAAAGGCGTTTGAAGCCGAGATACTAACATTAAAAAGTCGATTAATGACTTTAGTTCTTTTATTTCTTGCCACGAAACTCTTTCCGGACATTATTAATAATTTATACTACAGAGTATTCAATAACTAATTATGACGTAACCACTGTGTTTTAATATTTACTTACTACAAAATCTGCTACATAAAAGGGACATTTAAATCAGTGGTATTTTTTTGTATCCCAAAATCATCATTAAAAATAAATTCCTAAAAGTTACATGACACTACCGAGATTGATCACAGGCTCTAAAAGACAGACTTTTTATCATCTCAAATTCCTAATCAACCATGAATTATTCATTTTACAAATTCTTGTAAGCAACTCTTTAATTGCTTCATCAAGATTGTTGGCGAAATCCACCAGGCTTCTCAACTACTTCTGGCTCCGTGCGGTCTCATAATTAAAACTAATTTTCATAGCCTTACATTTCCTTCCTTACTCCATGATGGATGGGTCTACCGGCAGGCTGGTGTTGAGGACGGTCTTGTCTGCTCCGCTCACCGGATACATTACAAGCTTTGCACATAATCGGACTGGCCGGATTCCCCCGCACCTCCTCGCAGTCACCATCACTCTTTGTTCATTACTCCGTGGAATCCTAACCAGTGGTCACATTGTAAATTCCACAGAGTTAGTAATTCTGGTTTCAAGAAATGCGACAAGACAGCTTGCAAAACCAACCTTGTTGACAAGGAAATGAATGAGTTGAATGACTCTATTTCACCTTTTCCAGAATCCATACGGTGATACAATATCAAATATATTATTATGAGTTTTTTGATATTACGAATCTAATGAGATGGTAATGCATTTGGATAAGTTCTGGTTTTTAATCTCTACTAAAGTGGGATTAGATGTGTTTTTTATCATGGCAGTAATCAGATTCTTTTGTTAACAAAATTGTAAAAGAACATGTAGATTTTGAAACGGGGTTTTTAAATGTTCTACAGCTCTCTGTTTTTATTTTGTGTCGTAGTAAAGAAGTGATTATATTTTCTTACTGTTTGTAAAAAACAATCCTCTCCACAAAGAAACCCTCTTTCTCTAGTTGTACTATAGAGTACAGGTTGTTCTGAGGGCTTGAAGATATTGTAACAGCTTTTGCACTGTTTAGTAAAACTCTCTACTACTTACTGTACTAAGTCATATACTGCATACATAAACTCAAAAATAATATTAATTTACATGGTTAAATTTACAGCATTAATGAATATTAAAGTTACAGTATTAATGAACGTTAAAGTTACATCATTAATGCACGTTAAAGTTACAGTATTAATGAACGTTAAAGTTACAGTATTAATGAACGTTAAAGTTACAGCATTAATGAACGTTAAAGTTACAGTATTAATGAACGTTAAAGTTACAGTATTAATGAACGTTAAAGTTACAGTATTAATGAACGTTAAAGTTACAGCATTAATGAACGTTAAAGTTACAACATTAATGAACGTTAAAGTTACAGTATTAATGAACGTTAAAGTTACAGTATTAGGCCTAATGAACGTTTAAGTTACAGTATTAATGAACGTTAAAGTTACAGTATTAATGAACGTCAAAGTTACAGCATTAATGAACGTTAAAGTTACAGTATTAATGAACGTTAAAGTTACAGTATTAATGAACGTTAAAGTTACAGTATTAATGAACGTCAAAGTTACAGCATTAATGAACGTTAAAATTACAGTATTAATGAACGTCAAAGTTACAGCATTAATGAACGTTAAAGTTACAGTATTAATGAACGTTAAAGTTACAGTATTAATGAACGTTAAAGTTACAGTATTAATGAACGTTAAAGTTACAGTATTAATGAACGTTAAAGTTACAGTATTAATGAACGTCAAAGTTACAGCATTAATGAACGTTAAAGTTACAGTATTAATGAACGTTAAAGTTACAGTATTAATGAACGTTAAAGTTACAGTATTAATGAACGTTAAAGTTACAGTATTAATGAACGTTAAAGTTACAGCACTAATGAACGTTAAAGTTACAGCATTAATAAATGTTAAAGCTTGACAATGTATATAGTATGCAAACACACCGCAAGATAATGTTGTATTTAGTATCACATTTACCCTTACATTTTGTATTTTAATCACAGACTTTACTTTTTTATACGGCAAATTTCGTTTAGTTGTAATTACTAATCTGTATGCCTGTAATGTATAGGAAGTTCTAATCGTGGCAGTAGATTTGCTGTTTTTCACTCAATTGTTAATTCTTGTAGAATGTTTGAAGCAATAAAACTATTTTGATCTGGAATCATAATTATTCAACAATACCAGTTTAATTAATCAACGCTCTTACGTTTGTGAAAAAGATACCGAGCAATTTTGAAAGCAATTATATTATCTAAGAGTAAAGCTTCTCTTCAGAGTAATTAGAAGTACAGTATCAACCTGTTGGGTAAAAGCAAATGCTTGTCCGCTAGGCGGTCGACTGCGTTTATGTTTGGTGCAGTAGGCAGTGTTCTGCTAGCCACATCAGTCGCACTTTGTAAATACCATTTTTAGCTTTAAAAATTCAGAATTCCAAAAACACATGGTAGTCATCTGAATAACTTGATATAAATCACTTCTGAATTTAAATGTTATAAACATTTTTACTATGTTTCACTGAAAAAATGTCTAGACAGATCTAGAAATATCCGGAACTGAGTAGCACGTTTCAGTGCGCATTTAGTGTGTTTTTCATCGACAACATTTACTTGATTACAATGTACAATCGTACAACCCACAAAAATTCTGTTCCAACTTGTATTGCAGAGCTAACGTAAACTAACGATTCGAGACAAATCCACAAATAAGTAATAGTAATAATAAATAAGATAAAAAATCTAGATGGCGTACATACAGTGTGTTGAATATAACAGACCGATTTTATGTCTTGATAAAACATCTAGATGGCGTACATACAGTGTGTTGAATATAACAGACCGATTTTATGTCTTGATAAAAAAGGACCGATCAGGAATATAACGAAATGGTTATGTGTGGCATAGATAGGTTTGTATCCATCTCGAAAGGTGTATTTAGAATTAAAGTAGGACGAATAAAAATGTCTACTGCTTCGATAAAAAAATTAACTAGGCCTACTTATGAATTTTCCTCCTTTTACTGTTTGAAAATGAAGAGAACATATCAACATTACTTAGAGAATCGTTGGTGGTGTCCTGATGAAACATTTTAGGTTTCAGAACTTACTTATACCAACGTATATATTGGCCCAACCTGCACGCCCACCCAGACACGTACAGTGGTATTGACCCACCCATACAGGTACAGAGGTACGGTCAGTCTCTTTACTCAACTCAACCTAACCTAACCTAACCTAACCTAACCGGCCCGCCATGCACATGCAGTGGTATTCACCTACCCGCACATCCATATACGAGTATGTACAGTGTTATTGAAACCACTGTACGGGTAGGGTAATACCTCTGTACCTGTATGGGTGAGTCAATACCACGGCCGTAGAACGATTGGCACACATTTTTGGCCGATTTGGAATTGCACGACTGGCACAGTCATTAGAGGGGATTAAGAAGGGTCAACCTGTAAGTTTCAGAAAGGCACGATTGGCACACACCGCCCGGCCAGGTAGTAGCAGCCAGGTGGCCAGAATGCGGGAAAATGGGAACTTTTTTGCCCCCGCAAATTCCTAACCTAACCTAACCTAACCTAACCTAACCTAGCCTAACCTAACCTAACCTAACCTAACCTAACCTAACCTAACCTAACCTAACCTAACCTAACCTAACCTAACCTGACCTAAGAACAAAAAATCAATTTAAAAAAGCAATTTAATTGAATTTTATGTGTAAAACATATTTTCTATAAGAGAAAAACTTAAACACCAGTGAGGTTTAAATTAAAAAATTTGTTATATCACGGGCAAATGACTGCCACGCAGAGTTGACGGGAATAATAAAATTCCCGTTTTCCCTCGTTCGATGGCGTCTACCTGGTCGAGCGACTGTGCCAATCCTGCCTTTTCCAAGCAGGCGAGTTGACCCTACTTAATCCGCTCTAATGATTGTGCCAATACTGCCATGGGCAGAAGGTCCAAAAATGTGTGCCAGTCGTCCCGTCCCCAATACCACTGCATGTGTATGGCGGGCCGGTGGGTCAGTACCTCTGTACCTGTATGGGTGGGTCAATACCACTGTACGTGTAAAGAAATGATCGTCTTGTTTAACCAGGCGAAGTTAGGGCTAAGAAGCCCTCTCTAACACTTAACCAACGGCTTAAGGGTGACTTCCGAACCACTACCAGTGACCGGGCAGGCGGGCTGCGTGCAAGGACGGGATCGCTCAGATGACGGTCACGCATCTACCTGACAGCAACGCTCGATGTTGCTTAACTCCGTTATCTTGCGATAACGTGGAACCCTCCGGTCAAGGCCACTGTAGGGTGGGTGGTTGGGTCAATACCACTACATTAATTTTTTTTTTTTAATATATGCCAAAACTGACGCCGACACAGCTTGAGCGTATTTCAAGAGCAACAAGCCCGATAAAGAATGAATGTGGACGACATGTGCAGTTTTACCTAAATGACTTTGATATAATTGGTTTAATAACCCTAATTGTTTCTAAAATGTTGCTTGAATAATTTTTATCAAAACCGAGTATTAAAAAACTCTTGATATAAAACTGCATTATTGTATAAAATAAGGAGATAAGCCGTTTTAAAATGCTCTGTCACGTGAATAGTTAGACTATGTAAAAATAATTGTTAAAAGCTAAAAATGTGACTACAGATGACATTATTATCAGAATTAATTCATAACTAGGAAACTTACTTTATTTGCTTTAACTTAAAAACAGTAGATCTTTCCAATTTTGCGCACAATATAATCAACTCAATAATATTTACGGCTTTTAACTATTTGGGTACATCGATAATCTCGTTTTACTATAAAACACGCGTTTGATCACTTTATCAATATGGTTATAATGTGTCTTAAGATGTATATTTTAAGTTTGTAGCTCAGAGAGGAAAGTCACAGAGGTCGCATCCAATAGTGCACCTGAATACGTGTCAAGTAGTTAGTTCTCCAATTTGCCATGGGGATGGCAGAGCCCGCACCTTGTCAGTAACTCCCTCATCTCGCCCAAATATGTGTCAAGTAGTTAGTTCTCCAATTTGCCATGGGGATGGCAGAGCCCGCACCTTGTCAGTAACTCCCTCATCTCACCCAAATATGTGTCAAGTAGTTAGTTCTCCAATTTGCCATGGGGATGGCAGAGCCCACACTTTGTCAGTAACTCCCTCATCTCACCCAAATATGTGTCAAGTAGTTAGTTCTCCAATTTGCCATGGGGATAGCAGAGCCCGCACCTTGTCAGTAACTCCCTCATCTCACCCAAATATGTGTCAAGTAGTTAGTTCTCCAATTTGCCATGGGAATAGCAGAGCCCACACCTTGTCAGTAACTCCCTCATCTCGCCCAAATATGTGTCAAGTAGTTAGTTCTCCAATTTGCCATGGGAATAGCAGAGCCCACACCTTGTCAGTAACTCCCTCATCTCACCCAAATATGTGTCAAGTAGTTAGTTCTCCAATTTGCCATGGGGATAGCAGAGCCCGCACCTTGTCAGTAACTCCCTCATCTCACCCAAATATGTGTCAAGTAGTTAGTTCTCCAATTTGCCATGGGGATAGCAGAGCCCGCACCTTGTCAGTAACTCCCTCATCTCGCCCAAATATGTGTCAAGTAGTTAGTTCTCCAATTTGCCATGGGAATAGCAGAGCCCACACCTTGTCAGTAACTCCCTCATCTCACCCAAATATGTGTCAAGTAGTTAGTTCTCCAATTTGCCATGGGGATAGCAGAGCCCGCACCTTGTCAGTAACTCCCTCATCTCACCCAAATATGTGTCAAGTAGTTAGTTCTCCAATTTGCCATGGGAATAGCAGAGCCCACACCTTGTCAGTAACTCCCTCATCTCACCCAAATATGTGTCAAGTAGTTAGTTCTCCAATTTGCCATGGGGATAGCAGAGCCCGCACCTTGTCAGTAACTCCCTCATCTCACCCAAATATGTGTCAAGTAGTTAGTTCTCCAATTTGCCATGGGGATAGCAGAGCCCGCACCTTGTCAGTAACTCCCTCATCTCACCCAAATATGTGTCAAGTAGTTAGTTCTCCAATTTGCCATGGGGATAGCAGAGCCCGCACCTTGTCAGTAACTCCCTCATCTCGCCCAAATATGTGTCAAGTAGTTAGTTCTCCAATTTGCCATGGGAATAGCAGAGCCCACACCTTGTCAGTAACTCCCTCATCTCGCCCAAATATGTGTCAAGTAGTTAGTTCTCCAATTTGCCATGGGGATAGCAGAGCCCGCACCTTGTCAGTAACTCCCTCATCTCACCCAAATATGTGTCAAGTAGTTAGTTCTCCAATTTGCCATGGGAATAGCAGAGCCCACACCTTGTCAGTAACTCCCTCATCTCACCCAAATATGTGTCAAGTAGTTAGTTCTCCAATTTGCCATGGGGATAGCAGAGCCCGCACCTTGTCAGTAACTCCCTCATCTCACCCAAATATGTGTCAAGTAGTTAGTTCTCCAATTTGCCATGGGGATAGCAGAGCCCGCACCTTGTCAGTAACTCCCTCATCTCACCCAAATATGTGTCAAGTAGTTAGTTCTCCAATTTGCCATGGGGATAGCAGAGCCCGCACCTTGTCAGTAACTCCCTCATCTCACCCAAATATGTGTCAAGTAGTTAGTTCTCCAATTTGCCATGGGGATAGCAGAGCCCGCACCTTGTCAGTAACTCCCTCATCTCGCCCAAATATGTGTCAAGTAGTTAGTTCTCCAATTTTCCATGGGAATAGCAGAGCCCACACCTTGTCAGTAACTCCCTCATCTCACCCAAATATGTGTCAAGTAGTTAGTTCTCCAATTTGCCATGGGGATAGCAGAGCCCGCACCTTGTCAGTAACTCCCTCATCTCACCCAAATATGTGTCAAGTAGTTAGTTCTCCAATTTGCCATGGGAATAGCAGAGCCCACACCTTGTCAGTAACTCCCTCATCTCACCCAAATATGTGTCAAGTAGTTAGTTCTCCAATTTGCCATGGGGATAGCAGAGCCCGCACCTTGTCAGTAACTCCCTCATCTCACCCAAATATGTGTCAAGTAGTTAGTTCTCCAATTTGCCATGGGGATAGCAGAGCCCGCACCTTGTCAGTAACTCCCTCATCTCACCCAAATATGTGTCAAGTAGTTAGTTCTCCAATTTGCCATGGGGATAGCAGAGCCCACACCTTGTCAGTAACTCCCTCATCTCACCCAAATATGTGTCAAGTTGTTAGTTCTCCAATTTGCCATGGGGATAGCAGAGCCCGCACCTTGTCAGTAACTCCCTCATCTCACCCAAATATGTGTCAAGTAGTTAGTTCTCCAATTTGCCATGGGGATAGCAGAGCCCACACCTTGTCAGTAACTCCCTCATCTCACCCAAATATGTGTCAAGTTGTTAGTTCTCCAATTTGCCATGGGGATAGCAGAGCCCGCACCTTGTCAGTAACTCCCTCATCTCACCCAAATCCTGAATGATAAACTGTTACCTATTGCTACAGATTTATAAAGGATTTAGATTACTTGTAATACATTTATAAAGGACTTAGATTACTTGTAATACATTTATAAAGGACTTAGATTACTTGTAATACATTTATAAAGGACTTAGATTACTTGTAATACATTTATTTATAACTGCAACTGAGGCGTTCGATGTACCATGAGTACCTCTGTTACTTAATCTATGTATGTTTGTAGTATAAAAATTTAATTTTGAGTATCTAGTTCAAGTGTGTTTTTAGGTATATAATTAAAGTATGTAGACAACATTTTTAATGTTAAGTAAATTCTACGTAAACTGCAGGTGTGGTGAATACGTTTGCAGTTTTAGGTGCACAATCATATTTATTTTTTCAATCGATTATAATTAATTGGGGTATAGACACTTAGAACTCGGAAAACTTAACTGTTTTGGCACAATACTTTGAACCTTAAATCGAAGGGGGTCTCCAAACAATAAACTCCATTCGTGGACAATCGAGAGATAAAGTTTATTTAAATTCAATTCTATTGTTTCCAATAACGGGAACTGGCAATAAATGGACTAAAATAAAGCAAGGCCAAGGTTAATTCCCACGTATTTTGTGAGCGGCTTGCCATCGACTCTGCGTTCTTATTTTGCTGGTAACGCCGCCAGGCTGATCTCGTCGGCGTACTGGACTTTACGGCCACCCGGTCCGTGTCCAATCTGACGTTTACGATTATGTCCAAATCTGGTGATAATGAGTGGCTTAGGAGGACTGTCGTTGGTTGGAGAAAAGGACAATGCTATCTAGATCGTTGCATCTGGGATGTCGCGGTCCTCCGGTGGCACTGGCGTTGACTGTATATCTTACATCACCTGCCACATAGTTGTATATTCATTCGAAAAACATAATAAATTTCACTTACCTATAGTATTGTCAAATATACATAAATTTAAACCAATATTTAAAATTTTACTTGTAAGGCCATTCGATAGCAATTCTATCATCATCTTTAGGCTTTTCACAAATATTTAATACAAATATACACTTGCCCCAGAAACGTTTTGATTTCTGTACATGGTCAATGGGGGGGGGGGGGGGCGTTTTCACCTATATTATTACTGTAAACTATTTTTCTGATTGTACACAGCAACACTCGATGAGCCCCAAGCCGCACAACTCATTCAGCAAAATATTACATTAACAGTCATGTAATTTGATTCAAACAATTCTTATATCAGTTTGATGAAAAGAGTTTTCCTTGATTTAATTCTTATTCTGGTTAGGGTTGTTCCGTATGCCACAAATAAACGGACTCTCTTAAAGAGAGTAATAGAATTAATGACGAAGAATAATAAAATTACTATTAAACATATATTCACGCGTGTTTGGTTTATATTAAATCATTTTGTATTGTAAAAATATAAGTAGTCTTCAGAATAGCGATACTTATTAAATTAAAACTAGAACGGCATTAGCAAACTTAATTAGTAAAACAATAATGAAAAACATTAGAAATACAATCCAATGATTTTATTCAAACGGTAACTGTTTTAATGTTTGTAATAAAAAGCACATAATTTATGGTGTTATAAAAAAATCAAAATGCACTTATTAATTAATTAATTTGATATTGAACTGTGTCACTATTGAAACAATTGAGCTATAATGAACTGTGTTACTATTGAAACAATAGAGCGATACTGAACTGTGTCACTATTGAAACAATAGAGCGATACTGAACTGTGTCATTATTGAAACAATAGAGCGATACTGAACTGTGTCATTATTGAAACAATAGAGCGATACTGGACTGTGTTACTAGATCGATACTGAACTGTGTTACTATTAAAGAAATAGAGCGATACTAATCTGTGTCACTATTGAATCAAGAGAGCAGAGCACGTCAACAGTTCAATGGGGCCGACATGTATGGCAAAAAAACAGGTTAATATAGAAACTATTAATGATGTACATAGAATCTTAAATAAGTATCGCTTATTTTTTTTCTATATACTTTTCTAAAATCAACAATTTTGTATAGTCAGTTAAAAAAATAACGTGGATTTTAGAAAGGATGTACATATACATACTAATACATACTAAGTATTTATGGTGTGTGAGTAATGGCCCTCCCACCCACCCATACATGTACAGAGGTAATGGCCCCACCCACCCATACACATACAGTAGACATGGCCCTCCCTCTCACCCTTACATAAAGAGGTAATGGCCCTCCCACCCACCCATACACGTACAGAGGTAATGGTCCTCCCACCCACCCATACACGTACAGAGGTTATGGCCCTCCCAACCACCCATACACGTACAGAGATAAACAATATAACGTGGAATTCCAGACTACCTCACAAATATATATTGACCTTTTCTAGAGAGGAAAGTCTAGTAGTCACTTCAGATAGAGAATTTATGTAATATTTACTATATTAATTAATTTGATTAAGTTTTGATACAATGAGACATAAACTAGGAAATTTGTTTGAATGAGGGCATGAGGAATCAATTTAACAGCCTAGAAGGATATTTATAGGCATCTGCTGATATATTTATAAAAAGTACTTATTTTATTGTTATCTGATATTTATTTGATACTTGTTCTGTTGTTATTAAAAAGAAGAAAAATCGTGATAAAGATTTCAGTTCATTATTGAAGAGTTCTTTCATAGTGAACTAAGTTATGGAAGGCAAGTAAACTTAAGAATTTCGTATGTATACATCCAAAATGTATGTTAGAAATATGAATAATTGAAAAATTAATTAGTTTTTTATCGATTACTAAGCTTTACGATGTATTGTTTTGTTTTTCAGATATTTCTTACATTAATAGTTTTAATGTTGTTTTTTTTAGCTATCAATTAAACCGACGAACACATTTTTGTCCAATTGCCCTGACCTTCAATTGAAAGTTAATTTTACCCAAAAAAAGTGTTTTTATTTGTATTTCAGTTTTTTTTTTTCATTTTGAACATATTAAATCGACATCTTGAAGAATATCAAAGTATTAAACTGGTTATTTACCTCAAATCGGCCATATTTTGTTATACACCAGTCAAACTCTGAAGATAAACTTAAAAAGGGGAGTGGGGGATTGTTTAGTTGCAATTAAAATTTGTATTGGCTTACTAAATCATTTCCAGAATTTTATGAGGTTATTTTTCGTACGCTTTTATAATCGTACAATGTATAAATAAATGTTTTAGGAACAGAAACATAAGAATAAATCCATGGTAATATATCACACTGTATCTAAAAAAAGGGCTTCTGTGTGTGTTGGCATACATTACTGTTATTGATTAACAACCATAAATAATCAAATGTGATGTCAACAATGCTAATTTCAAATACTTTATAGCGTGGTATTGTTAGGAAGCATAAACGCCAAAAAAACCAAAAGTAAATGGAAACAAAAATCTCCCAGAAGGTGATATTTTCCATATATATTTATTTTTGTGATAACGCGAACTAATCAATTGTTTCCGGCATTACTTTATGGCTTTCTTAAATTCAACAAAATCAATGTTGACTAACACTTACTGTTCTGTGTTGGTAGAACTGCCGGGTACCCTAACGTGGACCATCTCTTTGGTGCTCGTCTCCCTCCTGTCCGCCCTACTTGGCGCCGCCCTAATGGTCACCCTCATGCACTGCAGAAGGTAAGCTCATACATTTGTTATTACAGTAACCTTAGTGATTGGATTGATGCCGTCTAGACATCTTAATTATATTAATAAAATAAGTCCTCACAAACAAAAATAATCTCTATCTCAAAACTCCCCAAACCAAAACAATATAACAATTATTATACATCATATGGTTTCAACATATGTTTAAATAAATATTAACAACACATCTCTCCTTCTTTTTCAAATAAGTTCAATTTTCACGTAATAATCAGCATGCATCTATTTCGGTCAACTACTCCACCATTCCCCATTCTTATCTCATAATGATGTACTCCTTTTATTTTCCGAACAATTTTTCCATACTGTCCTCTATCTTACACCCATACAACGTCTCCCTCTTGAAGTTCTGGCAAGTCTTTGGTTTTATGTCTTAAATCAAAATTTTTTACACCTGTTCTTTCTTCGCTCGTCATTCTTTTTGAACTCCTCCAGGTCAGGCCATTTCGGTTCTAAGTTTATTGGATGTATTGGTAAAGATCCCCTAATTTGTCGCCCTATCAATAATTCACAAGGGCTGTATCCCAGCTCTGTTGTAGTGGTACGGTAAGCAAGTAAACCCAACTCCATATCTCCTTTTAAGATTATTCTTTTTGCTATTTTCACGATAGCCTCCGCAAACCCATTACTTTGGGGATACTTTGCACTACTAGGTACTATGTGAAATCCCCAAACTTTAGCGAACTCCTTCATTTCGAAACTGTAGAGATTAGTTCCTTGATCACATCGTACAACATCGGGAATGCCAAACAATGCAAATAATCTTTTTAAGTATTTTATGGCTGTATTTGATTTTAAATCACACTTCATATTTTGTACATCAATATATCTAGAAAAATAATCTCCTACAACCAGATACCAGGATCCATTAACCTTACAGTAATCAGGACCCAGTACCTGCCAAGGTCTCTGAGGAACCGAAGAAGGCATCAGGGGTTCCGGTGGTTGTGTTCTCTGTTCTATGCAAGCTCTGCACTTTGAAACTTTATTTATTACATCTTGATTTATACCAGGCCACCATACGGTGCCCTTAGCTCTCCACAATGACTTCTTTTGACCACCATGTCCTTCATGTATTTTCTCTAAAATTTCATTGCGTAATTTGAAGGGAATGACGACTCTATGATCATACATCAAAACCCCATTATTTATCCAAAATCCATTCTTAAACCGGCTGTACTGAACACACATTGTAGGAATTTCTGTCGGCCATCCCTTCATTATATACTCCTTTACCATTTGGATTTCTTCATCACCATCTTGGGCTATTTTTACTTCTTCCATTCGCCTGTCTGAAACATTTGGTTGTCCTACACACCTTACAAACATTTCCATATCCTCTTCTTCTCTTAATTCCTTATCACTATTTTGCAAAGGACTTCTTGAAAGAGTATCTGGTGTGTAGAATGCTTTTCCTGGAACATACTCCATTATATACTGAAATCTCATAAGCCGCATTCTAAATTTCTGTATCCTTGGCGTCAGTTCACTTAAGGGCTTAGGTCCTAGAAGTGTCAAAAGTGGTTTGTGATCCGTCTGAATAATCACTTCTCCACCTATTAAAAACTCTTGAAACCGTTCACACGCCTACACAATCGCTAATGTTTTTCTCTCAATATTCGAATATCTTTTCTCAGTGTCTGACAAACTACGGGATGCATACTGTACTGGTTTCCAAACCCCACTGTCATTGCTGATCTAGAACTGCCCCTAATCCAGAAAGTGATGCATCAGCAGCTACTCTGGTCTTTCTGTTTGTTTCAAAGAATGCTAGTAAAGGAGGTTGAGTCATAATTTTCTTTATACTTTGAACACTTTTTTCTTGTTGGGTTTCCCAGATCCAGGTATTTTGTTTCCGTAGCAGATGACGTATAGATTCTGTAACTGTTGCTAACTGAGAAAAAAATTTTGAGTAATTTTTTTACTTTTTTACTTTTACTTTTTTTTTTTTTTTTGCGCACCTCCGGTATGGTTTTAGGGGCTTCAAGGTTCAATATAGCATTGATTTTATCATTATCCGGGCTGATCCCTCTGTTTGAAATTATATGCCCCAAGAACTTGTCTTTGGGTTCTGAAAATACACTTTGATTTATTCAAAGTAATCTCATGTGATTTAAGTTTACCCGCAACATAGTTGATTTTGCTTTTACACGTCTTTCCAAAATGACCAACTCTGAAACATTTCCAGCATTTCACTTTTAGAGCAGGACATGTAGAATTAACATGAGGAAATGACTTACCACAATTCCAACATTTTCTGTTTTCATCAGGCTTATGTTCTAATCGACTTCTTAATGGTCTTTTGGCTGCTACCCCAATAACAGATTTCGGTACATGACTTCTAACTATTGATTGCTGTTTCTTCACTGTCTCAGCCTGTCTCACCTTTCCTTCCACCATTCTCAGAGTTAAATTATCTTGTATTTGCATTTCTTCCGATAGTCTGGTATCTTGGATCCCTTGTATAATCTTAGTCATCACCAGCTCATCTGTAAGGTTTCCAAACTTGCAATTTACAGAAATATGATGCAAGTCTTTAATAAATCTCTCAACTGGTCCTCCTTCCAACTGGTTCCTTCCGAAAAACTTTGTACGTTCATATACTACGTTTGTTTTTCCTTTAAAATACTCATTTAGACAACTATTAGCTATTCAGTTCTTTGGAGGAGAGGTAATATCTCTTTAGAACGTCTTCTATTTCGTCTCCTAGATTATAAATCAAAGTATTCACTTGGTAAGTCTCTGGAGCTTCATTCAGCTTCGAAACAACTCTATATCGTTCCCAGCGTCTAAGCCAATTCTCCCAGTTGGGATTTTCCCAATCCAGGTTTCGGGAGCATTTATAGGTAATGGACGAAATGTTATATCTTCTTTGTCTTCTACACCTGACACCATGGATTGATGCCGTCCGTCTAGGCATCTTAATTATATTAATAAAATAAGTCCTCACAAACAAATATAACCACACCTTTAATCTCTATCTCAAAACTCCCCAAACCAAAACAATATAACAATTATTATACATCATATGGTTTCAACATATGTTTAAATAAATATTAATTAACAACACAGTGATCTAAACGGTTATAATATTTATTAGTTTTAAGTGTATATAATATATAAATCCTATGAGTGCTACAATTTTACTTTTGAATTGTGTTAGTTTAGTATTATTCTAAAGTTATACATAAAGTTACCGTCCAGTAAAATATGGTCGGCCCATCTATGTAGTGTCAATATATGCATATCTTAACCATTCAACACCTGCTTCTCCGATTGAATAATTCCGATCAGGCGAATTCCCCTGATAAGAACGTAATAGGCAATGATTAACTATGTGATCCATAGTTTAAATTTCGAATCCACAATTACATAACTGATAATTTACTATTCCCCACTTATATGTCCAATAGTTGCATCTTCCCATACGCGAATGTGACTCAACATAGTCCATTCCTTCCGAGGAAGGTTCATTCCACCGAAGTCAGTCATAGGGTCTGATATCATAACGCTGTTTCAACCGTCAAACAATACCCCAAGTTGAGACCCATATGGTTTTTGGTGAAAATGCCTTTGAGATCAAATGAAAAGCTAGTCGAACAGGTTGTTTTCTAGATTCAAGTCGCCCTGCACGTTGTGGCATATCTTGCAAAATGGGGAGATTCGGAGAAGATAGGACTCTTTTAAACCCTCTAAGAAGTGCCTCTTTGCGTCTTATATACGGAGAAGCTATGTTGCACAGCACTGGAACCGCTGATAGCTCTCATCGCACTATTTAGTTCTATAACAATCCAACGTACATGTGTACTGTTAACATGTCAAAAAACAGTATTTATGGACTATAGATCATATATTGACACGTCAGGTAGGCTCTACTTTGGAGATAGGAAGATACCATCTAACATGGTAAAAGCTTCACGCCAAGCCTACGTCAAAACATTGTGGGAGGTCCATCCTGCTGGATAACTAGCATGTATCGTAATTATATTAGGTTGGTGATTGCTTATATAACTGGACATGGCCACTACAGGAAACATCTGTCAACAGTAAGTAGTCAGGATGCCAGTTGGGGAGACTCCTGGGTCTGCCAAATATTTGTGGGAGGTTCACCCTGCTGGATCCCTCTAACTAGCATGTATCGTAATTATATTAGGTTGGTGATTGTTTATATAACTGGACAGTGGACATGGCCACTACAGGAAACATCTGTCAACAGAAAGTAGTCAGGATGCCAGTTGGGGAGACTCCTGGGTCTGCCAAATATTTGCTGACGAAATGTGAAGCACTAAAACTCAGGAGAAGGAGAATGCTCGGGATGGAACTTACAGAAGAGAATTCGGAATCTAGTTTGCTTGAAGAGTAATCTGGAATTGGTTTAGCCCTATGTAACAATCCCGGCCTTTGGCCTTATATATCTAAAGACGTATAGGATAACGTCAAAGACGAACTAGTTTTCCCAAGAGGTCTGATTACATTATGTCCAAGGGGAGATTTCACGCTTTAGTAATGTTAACTCATCACTTTGTATCTAATAATAATAATTATTTATGAATAATAATAGTAGAAGGAATATGTATTGGCATAAAAACGAAAACTTATAAATGAAAAGACGCTTGTGTTCATTTTATTCAGTAACAATAATTACATCAGTAAGCGATTGGCCTACATAGCCTTATGACCTTAGCGACCAACTTACTGGCAAGGAAACGAGTCTGTCATCTCAAACGTGATTCACTATCTCGCTGGGGTCGTTGAGATAAGGTTGAAACAGGTCCTCACTCAGGGTTTTATGTAAGTGGGAAATATCCCCATAAATTCCCGTTGATGACTAAACACGCCGTTCTGACCGGCTATTTACATCTACTTACACAGTCGATAGTCGAACACTGTGCCACAACCCATAAGCCGGCAACCTATGGTTGTTACAATTCACGTCTTATTTAGCCTCCACCCACGGGAGTCTGTCCTGGTCCGCCCACCACCAGGAAGCACTAGGAAGTGCAGCGCCCACTGCGGGAGAGATATTGTTTATGATTGAGCCTTTTGTGGGACCTTATCTGATCCGTAAATCACACTCTACGGGTCGCTGGACGGCGAGTCGACCCTCCGATTACGATCAGCTAGCGACCGTCAACACCCCAGAGCGCCCTGATGGTCAATGTGCTCGGCTGGAATTTTATCACCATGGTTCCAAATTGCAAAGGCATCAAATTCAAGTGACTGTCAACCGTGATTTGATTAATATTTAGTAGAAACATAAACCATGCAAGTGTTGACATTTATACCCTACCAGTTTTACCATCGATGATTCCATATTTAGCCAAAACGAATATTTAAAAAATAATAAACCTGGAGAATTTATTAAGTTCGCCTATTGAGGTTTGTCACATGGGATATGATGTTGGTATTGTTAACTATAATTACGGTAGGCTATTGTATTTACATTGATGTTAACTATAATTACGGTAGGCTATTGTATTTACATTGATGTTAACTATAATTACGGTAGGCTATTGTATTTACATTGATGTTAACTATAATTACGGTAGGCTATTGTATTTACATTGATGTTAACTATAATTACGGTAGGCTATTGTATTTACATTGATGTTAACTATAATTACGGTAGGCTATTGTATTTACATTGATGTTAACTATAATTACGGTAGGCTATTGTATTTACATTGATGTTAACTATAATTACGGTAGGCTATTGTATTTACATTGATGTTAACTATAATTACGGTAGGCTATTGTATTTACATTGATGTTAACTATAATTACGGTAGGCTATTGTATTTACATTGATGTTAACTATAATTACGGTAGGCTATTGTATTTACATTGATGTTAACTATAATTACGGTAGGCTATTGTATTTACATTGATGTTAACTATAATTACGGTAGGCTATTGTATTTACATTGATGTTAACTATAATTACGGTAGGCTATTGTATTTACATTGATGTTAACTATAATTACGGTAGGCTATTGTATTTACATTGATGTTAACTATAATTACGGTAGGCTATTGTATTTACATTGATGTTAACTATAATTACGGTAGGCTATTGTATTTACATTGATGTTAACTATAATTACGGTAGGCTATTGTATTTACATTGATGTTAACTATAATTACGGTAGGCTATTGTATTTACATTGATGTTAACTATAATTACGGTAGGCTATTGTATTTACATTGATGTTAACTATAATTACGGTAGGCTATTGTATTTACATTGATGTTAACTATAATTACGGTAGGCTATTGTATTTACATTGATGTTAACTATAATTACGGTAGGCTATTGTATTTACATTGATGTTAACTATAATTACGGTAGGCTATTGTATTTACATTGATGTTAACTATAATTACGGTAGGCTATTGTATTTACATTGATGTTAACTATAATTACGGTAGGCTATTGTATTTACATTGATGTTAACTATAATTACGGTAGGCTATTGTATTTACATTGATGTTAACTATAATTACGGTAGGCTATTGTATTTACATTGATGTTAACTATAATTACGGTAGGCTATTGTATTTACATTGATGTTAACTATAATTACGGTAGGCTATTGTATTTACATTGATGTTAAAATAGTATGCCTAGCATTACATTTATTTATCTCAACATTTAATCATTCAATTCAAATAGATCCGGCATATTTACGAGTAAATATTGTTTTAATGTCTAGCTAGAGATAAGTTAGTAAAAATACTATATGAAAATCGTAATATTATTCTGTAATGTATCTTGATTAGAATATTAGTAAATTTAGTTTAAAACTTATTAAAATAAAAAAGGCGTATTACTAAACAAAATATACTAATATTATAGATGTTGCACAGACAATACAATGACCATATTGGTGCCGGTGTTCGATTTCTCCCTTATGATTCTTTCTAAGGATCGAGGGTGGTTGTACGTAAGCAGCACATGCTGATGCCACGATTTCTCTCTCTCTCTCTCTTGTGATTCTCTCTGAGGATCGAGGGCGGTTGTACGTAAGCAGCACGTACTGATGCCACGATTTCTCCCTTGTGATTCTCTCTGAGGATCGAGGGCGGTTGTACGTAAGCAGCACGTACTGATGCCACGATTTCTCCCTTGTGATTCTCTCTGAGGATCGAGGGCTGTTGTTCGTAAGCAGCACGTACTGATGCCACGATTTCTCCCTTGTGATTCTGAGGATCGAGGGCGGTTGTACGTAAGCAGCACGTACTGATGCCACGATCAATTTATTGTTACTGTCATAGTGTATTCTTGTAACAAGGTTGAACCTATTGAACACAAAACATTTGTAATAAAAATGCGCTATCTTACTGATTTACTTAAATAAGAAATGAAACAATTGCTAGTCATCGGTTTAATGATAGGCAATGAAGAATAAAGCAGCCAAGAGTAGACCTACAAGTGTCTCCTATAATTCTTTCAGAGAAAAGTACTACCCATTATCAAAGATCCCAAGATCACAAACTCAGCCCGACTTCTCCACCCTCGACCTTCAGCCCCAGGATCGGATATTCCCACCTACTTCAGAGTCTGCGGAGGGCCACACATACATTTAACTACGGGTTTATATAATAAAAATATAGCGTTCATCAAAGTTACTAGTTCTAGCGTTCGTTAGAGGATACTGTTATTGCAGATCCCAAGTGTCTCACGATATTGTCAACAACTGGGGACTTGAGGTGCAATCACCATCCGCCACTCCAAGAATGCAACGCGGGAGGCATCCAGGCACTACCCTTATTTAATTAACTTTTAATTGAATATTTTTCCAAAACATCAACATAATATGTAGATGAAACAGAGAGTTTCAAAACTACTATTTTTCCGTTTTTATCTTATTTTATTTATCTGCATACGTTTGGATTAAATCGTAAATCCGTTTAATCAACTAATTTGCATCATAGACCAAAATGAGAGGACTAGAAATAAATGTTGACTAAATAAGACTAACTGATATCTACCTCGATTAAAAAAAAAATTTTCCTAATACATAATAGGCATACAGCCAGAGTATCACACACGATAAAATAATCTAACGTGAATTCTATGTTTTGTAGATACTTTCCCAAGGTTTCATGAGTATTTTTAAAATTTTTTAATTTTATTTTGTATCAAGCTACGTGTACAGTATATCGATTTCTATTGTTCGGTCAGTGAGTCACTAGGTTGGCCGTAGTCTAAACAGCCGTCTGTCTGTGTGCCGCTCTGGCCGTGTATGAACAACAAAGCAACACACCTGGTCTATAAATCACAAACCACTCATGTCCACATTTACATTACATTCGAAGTTGACACAAACTGATTAGCAATTTCATTGAAACAACTAACAGACTGTTATTGTAGTAGCCCTCCGCCCACGGCATTGCGCAGTCAAAGGATCTATCTTGTGGTTGGAGCAGGCCTGCACCCATCACATTTTCCAGATAAAATACCTAGCCTGTAGTTGTAGTAGCCCTCCATCAATAGCATTACCTAGAAAAAAACAAGCCTGTAGATGTAGCAGGCCTCCATCCACGCCATTAGCAGGACTGCACCCACGACATTTCCCAGGCAAAGGACTAAGCATGAAGTTTTAACAGGCCTACACGAACGACATTCTTAAGACAAAGGAACTAGCTTGTAGATTTAGCAGGGCTCCGCCCATGACATGTCCCAGAGAAAGGACCAACCTTGAAGTTGTAGCAGACCTCTGCCCACGACATATCCCAGGCAGGGGACATAGTTTGTAGTTGTAGCAGACCTCATCCCACAACATGTCCCACACAAAGGACCTAGCTTGAGGTACTAGCTGGCCTCCTCCACTCACGACATGTTCCAGACAGAGGATCTAGCCTTAATAAAATTAAGTCATTTCCTGTTGTATTTATTTGTTTTTTCAAAATTAAGTTTTTATCCTTCTAAGTATAGTTGTTTTTTCTCAAATTGTTCTCAAATAATTGATTTAATTTTATTAGCTATAAAGTTGATTATTTCATTAATCTAGGTAATTAAGATTTTTTTTCATTATTGTCCAAGACTAAGTATATATCCTGTAGGTGTATCAGGCCTCCACCCACGACATGTACCAGGTAAAGGTCGTAGCTTGTAGTTGTAGTTGGCCTTCTCTCACGGCACGGTCCTAGGCAGAAGACCTAGCCTGTAGTTGTAGCAGGCCTCCGCCCACGACATGTACCAGGCAAAGGTCGTAGCTTGTAGTTGTAGTTGGCCTTCTCTCACGGCACGGTCCTAGGCAGACCTAGCCTGTAGTTGTAGCAGGCCTCCACCCACGACATGTCCAAGACCTAACCTCACCGTCTGCATCATTTTTCCTGACATATCTGATCTCTTTATCTACTCCAATAGCGTCCTATCAATCAGTATTTGGTCATCTCGTGGATGGCGCTTCATTACTCAGTCTTGAATGGCCTGGAGACAATGCAGTGTCGTTAATCACACTGAGGGTGGGCTCAGATGATGTAGGGGACATATCGATACTCCTCTATCAGACAAATATTAATTATTGCTAACTTTGAAAGACGATTCACTTAGTCACATAACTACCATTGCTAATTTAACATCAGACTAGATACAACGTTAGGCGACACATCTATACTCATTAGTTACATTGCTTGCATCGATGAAGGATGACACTGTCCTGAACTGACACAACCCACACCATGTTAGTGATGCTATAGGCATAGACGACTGTCCTGATCTGACACAACCCACATCATGTCAGTGATGCTATAGGCATAGACGACTGTCCTGATCTGACACAACCCACATCATGTCAGTGATGCTATAGGCATAGACGACTGTCCTGATCTGACACAACCCACATCATGTCAGTGATGCTATAGGCATAGATGACTGTCCTAATCTGACACAATCCACATCATGTCAGTGATGCTATAGGCATAGATGACACTGTCCTGATCTGACACAACCCACATCATGTCAGTGATGCTATAGGCATAGATGACTGTCCTGATCTGACACAACCCACATCATGTCAGTGATGCTATAGGCATAGATGACTGTCCTGATCTGACACAACCCACATCATATCAGTGATGCTATAAGCATAGATGACTGTCCAGATCTGACACAACCCACATCATGTCAGTGATGCTATAGGCATAGATGACTGTCCAGATCTGACACAACCCACATCATGTCAGTGATGCTATAGGCATAGATGACTGTCCTGATCTGACACAACCCACATCATGTCAGTGATGCTATAGGCATAGATGACTGTCGTGATCTGACACAACCCACATCATGTCAGTGATGCTAAAGGCATAGATGACTGTCCTGATCTGACACAACCCACATCATGTCAGTGATGCTATAGGCATAGATGACTGTCCTGATCTGACACAACCCACATCATGTCAGTGATGCTATAGGCATAGATGACTGTCCTGATCTGACACAACTCACATCATGTCAGTGATGCTATAGGCATAGATGACTGTCATGATCTGACACAACCCACATCATTTCAGTGATGCTATAGGCATAGATGACTGTCCTGATCTGACACAACCCACATCATGTCAGTGATGCTATAGGCATAGATGACTGTCCTGATCTGACACAACCCACATCATGTTAGTGATGCTATAGGCATAGATGACTGTCATGATCTGACACAACCCACATCATGTCAGTGATGCTATAGGCATAGATGACTGTCCTGATCTGACACAACCCACATCATGTCAGTGATGCTATAGGCATAGATGGCACTGTCCTGATCTGACACAACCCACATCATGTCAGTGATGCTATAGGCATAGATGACTGTCCTGATCTGACACAACCCACATCATGTCAGTGATGCTATAGGCATAGATGACACTGTCCTGATCTGACACAATCCACATCATGTCAGTGATGCTATAGGCATAGATGACACTGTCCTGATCTGACACAACCCACATCATGTCAGTGATGCTATAGGCATAGATGACTGTCCTGATCTGACACAACCCACATCATGTCAGTGATGCTATAGGCATAGATGACTGTCCTGATCTGACACAACCCACATCATATCAGTGATGCTATAAGCATAGATGACTGTCCAGATCTGACACAACCCACATCATGTCAGTGATGCTATAGGCATAGATGACTGTCCAGATCTGACACAACCCACATCATGTCAGTGATGCTATAGGCATAGATGACTGTCCTGATCTGACACAACCCACATCATGTCAGTGATGCTATAGGCATAGATGACTGTCCTGATCTGACACAACCCACATCATGTCAGTGATGCTAAAGGCATAGATGACTGTCCTGATCTGACACAACCCACATCATGTCAGTGATGCTATAGGCATAGATGACTGTCCTGATCTGACACAACCCACATCATGTCAGTGATGCTATAGGCATAGATGACTGTCCTGATCTGACACAACTCACATCATGTCAGTGATGCTATAGGCATAGATGACTGTCCTGATCTGACACAACCCACATCATGTCAGTGATGCTATAGGCATAGATGACTGTCATGATATGACACAACCCACATCATTTCAGTGATGCTATAGGCATAGATGACTGTCCTGATCTGACACAACCCACATCATGTCAGTGATGCTATAGGCATAGATGACTGTCCTGATCTGACACAACCCACATCATGTTAGTGATGCTATAGGCATAGATGACTGTCATGATCTGACACAACCCACATCATGTCAGTGATGCTATAGGCATAGATGACTGTCCTGATCTGACACAACCCACATCATGTCAGTGATGCTATAGGCATAGATGGCACTGTCCTGATCTGACACAACCCACATCATGTCAGTGATGCTATAGGCATAGATGGCACTGTCCTGATCTGACATAACCCACATCATGTCAGTGATGCTATAGGCATAGATGACTGTCCTGATCTGACACAACCCACATCATGTCAGTGATGCTATAGGCATAGATGACTGTCCTGATATGACACAACCCACATCATGTCAGTGATGCTATAGGCATAGATGACTGTCCTGATCTGACACAACCCACATCATGTCAGTGATGCTATAGGCATAGATGACTGTCCTGATCTGACACAACCCACATCATGTCAGTGATGCTATAGGCATAGATGACTGTCCTGATCTGACACAACCCACATCATGTCAGTGATGCTATAGGCATAGATGGCACTGTCCTGATCTGACACAACCCACATCATGTCAGTGTTGCTATAGGCATAGATGACTGTCCTGATCTGACACAACCCACATCATGTCAGTGATGCTATAGGCATAGATGACACTGTCCTGATCTGACACAACCCACATCATGTCTGTGATGCTATAGGCATAGATGACTGTCCTGATCTGACACAACCTAAATCATGTCAGTGATGCTATAGGCATAGACGACTGTCCTGATCTGACACAACCCACATCATGTCAGTGATGCTATAGGCATAGATGACTGTCCTGATCTGACACAACCCACATCATGTTAGTGATGCTGTAGGCATAGATGACTGTCATGATCTGACACAACCCACATCATGTCAGTGATGCTATAGGCATAGATGACTGTCCTGATCTGACACAACCCACATCATGTCAGTGATGCTATAGGCATAGATGGCACTGTCATGATCTGACACAACCCACATCATGTCAGTGATGCTATAGGCATAGATGGCACTGTCCTGATCTGACACAACCCACATCATGTCAGTGATGCTATAGGAATAGATGACACTGTCCTGATCTGACACAACCCACATCATGTCAGTGATGCTATAGGCATAGATGATTGTCCTGATCTGACACAACCCACATCATGTCAGTGATGCTATAGGCATAGATGACTGTCCTGATCTGACACAACCCACATCATGTCAGTGATGCTATAGGCATAGATGACTGTCCTGATCTGACACAACCCACATCATGTCAGTGATGCTATAGGCATAGATGACTGTCCAGATCTGACACAACCCACATCATGTCAGTGATGCTATAGGCATAGATGACTGTCCTGATCTGACACAACCCACATCATGTCAGTGATGCTATAGGCATAGATGACTGTCCTGATCTGACACTACCCACATCATGTCAGTGATGCCATAGGCATAGATGGCATTGTCCTGATCTGACACAACCCACATCATGTCAGTGATGCTATAGGCATAGATGACTGTCCTGATCTGACACAACCCACATCATGTCAGTGATGCTATAGGCATAGATGACTGTGCTGATCTGACACAACCCACATCATGTCAGTGATGCTATAGGCATAAATGACTGTCCTGATCTGACACAACCCACATCATGTCAGTGATGCTATAGGCATAGATGACTGTCATGATCTGACACAACCCACATCATGTCAGTGATGCTATAGGCATAGATGACTGTCCTGATCTGACACAACCCACATCATGTCAGTGATGCTATAGGCATACATGACACTGTCCTGATCTGACACAACCAACATCATGTCAGTGATGCTATAGGCATAGATGACTGTCCTGATCTGACACAACCCACATCATGTCAGTGATGCTATAGGCATAGATGACTGTCCTGATCTGACACAACCCACATCATGTCAGTGATACTATAGGCATAGATGACTGTCCTGATCTGACACAACCCACATCATGTCAGTGATGCTATAGGCATAGATGACTGTCCTGATCTGACACAACCCACATCATGTCAGTGATGCTATAGGCATAGATGGCACTGTTCCTGGTTCTAACTATTATACCGTAGCCACACTTTGTACTTTGCCGCACTTTTACAAGTGAGTGTTCCTTTGTCTTATATATGTTAATAATATATCAGGCAATAAAAAACAAGCGTAGCAAGCTTCCTAAATTTATGATCAATTGTATAGGACTACACGATTGACCCACCGCTAGGCCGCATTATTCAAATATATTTATTACTTGCGAAAAAGAAAATTTATAATGCAGTTTATATTTATCTCTCTAGCTCAAGGTTAATTCAGAGAAAAACTACAGTATTTTTTTACAATTATGTGTGTTACAATTATATGTGAAACATATATTTATACATATATATTATAGTATACCTTTTTGGGGAATTTCCTCAAATCAAAAACAATATAACAATAAATGAAATGAAATGAAATAAAAATTGTCTTTATTAGGCGGAGTTAGGACTATTAAGTCCTCTCTTCCACTCAACCTTAAATCAGATAACAATAATTATAAAAAATTTAAATATATAACAAATTAAACAGTGGTAAAATTGCACTCTTATGTATACAACAAAACAATTCAATAAAATCATTAGAATCAACAAAAAACAAAAAGAACGAGAAAAACAAATTTTAAATCCTAAAATTTACAAATATAATTATTCTAAAAAATGAGTAAGTATGTAAAATAATTCAATAAAAAATAAATGATCGGTACTTATAAATAATTACAGCCGCACAGTTATTTATAAGTGTCTACAAATACTCAGCCTTAAACTTTAAGGGTATGTTCATTTAAGTGATAGTCGGACTATTAATAAGTGAACAGATTCGCTAAAATATGTCAACATCCACCTCTACGAATACCAACAGAAGCAAATTCCATTATTTTTTTATGTTATGAGCATACCAACAACATCTCAAAGTTTACTGTATTTTTATTAGTTATGGAAACATAGTGAAAGAGATATCACTAATGATTTCTAATGGTTTCAATGTATACTAACTAGAAAAATGTAGTCAACAGGCGAACACTCCTGAAGGTTGTACGATAAGTTTTCTCGGCTATCTGAGACCGAAAATTGTCGCAACTCGAGCACTAATTTGAGGACCCCGAGATTAACGCAAGTAGTAATTGTAAAACTGGTCAACCACCGTATGAAAGTATTTCACCCTGCATAATAACCTAACTAAACCTAACATATCACAATTTAACTTTAATGCAGTTAGATTTTTCCAAAACTAACCTATACTGCATAGATAGGCCTAATGGTTTAAAGTGGTGACTCCACTTTTTACGTACCTAACCTAATCTAACTTTAACGCTGGATTTGAGCTATTAGCCGGTCTCCACAGAAAGTATACGCACATGTATTTGTTCAGTCGATAGTCGTTTCTGACTGTATTTATTGTGAATTTAGCCGCAGTTCACCATTCACCACAAAATTAGTGTTTCGCGTGTTCGTGTGATTTTCTTATCTTTGTAGGGTTGGCTGGTATAGAGATTCATATTCAGTATGAAAAATCGCGTAAAAAAGTAGAAAATTCGCACAAATTAACAAATATACATTGAAAACATACCTTTTCAAATATTTTGAAAAAGTATTTTACATTTCATCTAGGTAAAATCGTGTTTCACAGAATAAAAACACATCTTAAAATACCGAATAGGTCGTTTTAGAAATCCATATATAACCTTCATAATATTTTACAAATAAATTCTACATTGAATGGTGACAAGAAACTGGGTGAGTTGAGTAACAAAACTTGAAATGTACCAGGATCACTGGTCGTAGCATTTAGTTAAGGCCAATTTAGTAAATGACAGCAAAGTTTATTGAATGATGCCAATTCAATAGGTTGACATGGCTACTCAATAACTTAATCATATCCAATAACGTTACTAATTGAAAATCATTTAATGGTAGTTCTGAATAATTTCTTGACAAAATGCCAATTAAATCTGTCAGCAAAATGCTAATTAGAATTTGTCAGGAAACTAAATGTAGGCTACTAATCTTATATTCTAATACTACAGCATTACAGGTGTATTCTAACCTAAAAAAATCATCTTGTTATTACATTATGTAGAGCAGACATATATATATATATATATATATATATATATATATATATATATATATATATATATAAGGATATATATATATACACACACAATTTTTATAATCACGTAGCCTATAAGTCTAGATCCACTTAGTAAATAAATATGAACATTTTCTGTTGATGGGTTGTAGTTTTAAATGATTAAATTGAAATGTTGTCAGACAACCTCAACAGTAGGTCGACTCATCCACTAAAGGCGCTTGCGCATCACTGTATACGTAAATAAATACAGTAGTATTGAATTGATTTATAATCAATTTACATTGATCAGTTCAAATTGATTTAAATCAATTTAAAATCACCGCATTTACTTAGGCATGTAAAAGTAACGTATCGTCACTATACATTTCATAAGGATTAAAACGTGACCAAGAAATAAATTTTACGACTTCTAAAATCCAAGAAAATGTTGTTTCAGAAAAATTTCAAGAACGCTTTTTTTTAAAACTAAGTCTTAAGTTTATGACAGTTACAAAACATTCCCGTTAACCACGTATTGAAATATAAATGCGATACATTTACGGGGTTTTGAGTAATTAAAGTGTAAAGTTGATGATAAGTGAAAACTAGTTACAATTCCGGTACTTTTTCGTTTCAACTTGAATGAAAATTATTAAATATAATAAAATATTAAAAAATGCACGTGTTTTAACGTGCAAATAACTGTGCAAAGAAACCCATGGTATTATTGGATTTATAATACGAGGTCCCTTTGGTTGTTAGTAAACAGCCTTTGTAAAGGGTCTGGCATTGATAATACAAAAGAACAAAAAACCAAAGAATTAATTGTAACATTTTTACGGGTAAAAGATTAAAAAATGCATTTCTTCAAGCTTTATACTACCGATTTTGATTAAATTTTCAGTAAAAAAGAATATTACAATTAAAAATAATTTAGTTACCACCCCACTAAGTGGAGCTGGATTCCGAAGGCCGGAAGCCACAACTCAAGCTGTTGAAGATTATGTTTTTCCAATACTTTTATTTAATTTAAATAAGTGTGGGAGATAGTTTGCACCAGTTTCCTGGTACCATTTATTTATATTTTGTTTATTAATTTTTAATGATTGTCATTATAATCTTAAATAATACATGTATTATTATAAAATAAAAAATCCAAGAGGCCACCGATTTAACTATTGTTTGAGTGCATCTGTGCTATTTACCAGATCATTCATTTCATATTAAAGCCACTAATTATAAATAACTTAGCTGCTTGGTGAGTTCATTTTTCGTTAATTCTGTCAAAATTATCATTTTTTTAAGAAGATAGGTAATCACATTTGTTTTCCATTACTGTAGATTTTATCACACAAATTGTATAAAAGTATGTATAGAGTGTAACAAACTATTAAAAGATGTTAGACATCACTTAAAGAATTTCGTATATCATTTAATAGAGCGCCTTCACGCAGGTCGTGAGCACATTTGACGCAACCCGCAAGACGGCAGCCAATATTCGTACTGTAGGATAGTATAAGAATTTTATCGACCGGTCAACTGCCAGGTAAGCTGACGCCAGCTTTTTTTTTGTACTAACGTAGTAGTGATCTGGCGAGTCGTCGGACAAGCAGCCACGGCAGACCTGATATCACTGTCAGGCGGATTTAAACTAGAAACGAAAATAAAATACAAAAATGTAAATTTGTTAGTTTATAATCTATCAAATGTTAAATTTGCAAAACATTAAAATATTTATAAAATGGTTTACATTTAAACTTATTTATTTGTATTTTTAAGTAAAAATGACGAGATTTAAATAAACTGGTAAAAGTCTGAAGGTATGTGTTTATTTAGTTAGATTCATTTTTATAATTATCTTGGCTCATCAGTCGTTAAGCACGTTTGATGAGCCAAAATCATTATCGATAAAACCGAGCTAACTATCGAAGGCGTATTGTTGTCATAAGGGTTGACATTAGAGTTTATTTAAGCTGTCAACCATGTGACTGGAAGCAACTGGAATTTAATATTACATGAAAAACAATACTACAAAAGAGAATCTAGTCACGTTTTAAAGTTCTTGGTATTTTAAGGATCCACCTTCATTTTTAGTTTTAGGACATACCTTCAAATGACATTTTTTGCTCATTTTTATGTGTACAATAACATCCCAAATTATTGAAACATCCTGTATAACGTTTAATTTTTACACTACAAAAATACAGTTAAGAAAATCGTTAATTACTGTATGTATAATGACTGCATTATCGTCTCAATCTTGTAAACTACTGAATTTCAAAGACTTGCAGAACACATTATTGTAACTGGATATGAAACCAGAATTGAAACGTTTAGATAAGTTTACTTCGAGATGTATCTACAATGCATAAGTAACACACTTTTTAAAATGGTAGTCTGTAAAATGGTAGATAACTAAACACTATAGTACATATAAAAATATTCAAAATACGACATAAATTGAAATTTACTTGAGGTATCAGTTTGTTGTTTATATACAAAATTAATTTTTCGAGGACGAATGGGCTGTGAAAGCGGCATCTCCAACGCTGTCATTTTAGAATCGCACTCAAGAATAACGCATGTCCGTAGAGAATGTCGGCCATGTTGGTTTTAATCCCATAAGAACAATGTTATTTTGAATTCCATATTTTTTCGTTATTTATCGACCAAACGTTGTGTTGGATTTGCTTATGCTATTTTGAATACATACGCCTAGTTTTGAAAAATAGGTGCAAATAAAAACTTTGAACTAAATGTTTTTGTATTTTTTTCTATAAAACTAATTAAGAATTAATAAGCAATTACAACGTGCAATTTCATTCAAGATCGATTGCAATTTGTTTGAAAAAGTCCGTTTAAAAATAACTGTTTGATTTGGATACGCGTGATTGTATGTCTGATTCGAAAATAACGTTGTTCTTATGGGATCAAAACCAACATGGTCGACAGCCTCTGCAACGGAAGGAGACAAAATTATGGCAAGGACCAGAATTTATTTCACACACGAGGAACAGTGAATCCGTTACGCTGTTAAAAGTAATTCTCATCAACTTCAATTAAGGAAGAAGAGGATGTAAATAAGCTTGAATGAGGTTAAAATTAATTGATCGTTCAGGAATCAACAAGACTTGTATTGTCGGTTCGGTTGCCGCGCTACTCGCTTTACATGGACTAGCGCAGTAATCAGTCAGTAATCAGAATCGAACAGATCGCCAGTCGATCGAATCGGACACAACTAACCTGGCTCAAGTTGTCATTCGAGGCCCGCCCCATTAGGTATGGTCCCCAGATACAATCTCTGGGTGCTGCCACATTCGTTTTCGATCGGGTGCTTAAATAACGAAAACGGGTTTCTTCTCTCTGAATACGTTTTGTTCAGTAATCTACCGTCTCTGCTCTCACTAGATCTGATATCATTTTAACGTGCCGATTGTTTTACCAGTTTAATTTAGATTCACGACTTTTTCACAAATCTCAAGTGTAAAATGTGGGATCTCTAGAAGATGAAGATCGCCAGCGTCTCAAAAATTTTTTGTGATTTATTTTCAATGAACTTAATGGCATTCTCTAGGATTTTAATCAATTAATAATACTAAAGGCTTAGGACTCTTTAAAACTTGACTAGATCCCTTTTGTAGTAAGTACTGTTTTTCGTGTAAGCGAAATACCGGTTGCTTTCAGTCAGAAGATTGATACCTTCAATAAACTTTAATTTCAACCCTTATGACAACAATATGCCCTTCGATAATTAACATGATTTTAGATTTTCTCGCGCTTATACACGTCAGAAAAACATGAACTAGGCAATTGTGGGGGGGGGGGGCGAAGTAGAGAAGTAACACTCGCGTCCAAGACAGCGTACAGTAAGAGTTGTAGAACACATTCTTGGTGAACGAATATGTGTTTGAATTAAAATATTATCCAACTCTTTTAAACAATTATATCAAAAGTATATAAATTTAAAGGTATCTTGAGAGCTATACGCCTTAAAATAAAATTAATAGTTTTAGCAGTTAATTGGATGACTGAAGGTTTCCTGGGAGAATTTGTCCAAGCGAACCACCAAACCCACCCGTTCTTCGCTGGGCATACACAAACTCGGCAACTCGAATAAGGAAACAAAACAAGTGTTGTAAAAAGGGTCAGATAATCCCAAGCACGAACACGTCAACTTCTCTCTGCAGGTAGCGGCGAGGGGGTGGTGAATACACAGAGCACAGAGTCGCTAACACAACTAACATTACAGCAGTTGACGCCAGTTACGCCATATGCATTTGGGCAACTTGTTCAGTTTGGTCGTTATGCGAGTGAAAATATTTACTTAAATTAAATTAAAAGCATTTAATTAAAATTGTTCACTTAAAACTGAGTGAAAATTATGAAATTTTATACAGTGGTACAAAATCTTGTTTGGCGATGATTCTAACAATTCAAATATTATTTGCCTCTATTTATACTAATACAAAAAAGTGATGTTTCACTCAAATATTTGAATTAGGTAACTGTGAGTGAATTGTAGGTAAAAAATTGACATTACCATCAATATTAATACTAAGAAAGATTAAAAGTCAACTGGTTTAGTCAATAAGGTATAAGAAGAGAGAAAAGACACCTGTAGTAGTCCCGACGTCGGCTGTACGACGGACGATATACGGGTATTAACAATTACAAGTCAACTGGTTTAGTCAAGAAGGTATAAGAAGAGAAAAAAGACACCTGTAGTAGTCGGCTGTACGACGGACGATATACGGGTATTAACAATTACAAGTCAACTGGTTTAGTCAAGAAGGTATAAGAAGAAAGAAAAGACACCTGTAGTAGTCCCGCCGTCGGCTGTACGACGGACGATATACGGGTATTAACAATTACAAGTCAACTGGTTTAGTCAAGAAGGTATAAGAAGAAAGAAAAGACACCTGTAGTAGTCCCGCCGTCGGCTGTACGATGGACTATATACGGGTATTAACAATTACAAGTCAACTGGTTTAGTCAAGAAGGTATAAGAAGAAAGAAAAGACACCTGTAGTAGTCCCGCCGTCGGCTGTACGATGGACGATATACGGGTATTAACAATTACAAGTCAACTGGTTTAGTCAAGAAGGTTTAAGAAGAAAGAAAAGACACCTGTAGTAGTCCCGCCGTCGGCTGTACGACGGACTATATACGGGTATTAACAATTACAAGTCAACTGGTTTAGTCAAGAAGGTATAAGAAGAGAGAATAGACACCTGTAGTAGTCCCGCCGTCGGCTGTACGACGGACGATAGGCCTATACGGGTATTAACAATTACAAGTCAACTGGTTTAGTCAATAAGGTATAAGAAGAGAGAAAAGACACCTGTAGTAGTCCCGCCGTCGGCTGTACGATGGACGATATACGGGTATTAACAATTACAAGTCAACTGGTTTAGTCAATAAGGTATAAGAAGAGAGAAAATACACCTGTAGTAGTCGGCTGTACAACGGACGATATACGGGTATTAACAATTACAAGTCAACTGGTTTAGTCAAGAAGGTATAAGAAGAGAGAAAAGACACCTGTAGTAGTCCCGCCGTCGGCTGTACGACGGACGATATACGGGTATTAACATTTACAAGTCAACTGGTTTAGTCAAGAAGGTATAAGAAGAGAGAAAAGACACCTGTAGTAGTCCCGCCGTCGGCTGTACGACGGACGATATACGGGTATTAACAATTACAAGTCAACTGGTTTAGTCAAGAAGGTATAAGAAGTGAGAAAAGACACCTGTAGTGGTCCCACCGTTGGCTGTACGACGGACGATATACGGGTATTAACAATTACAAGTCAACTGGTTTAGTCAAGAAGGTATAAGAAGAGAGAAAAGACACCTGTAGTAGTCCCGCCGTCGGCTGTACGACGGACGATATACGGGTATTAACATTTACAAGTCAACTGGTTTAGTCAAGAAGGTATAAGAAGAGAGAAAAGACACCTGTAGTAGTCCCGCCGTCGGCTGTACGACGGACGATATACGGGTATTAACAATTACAAGTCAACTGGTTTAGTCAAGAAGGTATAAGAAGTGAGAAAAGACACCTGTAGTGGTCCCACCGTTGGCTGTACGACGGACGATATACGGGTATTAACAATTACAAGTCAACTGGTTTAGTCAATAAGGTATAAGAAGAGAGAAAAGACACCTGTAGTAGTCCCGCCGTCGGCTGTACGATGGACGATATACGGGTATTAACAATTACAAGTAAACTGGTTTAGTCAATAAGGTATAAGAAGAGAGAAAATACACCTGTAGTAGTCGGCTGTACAACGGACGATATACGGGTATTAACAATTACAAGTCAACTGGTTTAGTCAAGAAGGTATAAGAAGAGAGAAAAGACACCTGTAGTAGTCCCGTCGTCGGCTGTACGACGGACGATATACGGGTATTAACAACTACAAGTCAACTGGTTTAGTCAAGAAGGTATAAGAAGAGAGAAAAGACACCTGTAGTAGTCCCGCCGTCGGCTGTACGACGGACGATATACGGGTATTAACAATTACAAGTCAACTGGTTTAGTCAAGAAGGTATAAGAAGAGAGAAAAGACACCTGTAGTAGTCCCGCCGTCGGCTGTACGACGGACGATATACGGGTATTAACAATTACAAGTCAACTGGTTTAGTCAAGAAGGTATAAGAAGAGAGAAAAGACACCTGTAGTGGTCCCACCGTTGGCTGTACGACGGACGATATACGGGTATTAACAATTACAAGTCAACTGGTTTAGTCAAGAAGGTATAAGAAGAGAGAAAAGACACCTGTAGTGGTCCCACCGTTGGCTGTACGACGGACGATATACGGGTATTAACAATTACAAGTCAACTGGTTTAGTCAATAAGGTATAAGAAGAGAGAAAAGACACCTGTAGTAGTCCCGCCGTCGGCTGTACGACGGACGATATACGGGTATTAACAATTACAAGTCAACTGGTTTAGTCAAGAATGTATAAGAAGAAAGAAAAGACACCTGTAGTAGTCCCACCGTCGGCTGTACGACGGACGATATACGGGTATTAACAATTAAAAGTCAACTGGTTTAGTCAATAAGGTATAAAAAGAGAGAAAAGACACCTGTAGTAGTCCCACCGTCGGGTGTACGACTGACGATATACGGGTATTAACAGAAAGGATTTAGACAGCTTACACAAATAATTAAATAATCGTTATATATTGAATAACCAATTCTATTTATTAAACATTATAAATGATCCATAGACATTATACATAGAGGACATAGTGTAACATGTTATATGTTTGCTGAAAATAACCCTTTACAATTGAACCAGTTTTAGTTGTGTTCTGAGAAACAGTTTCAATCACAATACTGTAACAGAATGAACAAGATATAAATAAAACAATTTCATAAAAAACTATGGCTTTAACTATTTTTCTTGTGAAACTGTTAGAACACATTAATGTTCAGAAAAATGTAAATAACTTTCTTTTGCCAGAGATCATTTCTAAGTTTATTGCTTAGCAACAATGCTAAGAATATTTTATGTTTGTATATTTAACACATTCAAAATTCATTTTTGCACTATTCAATTGATGTATGTATCTAATAAGATTCATAGATATGCTACATAAGATATTTTCAATCAAGATAAATATAAATCTACCAGTTTTTGAGTTATAAAAGCCACTGAGAATATTTCATTGTAATAATCATCACAAGAGGAGATCCTCTTTGAGAAAATCAGTCAGTCAGTATAGTTTGTTATTGTATTGTAATAACAGCTGTTTGTACATCGATCAGTAGATTACTAGTAGTAGTCATAACTTGATGTAGGCCTAAGTTATGACGTTATGTTTTACAAATATGCATCTTGGTATTTTTTTGTTTTATTCCATTTAATTATAATACTTGTGTTACAATTTATATTTATAGTGATTTATCTAACTATAAATTAAATATAAAATATAGTGGTCAGACGGCTAATTCAATATAAGCAAGAAAATCATTTTTATTTAATTAGTAGGTATATTATTAGTACAGTATATGATTATATTATTGATACTATATTTCTTACATGGTTATTGTATATACAATAGACCTAGATGTAATATAATCCCTCCTGTTATCTACTGCAAAGTATAATAGGCACATATAACAAAGAAAGAAACGTTTATCATTGTTGGAACTATTGACATCTTGGTTATTGACTTAGTGAGGTTTACTTTGTTACTGACAGAATTACTCTGTCTTGGACGTTGAGTGTTACTCACTACCACTTCTCTATTCCTCTTCCTCTTCTTACCCCACAGTTGCCGAATTCGTGACTTTCTGTTGGGGTCGGTTTTATAAAAGTGGCCGAGATCATGCTTCCCCTTCTACCAGAGCAGGTAAAAGTTGCCGAATTCGTGTGAGGCCTATTTGATACTTGCGGAGAGAAGTGGCGATTTCATGCTTGGAATTAATCGACCCTTGCCAAATTCATGTTTGCCCATTTCAACTTACATATCCAAGGGTAAAGCTAAACAAACAGAAATACAATAAGAATATATAATACTATGTGAACCTATTAATGGTTTGCTGATCCACAAAGCTTATAACCTTTACCTTGAATCGTTTAAAGATTTCAAAGAAAAATCACTTGTGTATCCTGGAGATGACAAAGATATCACAACTCAGAGGTCATTCTACTAATGTAGCTTTAAAGTATATATGTGCCAAATAACGCAACTTAAAATTATGTAGAGACAGAGATCTAAATATTCATTATTAAGATAATCGTCAAGATATGGGCAAATATGAGGGGCGAATGAGTTTGATGAAGAGTGTAGTCATTATTACTAACCAAAGTAGACTGTTCCTCAGAAATGACCATTTATTAATAGCCCAATAGCCGGGGAAACTAAGGAGCCTACAGTTTTGAGCCACGTAGTGCTGGTCTGATTTTCAGCTAATTGACAAGCTTGATAATCAGTTATCTTCCCAACACAATATCTGAACCTTGACTACCATCCAACACCAGACTTCTCTAGTAGTGTCCACGTCAATGTTAACCATTCGTATTAAGAGGACCCAGCATAGAACCTCCTATCTCCTCATCACTTTGTCCCCAAGTAGCTGGGTTACGGCACTGCACCACCAGTGCCGACATAAAGGAGATCGTACTTTATATTTTACTAAACAACTTCAAGAAAATTTACAACTACAATCCTTTTAATATGTAATCGTAATTTAGTTCAGTTTTAAATGGATTCAATGTTCTATCTCATAATTAATGGTCATTAAATATATTTGATCTTGCATGATATTTTAATTTAAAAAAATAAAATATGTATGCTTTGAAAGTTATTTGACAGTTGGAATTCCTGTAAAAAACTATAAATTGGTTATTTGAAGAATTCTCATAACAGTTATAATTGACTAGGAGAGACTGCTGCATGACTACCATTCCAGCCTGCCTCTTACCTTCACTTAACTCATTTGTTTACTTTGTCGCTAGAATGTCATTTCTCATTCAAATGTACAGTTTATTTAATTGCTTTATCTATTATAAATAGTTTTGTCTATCTGACTGATTAATAAATGAGTACCGCAATAATTAATTAATATTTTTCTTTCCAGATCTGAAGATGAGGTTCCTAGATGTAAGTAAATTTTCAAATATAATTCCATACAATATAATTATTTAGTCTATTTTGATGGTGAATTATTTTTTAATGATTTCAAGATCAGCTGTTTCTTATTTGTTCCAAAATCACTAATTCAGGTTTAACTTTGTTGTAAAACGATACTGAAGTAGTGTCAATCGGAGTCTGATTTTGTGAATTAGGTACTCATGAATCAAAGACATACTTACTATTGAAAATTTAGCTTATTAAATATCAAATAAGCTTATAATGGAAAATTAAATCTGCAGACTGGTACTAATCCAACTGTCATGGTAAAGACCAACGTGTATCTTGCAAGATTCAACATAGTTTTTTGTTATATTTTACCTTTTTTTATTATTGGAGTTAACAACGACTGATGACTCAATAATACGAGTTGGAGGGCTTCGTATTTCTGGCAAAATGTTTGTGACTGTTCCTCAGAAGTATTTGACGATGTATCTTAAAAAAATTGTCACTGACTCACTGACTCTTGTTTATGTTTCAAGACATATTTCTTTCAGTATGCTATAATTTAGTATTCAACAGTCATAGCTCATAGCCAACAGTTTGTTTTACTGTATGATCCAAATCATACACTAATTTTAAAACTCTCAAGGGCCTGTTTTTTTACTACGTAGACTGCATGACTGTGTTAGTAAAAACATGTTGACTTCTTATTTTAGCGAGTTCCACTCTCACTTGCTGTATGCAACAACTCTCTGGGGCAATAGTAGGGGTGCTAACCAAGGTTTTGCTTGGCAGAGGAAAGCAGTGATGATTTTGGCCAATTTAGCTTATCAAGATGACTATAAGCAGTTTGTTAATAAGTATAAAATAATGATGGTTCCTTACATTTTATATTTCAAAATCTAATGTATGTACAGGAAAACCAATATGATTTTATCCTTTTTGATAAAATTCACGATTATGACACTAGAGTGGCAACAGATATTGTCGCACCCACTTCTAGATTGCAAAAAACAATAGTCAGCCATTAAGTGTTTTAATAAGCTGCCACAAGACCTTAGAAACTTAGAACTCCAACCATTTGCAAATAATCTGTCAAGTTGGTTTATAAGGATGGTATTTTATTCAATTAATAAATTCTTTGAATAACAATTTTAATCCTTTGTAGGCTCAAACTTAGAAATTGTTTCTTAGTTATAGTTAATATAATATTGTCATTTATTGTTATTCAGTACTTACCCTTTTTAATATTATGTTATGTTTTAAAATTGTCATATAGTTTCTACTACTTTAGTATACATTGCATTGTATTTCTTTGACGCTGTCTATCGCAATGTAAAATTGAAAAATGACAATAAAGAGAATTGAAAGAATTGAATTGAATTATAAAAAGTAGACAGAAAGCAAAAAATGTTGGTATTTACCTTCATATTTTCATATTGCATAAGTGTGACACTTTTTTCAACGTTTTAAAGTATCATATGATGATTTTAAGCATGAGAATGACACATTCCTAGCAGTAGTATAAATGTTCTTGACAAGATGGATGAGGAAAACGTACGGTCATGACTCAGATCCGAACAAGTTTCAGCAATTTCATTAAAATAACAATATTATAAACTAAAAAATCCAACATTACTGAGGCCCCTCACACAGGAGAGGCTCGGACTGTGCAGTCCAGGCCTCACGTGTATGGGTCGGCCTTCACTCCAAATCCGTGGCCTGATGGACTGAGCAAAGTCTAGTTGGATATCGCCTTGAGGCTCGGACTGTGCAGTCCAGGCCTCAAGGCTCGAACTGTGCAGTCCAGGCCTCACGTGTATGGGTAGGCCTTCACTCCAAATCCGTGGGCTGATGGACTGAGCAAAATCTAGTTGGATCTCGCCTTGAGGCTAGAACTGTGCAGTTCAAACCTCATGTGTATGGGCTCGCCTCAAGGCTAGACGAGGGGGCAGAGGCGAAATATAACGTTAAAATACATGTAATGTTGTATTTGGAAATTAATTTTATTGTTAATTCATTGGTAAGACATACAAGCACAGCGGAATTTTGATTTCAATAAATAATTCTACTTAGTTAATTTTTTAAAAGTAATTTTGTAAATTATTATAAATTAAAAAAATTTCAAAAAATTAAATTGAATTATGTGTTTTGCTTGATATAGTTTTGCTTGGTATTTTGTGTTTTTTAGGATATTTCGATGGTCCCAAAATCGGTACGTACCATTAAGAGGCCCTTTTCATTTTCTCATTAGCGTAGGATTTTTAAAAAAGTTTCTTATTTTATATTTACTACATCAATAACTCACTCAGCCCTTAAACCCCGTTTCTCAACTGTTGCATGTTTGGGCCTGAAGGCTGTTTTGGACACTTGAGAGTTCAACTTACCGGTGTCGATTCCTACGTTCAATTATTTTTTAAAAGTGTACATGATAACAGTGTAGCTTTCTAAAATCTTCAACTTTAGACATCGTTTACTTGTAAATACTTCCAGCCGAGAGATCGGGCCATCATGTCAAATCGAACATGTGGGGAGTCGTGACCGGGCCAAAACAGTGCAGTTCTGGCCTGAAGGCCGGACCTGCCGTATATGTAGGCCCTTGCACTACTTTCTCCTATTTTATTTCTTATTTACCTTTTTTTAGTATAAAAATGTAAAACCCAACACAATACAAAGATTAATTGTTTGTATTTTGTATTAAACAATTATAAACCGCCACCCTGATTAAGTTGTAAGGCTTGCCAAATATGTGACCTTTGTACAGTGGTAAGCTCAATACCACTGTAGGGTAGGCTGGGTGGGTGGCCTAGTAACACCAATGTACTCCACTGTAGAGTATGGCTGGGTGGGTGGCCTAGTAACACCACTGTACTCCACTGTAGGGTATGGCTGGGTGGGTGGCCTAGTAACACCACTGTACTCCACTGTAGGATATGGCTGGGTGAGTGGCCTAGTAACACCAATGTACTTCACTGTAGGATATGGCTGGGTGGGTGGCCTAGTAACACCAATGTACTCCACTGTAGGGTAGGCTGGGTGGGTGGCCTAGTAACACCAATGTACTCCACTGTAGGGTAGGCTGGGTGGGTGGCCTAGTAATACCAATGTACTCCACTGTAGGGTAGGCTGGGTGGGTGGCCTAGTAACACCACTGTACTCCACTGTAGGGTATGGCTGGGTGGGTGGCCTAGTAACACCACTGTACTCCACTGTAGGGTATGGCTGGGTGGGTGGCCTAGTAACACCACTGTACTCCACTGTAGGATATGGCTGGGTGAGTGGCCTAGTAACACCAATGAACTTCACTGTAGGATATGGCTGGGTGGGTGGCCTAGTAACACCAATGTACTCCACTGTAGGGTAGGCTGGGTGGGTGGCCTAGTAATACCAATGTACTCCACTGTAGGGTAGGCTGGGTGGGTGGCCTAGTAACACCAATGTACTCCACTGTAGGATATGGCTGGGTGGGTGGCCTAGTAACACCAATGTACTCCACTGTAGGGTAGGCTGGGTGGGTGGCCTAGTAACACCACTGTACTCCACTGTAGGATATGGCTGGGTGAGTGGCCTAGTAACACCAATGTACTTCACTGTAGGATATGGCTGGGTGGGTGGCCTAGTAACACCAATGTACTCCACTGTAGGGTAGGCTGGGTGGGTGGCCTAGTAACACCACTGTACTCCACTGTAGGATATGGCTGGGTGAGTGGCCTAGTAACACCACTGTACTCCACTGTAGGATATGGCTGGGTAGGTGGCCTAGTAACACCAATGTACTCCACTGTAGGGTAGGCTGGGTGGGTGGCCTAGTAACACCAATGTACTCCACTGTAGGGTAGGCTGGGTGGGTGGCCTAGTAACACCAATGTACTCCACTGTAGGATATGGCTGGGTGGGTGGCCTAGTAACACCAATGTACTCCACTGTAGGATATGGCTGGGTGGGTGGCCTAGTAACACCAATGTACTCCACTGTAGGGTAGGCTGGGTGGGTGGCCTAGTAACACCACTGTACTTCACTGTAGGATATGGCTGGGTGGGTGGCCTAGTAACACCAATGTACTCCACTGTAGGGTAGGCTGGGTGGGTGGCCTAGTAACACCAATGTACTCCAATGTAGGATATGGCTGGGTGGGTGGCCTAGTAACACCAATGTACTCCACTGTAGGGTAGGCTGGGTGGGTGGCCTAGTAACACCACTGTACTCCACTGTAGGATATGGCTGGGTGGGTGGCCTAGTAACCCCACTGTACTCCACTGTAGGGTAGGCTGGGTGGGTGGCCTAGTAACACCAATGTACTCCACTGTTGGGTATGGCTGGGTGGGTGGCCTAGTAACACCAATGTACTCCACTGTAGGGTATGGCTGGGTGGGTGGCCTAGTAACACCACTGTACTCCACTGTAGGATATGGCTGGGTGGGTGGCCTAGTAACACCACTGTACTCCACTGTATGGTATGGCTGGGTGGGTGGACTAGTACACCACTGTACTCCACTGTAGGGTATGGCTGGGTGGGTGGCCTAGTAACACCACTGTACTCCACTGTAGGGTATGGCTGGGTGGTTGGCCTAGTAATACCACTGTACACCACTGTCGGGTATGGCTGGGTGGGTGGCCTAGTAACACCACTGTACTCCACTGTAGGGTATGGCTGGGTGGGTGGCCTAGTAACACCACTGTACTCCACTGTAGGGTATGGCTGGGTGGTTGGCCTAGTAACACCACTGTACTCCACTGTAGGATATGGCTGGGTGGGTGGCCTAGTAACACCACTGTACTCCACTGTATGGTATGGCTGGGTGGACGGACTAGTACACCACTGTACTCCACTGTAGGGTATGGCTGGGTAGTTGGCCTAGTAATACCACTGTACTCCACTGTCGGGTATGGCTGGGTGGGTGGCCTAGTAACACCACTGTACTCCACTGTAGGATATGGCTGGGTGGGTGGCCTAGTAACACCACTGTACTCCACTGTATGGTATGGCTGGGTGGGTGGACTAGTACACCACTGTACTCCACTGTATGGTATGGCTGGGTGGTTGGCCTAGTAATACCAATGTACTCCACTGTAGGGTAGGCTGGGTGGGTGGCCTAGTAACACCACTGTACTCCACTGTATGGTATGGCTGGGTGGGTGGACTAGTACACCACTGTACTCCACTGTAGAGTATGGCTGGGTGGGTGGCCTAGTAACACCACTGTACTCCACTGTCGGGTATGGCTGGGTGGTTGGCCTAGTAATACCACTGTACTCCACTGTCGGGTATGGCTGGGTGGGTGGCCTAGTAACACCACTGTACTCCACTGTAGGGTATGGCTGGGTGGGTGGCCTAGTAACACCACTGTACTCCACTGTAGGGTATGGCTGGGTGGTTGGCCTAGTAACACCACTGTACTCCACTGTAGGATATGGCTGGGTGGGTGGCCTAGTAACACCACTGTACTCCACTGTATGGTATGGCTGGGTGGACGGACTAGTACACCACTGTACTCCACTGTAGGGTATGGCTGGGTAGTTGGCCTAGTAATACCACTGTACTCCACTGTCGGGTATGGCTGGGTGGGTGGCCTAGTAACACCACTGTACTCCACTGTAGGATATGGCTGGGTGGGTGGCCTAGTAACACCACTGTACTCCACTGTATGGTATGGCTGGGTGGGTGGACTAGTACACCACTGTACTCCACTGTATGGTATGGCTGGGTGGTTGGCCTAGTAATACCAATGTACTCCACTGTAGGGTAGGCTGGGTGGGTGGCCTAGTAACACCACTGTACTCCACTGTAGGATATGGCTGGGTGAGTGGCCTAGTAACACCAATGTACTTCACTGTAGGATATGGCTGGGTGGGTGGCCTAGTAACACCAATGTACTCCACTGTAGGGTATGGCTGGGTGGGTGGCCTAGTAACACCACTGTACTCCACTGTTGGGTATGGCTGGGTGGGTGGCCTAGTAACACCACTGTACTCCACTGTCGGGTATGGCTGGGTGGGTGGCCTAGTAACACCAATGTACTTCAATGTAGGGTATGGCTGGGTGGGTGGCCTAGTAACACCAATGTACTCCACTGTTGGGTATGGCTGGGTGGGTGGCCTAGTAACACCACTGTACTCCACTGTAGGGTATGGCTGGGTGGGTGGCCTAGTAACACCACTGTACTCCACTGTCGGGTATGGCTGGGTGGGTGGCCTAGTAACACCACTGTACTCCACTGTCGGGTATGGCTGGGTGGTTGGCCTAGTAATACCACTGTACTCCACTGTCGGGTATGGCTGGGTGGGTGGCCTAGTAACCCCACTGTACTCCACTGTAGGGTAGGCTGGGTGGGTGGCCTAGTAACACCAATGTACTCCACTGTTGGGTATGGCTGGGTGGGTGGCCTAGTAACACCAATGTACTCCACTGTTGGGTATGGCTGGGTGGGTGGCCTAGTAATACCACTGTACTCCACTGTAGGGTATGGCTGGGTGGTTGGCATAGTAATACCACTGTACTCCACTGTAAGGTATAGCTGGGTGGGTGGCCTAGTAATACCACTGTACTCCACTGTAGGGTATGGCTGGGTGGGTGGCCTAGTAACACCAATGTACTCCAATGTAGGGTATGGCTGGGTGGGTGGCCTAGTAACACCAATGTACTCCAATGTAGGGTAGGCTGGGTGGGTGGCCTAGTAACACCAATGTACTCCAATGTAGGGTATGGCTGGGTGGGTGGCCTAGTAACACCAATGTACTCCAATGTAGGGTATGGCTGGGTGGGTGGCCTAGTAACACCACTGTACTCCAATGTAGGGTAGGCTGGGTGGGTGGCCTAGTAACACCAATGTACTCCAATGTAGGGTATGGCTGGGTGGGTGGCCTAGTAACACCACTGTACTCCACTGTAGGGTAGGCTGGGTGGTTGGCCTAGTAACCTCACTGTACTCCATAATATATTAGCCACAGGCAATTTGCCAAAAGTATTCAAGTGATCAAAATTAATCGCTGTCTTAAGCCTGTCAAATACCCTGAATCAGTGGAAATTTATCGCCCAATATCTCTTCTTAGTGTTTGTTATAAGTTGCTAGAAAGGCTGGAAAAGTAGAGTGGTATTAACCTATCCACCCGCCCATACACGTACAGAGATATTGACCTACCCGCCCACCCATACACGTACAGTGGTATTGAGTGGGTGGCCTTGTAATTCAGTCAGAGTTATCAACTTATCTCTTATATCTGGACTGGAAGGTGCTGGAGCACCGACAACCCGCTACACGTGACTCACGTATCACACATCACTCTGAACAAGACCATTCACTTCTTATTGTACTATTCAATTTGTAAAACTAAATGACATAACAAAATTAAGTAATATATTCCTAGTTATATTCTTACAATCCATAGCAAAACTAAATGATTTCTCTTTCCTATCTAAGAGCAAAAAACAAAACTCATTTTTGGTTAACCACTCGTGACATAATGTAAAATAAATCGTTAACATCGTCTTTGGTTAGCAACCATCGCTTAACCTTAGCTAGAAATTGTTTACATGTTTTATAATTGACTTTAATGAAATTTGGCAGTTTAATGTAAAATTTTGGTGCTAAAAACGCAAAGCTTTTTTGAAAATAGTTTTATTAAGTTTGGGATGGGTGTGGAGGCCAAAGGCTGCACTTCTTGTTTTATTATATGCTCTTTCAACCCTATAATTTCCAGTTCTGTTATAAAAACGTTCAAAACTTTGTATACAAATAGGTGAATTAAGGGAAGAATCTTTAATTGTTATTAATTATCTTTAATTAAATTATTTAGTACTGGCCATACAATGGAAGACCAGAAACACATTTTGATTGAAAAGTTACTATCCGAACGAAATAATTTTGTGTTCCAATTAATGGTTTTATGGAAACTTTGTCGGTATCTCCCCAGTTTTCTATTGCATAATTTAATTTTGAATCTATTAGTGCGAAGTAAAGAGCGCGCAAGAGGTTTGGATTTAAAATATTTCTTAAGAAATAGAATTTTCTGACGTTTTTTCGTAGTTGCGCTTGCAACTGTGAAATGAGAGGTTTCCATGACAACTTCTCGTCTATGTAAACCCCTAAACACTTAGTTTGTCCAACTTGCTCAATTTCGACACATTTGCAAATTTGGTTGGGTTGGTAACAGTCGTTACTCATATGGAATCGTAGATCTAAGTCAAAGGAAAAACCTCTTAGAAAAAAATGCTTTGTTCTTAAGCATTAATTATCATTTTATTACTGTTGCACCAATTTCGAAGTGTTTTTAGATCTTCATTAAAATCTATCCAAATAGGAGCCCAATGCTTCTTTGTATAACGGAGTGAGATATTATCAGCGAACGCACTAATTTTCCCGCGCATTAGGATATTCAGTAAACTGTTTATAAATATTAGAAAAAGAGGAGCAGAAAGGAAGGAGCCCCTGTGGAACGCCTTTCGTTATAATTATAGTCGAACTTAATATTTTTTTAATGCGAACTTGTTGAGAGCGTCCAATCAGGTATGTTTCGAACCATTTTAAGGGAATACCTCTAATTCCTACCATTTATAATTTATTCAGTAGAATTTCATGATTGACAAGATCAAAGGCCTTTGAAAAGTCTATAAATATTCCCGATGTTTTTTCACTATTGTTAAAGCTTTTATAAACTCCTTCTGTAAACTCTCTGATTGCTAATTCCGTACCTTTTCCTTTATTAAATACAAATTGCTTTGGACTAAAAAATGTGTGCGCGTCTAAAAATTCTAAAAGCAGTATTTTTATAGCTTGCTCGAATACCTTGAATAGCACCGAAAACAAGGCAATCGGCCGATAATTTGACAATAAATCTCGCCTATCCTTCTTAAACATTTGTACAACAATACTTTGCTTAAGCTTGAAGGGAAACTGTCCTGTCAAAAATCTAGTGTTGAAAAGTGAGATAATACATGACTTATCTCTGGGGCAATTTTCTTTATGAGCTCAACTGAAAGAGAGTCATAAAGCTTTAGCAGGCTGATGGCATTTAGTAGCTATAATTATTTCTTCACGTTTAACTTCTCGAAAATATTCTTTCTCTACAGGGACATTGTACTTTTGCAGCTGTGAGATACTCTTTCTGACGTGGGCCATGAAACATTTAACTGACACAAATTGTGTGTTTTGTTTCTTACCTATAGCTATAATTCAGTCTGTATTCTACATACTGTATGATCATATTTCTTTGGCTGCATATCTGCAACTACCTACAGGTATCAGTTAAATTTAAAAATAAAATTCCTATCACATTTCTGGATTTATTTCAGTAATCTTTCTTTTTCCACATAACATTTGCAATTTACAAAACTATTTAATTATGTCAAAGATAATCACTGTATCCATATAGCATCCGTCTGAAAAAATAAAAACAAATATTAGTATATAACATTTTGTGCTAGTAAATATGAATAATACTAACTTTACAAAGTCATTTTCTATCTGTTCAACAATTATTTTAGTACACAAATTTATTTTTTCTTTATTTGGTTATATAAACTCATAGATATCAAACGAAGAAGATAGTTTTACTCTAACAATACTGAACAAAATTACCATTATAAGACTTTTTTGTTCCTCAGAAAAGATTGTGAAAGTTTTAAAGTAACAAAAAAGTAGTGCATCTCTAGTATAACTCTTAATTGTCAAAGATTATACTTTGTTTTGTATGCCCTAAAATGTTTATAAGTTATACATAGACTTGTACTATATAGATACATATTAATTGTATATAAGAAAACAAGCGCTGATAAATACTGTGTTGTAAATACCTAAACAATATCATTTCATTTAGAAAACATAACCAAGATACTCTTATGTTGGCCAAACTGATTTTATCATAATGAATCCTATGATATACTTCAACCATAAAAAATAATAAGATATACAAGCAAATAATTAACACCCCTTTTAAATTGTTTAAACTTGAATGTGCCGTTCATGTTATTAAATATTGTGTAGGAAAGCAAAAGTCAAAATCATTGAGATCTTTTTGCTTTCCTAAACAAAAAAATCAGGTGAAGCTAAATTAAACCTTGGGAGTTAAGATTTTGTCAACACTTAAAGTAAGCAGACAATAAACAATATTGATTAAAATATTTTTATTACAGTTAGTTATTTTACATCTGTAATATAAAATGTATTGAAATAAATTTTCCTTCTTTCCCTTTATATCTATACGTTTATATATAGAAGCATGGAGAGCTATAAATGATTATATTTATCATCTTTTAATGGTCTGATAAAATTGTTATAGAGATTAAGATCCATAATTTTGTTTTATTAATGGTACTCAATATCTGTTTTGATTTCTTATTGACTTTCTTTTTCTTTTTCAGTTTTCCGATGCTTTAGGCGCCGTAGAAGGAGGAGTCCAGAAGACAGGACTCATCCTGAGCCCAACCTGGAAGGTGATAAAGAGTTAGTTACATTCCAGACAGCAAGTGTAGGTGTGGACAATGGTGGGCGAGGAGTGTGGGGTTGGTTAACAAGACGGCCACCAGTAGTCCCTCCAGTGCCGACTGTACCTGCAGTTAACCATTATACTATGGACGAGGCATACGCAGCTGTTGGTGAAGCCCTCTATGCCGAACTGGATCGGCCAGCGTACCAGAATACAGGATACGTGAGTGACATAGACCCTGTATCCTCGGCTCCGAGTAGTGCATACTACTCAGACCTTTCTAGTGGAGACCGGACCTATGAGGCGGTAGGGGTGGGACAAACAGGGCTGTGGGATGTGCCAGAAGTAAGAAGACAAGCCCCAGCTCGTCTTGCTGCAATTACAGAGACGTTGTCAGTGCCATCAGATTATGTTTAATTATTTATTTAGGAAAATTTGTACTAATATCTTTAACGATATGAAGACTGATTTTTGTATCTTTAGGGTATAACCAGCTTGCATATTTCATCTTTAATGCAAAATTTACTCAAATTTATTAAATAATTAGAAATTTAAACAGGGATTAAAATAAATTATTACATATCAAAATTGTTTAATAATACTAGTCTCTTTAGTCTTTAAGAACTTGTTAACACTAAGGTTTGCCAATTATTATGTCTTGTTAGCAAAAACTTGTACGTCATAGAAAAAATCAAAATGCATTGAATAAAATAGTAATTTTTTGTCATTAAGTTACATAAAATTGACATTGTGTGTTCACTAATTGCTGGATACAGATATTCTTCAGAAACAGGAATAGTGTTTCTTGTCATAAGGTTGAAAGCAATACATATCAATGTCACGTTTTATTTATATACAAAATAATTTGTTTTTAAGTTATTGCTACTAGCACAAAGCTACTCCATCAGTAACTGCTTGCAGAGATTAATGTTCATCTGCCCTCAGATATACTGTTAATTTGATAATTGGCTGTTTAATGTAACTTAAACTGTTTATATTAAATAATGACAATGTATTGCTAAACAACATTCTAAGTTGAAACTATCTATCAATACAAACTAAATAATAATAAACCAATGCCATCTTTTATTTAATCTAATAAACATTTTAGACCTGAAAAGTGTGGAGTATTTTTCGAGAATGAAATTAATTACAGTAAAAATATTATCTATGAATTTGTAGTGTGTAAATATTTATTTGTGTACTTTATGTAAATAGTTATGTATATATGTAAATTTAAAGATTTTGTATAGGTTGTTTTGTATAAATGTAAAGTAAAATACAACTCTAACACTGATGAATTTCGTTATTTATCAATTCCTATATTTACCTATTTTATACAAAAGAGGGAACATGGAAATCATGATCATGTTTAGACAAACAACATTTTCTATAAAAGGAGCATCATATTGCAACCAACTAAATTATGATACAAAAATTGTATAAAAATAAAGGGGACAGAATCTATGTAATTGTCAAGATGTCACTGACACTTAACAGAATTACTGATTTATTTTCAGTAATTGCAGTGATGTGATAAAGATTTGTATCAACAATAGAACAGAACTATATCTTAAAAATAAGTATTTATTCCGGAAATTCTTCTAATTTATAAATGTTTAACACTAAGACTAATAAATTGTCTTTCAATGTTCTGTTGAACTGTTGTATTTTTATGCTTTAATATGGCTTAGAATGTTATTACATATTTTAATGCTATCATAGTTAAATCTCTTTTGCCTAAATAAAAAGTTGCTGAGAAGTAGTCAGATAAGGTTTAAGAAGGGAGAACAAAGGTTTTGTTTTTTGTGTTGAGAGCAGTTTTGTTTTGTGAACATAATTGATATTTCTCTGTCAACAATTTTGATTTTCTAGCAGGGATTGTATATTTGTGAAATTTAGCACATTGTTATTACAGCTCTTTTTGTGGTAAGAACTCTTTTTTAACCTCATGGCTATTACTGCCCCAAAAATCCATGTATTAAAATGAAATGTGCATATGAATAATATATATCTCACTAATTTTGAGAACTTTGAAATTATGTTATGAAATGAAATATATCTATATTGTCACATAACATTTTATGGTCTAGCACAGCTAAAAAATATAGATCTTCTACAAATAATTAAAAATAAAGTTAAAACTAGAACAAGTTTGTTGAAAGTTTAAAGTGACAGTTTCAAAAAAAGTTGGAATGGTCGCATCTTCAATTTCTTTAATTCTCAAAGGCAGGTTATTTTAGAGTTTCATTGCCATATAATGTGGTGTTTTTTCAAAAAGTGTCAAGCAATGTTTTGGAAATGTAAAATTATTTTTGTACCTTGTATCATATCCGTGACAGTATTTTTCTCTATTTAATGATTCATTATTATTTCTTTAATAGAGCAGGATTTTGTAAAGGTAGAGACACGGCATTGTTAATATTTCTAAGTTATCGAATAAATGTTTAGATGATGATTTTTTTTAAAGGTCATAATTCTTAAATATTTCTTTTGAAAATTGTCAATGATTCTAGGAACATGCCCCATAACTCAATTCCACATTGCATTAAAGAAAAAAAATAAAGCTTAGTAAACTAATAGCTTTGTTTTAAAATCAGTTAAGTTTCGAAGTACCAGCATCTGATAGCATGCCGTACTCAGTTTCTTGGCAAGCCTGTGGATATGTGGTTTCCAGGTAAGGTACTGATCAATAAGAATTCCTAAATATTTAGTACTGTTGATATCTGAATCTAAACCATCTAAAGAAATGTTGTAAAGGCTTTATTACTTTTTAGTGTTCTGAATGGCACTAATCTGAGTTTTTGAATTGTTAAGCTGTAATCCGTTAGCTCTGAACCACTCATCTTTAGAATTTTTGGTGATGGCATTTAGCTGATCTAAATTTTCTGCCGTAAGAATTGCAGTTGTATCGTCAGCATATAAAATCGTTTTACATGGAACATTACAAAGTAGGTCATTTATATAGACAAAAAATAATAGTAGTCCTATTATTGACCTTTGAGGAACACCAATTTTAATCTTTGTCCAATAAGAAATAAATTTTGTACTATAATTAAAAACAATTGTCCTCTGATATCTATCCTATAAATATGATTTCATCCAGGATAAAGCTGCATCTAAGAATTTATAAAGTTTAAGTTTACCATTTAAAAGAATTTCGTATTTTACAGAATCGGCCTTGGATAGATCGCAGAACACTGCAGTAGTGTTTTTATGATGTATGAGGTCCATCACCGCAGAGACAATATTCAATCTATTTCTGAAACCATATTGCTCAATAGTTAAAACTTGGTTATTTTCTAAAAAAATTACAATTTGACTACATGCTATTTTTCAAATACCTTGGACAGAGCTGGTAAAATAGATATTTCCCAGTAATTATTTGGATCCTCTTTAGATCTTTTTTTAAATAATGGTTTTAACTCAGCATATTTAAGTTGACTCGGGAACACAACTTAACAATGCAACAGAGGGCGAGAGCAATAATATCTGCAACTTTTTTAATTAAATTTACTGGAATCTCATCCCATCCTACAGATTTTTCACTATTCAGATCTTTGATTGTTTGTTCTATCTGATTTATAGAAACGTACCTGAGGAAAAATTTGGATGAATAAGTGTTGCTGGTTTTTATATTAATAAAGTTCAAAGATCCCTGTATGTATCTTTTTTCATTGGGCTCATTTGAGAATTTTGAATTGAAAATATTTGCAATATTATGTCCATTAGAAATGGGTTTGTTACAGCAAGGAAGTCTCGAACACCCTGTTTTACACCAAGTGAAGATTTAATTATGCCCAGGATGCTCGACTTTTCTTAGTAGCGTTCTATATAAATTTTTAATTGGATATTTTTGTTGCATTATTACATACTGATCTAAATATCTTTCTGTAAGTTTTGTAGTAGTTTAACCCTAGAATGGTAAGCTTATTTAAAATCACACTATTGGTAAGCATTCGTAAATTTTACGATGTTTTTGAAAAAATTTTTTATGTAAGGAAGTCAAATAATAAACTTACTCTTACTTACTCTTACTCCCAGGGCCATCTATATCGCAGGTGATATTTAGCCGCACCAACAAAGCCTCTCCAGATTGACCTGTCCTCTGCATTCTCTTCCATGGCTCCAACTCTCTGTATATCTAGCCTAATCTGGTCCCACCATCTTTGTTTTGGCCTCCCACGAGGTCGCCTTCCCTCAGGGTTATTTTTGCTAACTTTCTTTAGTTGGGACTCTTCTCTCCTTCTCAACACATGCCCAGCCCACCTTAGTCTTCTACTTTTGACCTCACTCACAATGTCTGCGTCGTTATACAGGTCTCTAATCTCCCTGTTATGTTTCCTTCTCCACTCCCCTTGGTCATATGTGGGCCCATATATCTTTCTCAAAACTTTGTTTTCGAAGACAATTAGTTTTTTTTCTTCTTTCTTATTTAGTATCCACGTTTCAGATCCATAGAGCAAAACTGGGATGACTATTGATTTGTACAACCTAATTTTTGTTTTGTGTGACAATGACTTGGAAGATAGTAATCTATTGCATGCATAAATGCATCTGTTGGCTGAATTTATTCTTTGCTGTATCTCAATTTCTTCTGCGTTTTTATTTGAAATTGTGACTCCGAGGTATTTGAATTCCGGTACTTGTTCGAGTTCATGACCATCAACTCGTAGGGGGTCTTGGGTGTAATTTTGGTCTCTTGTAAAGTGCATGAATTTGGTTTTTGGATCGTTTGTCTTCAGCCCCATTTTTTCTGCTTCTGTTATGAAGACCTTGGTCAGCGTAGTTAGATCCTCTAGCTTTTCTGCCATTATAGCTACGTCACCTGCAAATGCTAGAATGTTCAGTTTTCCTCCGACTTTAACACCCAGGTTCATTTCTTTTGTCTTCTGAAGGGCCTCCTCTAGAGCCATGTTGAATAATATTGGGGAAAGGCCATCCCCCGTATGACTCCTGAGTTTACTTTGAAGGTTTTGCTGTTTTGTCCATTTATTCTCACGGAGCATCTTGACTCGGTAACACTCATTTTAGACAGGTTTATCAGTTTTCTGGGGACCCCAAATTTTTCTAACTGTACCCATAATCTTTCTCTGTCAATGCTGTCGTAAGCTTTTTGGAAGTCAATGAAGATGGCATAAAATTCTTTGTTATATTCCCAGTACTTGGCTACAATTTCTTTCAGTAAAAATATCTGGTCTGTAGTGGACCTACCTTTGATGAAGCCTGCCTGGTGTTCTTCAATTATTTCGTTTGAGTAGCATTCAAGTCGATTTAGAATAATTTTAGTCAGGACTTTATAGGGGATACTTAGCAATGAGATGCCTCTATAGTTTCCACACTCTTCTTTTTCTCCCTTTTTATGTATGGGTACAACTACTGCCTCTTGCCACTCAGTTGGCATTTCTTCCTTTTCCCATATTTTAAGTATTAACTTCCACAGTTTCTCAATTACTACATTTCCTCCTTTTTTTAGTAATTCTGCTGTAATTTCATCTTTTCCTGGAGCCTTGTTATTTTTCAGTGTCTTTACTGCGTTTTCCACTTCTTGTTTGGTTGGTGGTTCCAGGTTTGGTTGTACATGGTAATAGCTACTGCCAAATAATAAACAACTACAAAAAATTGTTTTAACTATTTATTATAATGAAAAACAGTTTTACAATGCTCATTTTGAATAGTTTTTATTTTAATAATATGAAATTATTGTAAAAAATAAGAACATACACTTTTACGACTTAAAAAAAAAAGAAATTTTTTTCTTAAATTGAGATGACATTTAAAACAATTAACTTTAAAAATCAAAAGGCTATAGTAGAGAGATATTGAAAAAAATACTATATATCCAACATTATTATATTGTCTGAGATCTCAATGCCATAATTTTAGTCATGATCAGTGCAAATTTACGAGCAAACATTTCCTCGATGCTCATTGCAGTAAGCTTGACGACAGTGAATGCAATGATTGGTTGTCATCCTCCTCTTCTTAGTGGGACATGTTTTACAAGTTGTTCTTGAATTATTGATGGGTGGATGATCTCGAAGAGTCTCTTTTTTTAAGATTTCAGAGATCATAGATTTCAGTGATCTCTGAATGGTAGGTAGCATTAGTCTCTCTCCTTTCTAAATGGGGAGTCACAAGGTCCTTATATAACATGGTCGGTGGGATGAATCAGGAACTTGCATCAAGTTGTCTGGCCCCTGTAATGGAGAATTTGTCACATGGGCTTGAGAATTTGAAGTCTCCATAGACTGCAAAAGCTCCGTTGTACTCTTCTTACGTCCTACTGTGGCAACTCTCTTACGTTTAGATTGGTTTTCGTAATCCTCCTCTTCTGGAGAGTCTGTACTTGATGGTTCATAACTATCTGAACCTGAATAAGACAATATGCCATTATCCAATTCACTACCACTTAATCCATTATCTAGTGAACAGTACCTATCGCTTGGAATGTCAATAATTTGATCTATTTCAGAAGGCCCCAAAGCCATTTTCAAAATTTACAAATATTTACACACTTACACATAAAGAATATTAACTATTTGCAAATGTACAACGTCTATATCTATTTACACAAAACAATAACGCAAAATTAGCTTGAAAATAACGATATTTAACACATAAACAAACGTAAAACAATATTTGAAACAACACGTATAAAGTAACTTTGTTGGTAAGCACTCGTATATCTTACGACTGACCCTCAATATATCACAAACGATGTGCAGGGGACGGCTGTCAAGACGACACTGACCTTGGCAGGCGTAGGGAGGAGATCTCCTGGACGGACAGGGTTGCCAACGCATAAATGACGTCATTATCGAAAATTATTTAAAGTGAGTCGTAAAATTTACGACTGCTTACCATTCCAGGGTTAAAAAGTTAATATCATTTTTTATTTTTGACATATTACTAAGTTCTTGGTTTTTTCTACGCGATATTTTTATTTCACGAGTAACCATTTCTTGGAAGAATTTTTCTTTGCACTATGGTAATTGTAAAACTGAAGTAGAAACCACTGTTCAAATTGATTCTTAACGTTAAGGTAAAAAATATTGAAGTTTTGTTGTGCACAGTTAAGGTGGGATGGATTCCAATTTATCTGTCTTATTTCTGTAGTGAATTTAGTTATAGACTTAGCAGATAATATTCTTTTTTTAATTTATATTTTTTATCATTAATTTTATTATTATCTAACTTACTGTCTAAAGAAATGTTCAAGGAGACTAGTGCTCACCAGATGTGCTAACTTAAAAGAGCATTAATCTGCAGCAAACCAGAACCAACTTCTAGAATAGATTACCCTAACACTTTTTGGGATGTACACCTGAACCGTAGTATAATCAGTATCTAAGCCAGTTCACAAGTATGTTCTGAATGATTTTTCAAATTTTTGTCCATTAGAATCTACTGATAAATATTGAAAAATTCATCTGCAATAAAATTTGATAAGCCTTCAGTATACCATCTTGACATCTTTTTTTAGAACCTACACAAGTCAAACCCAGGCATGCCATACTTAAATGGCGTTTGCAAATAACTACGCAAGACCCTAAATTATGTACTTCTACTTTCTCTTTTTCTGAATGTGCCTTGACAAGGGGCCGAGACATAGATATGCACAAGACAAGATACAGAAATAACTACCGAACCGGAACACACAGAATAATAATTTACAAAAACCAGCCCATACAAGTCTGTATTCATTTCCACAACATACTTCGAAATTCAATAAAAAAGGCCCCAAAGCTCAATATGTTTAAAACTCATTTAAAAGGTTTTTTAGCAACATTAACATTTTATAAAGTCAATGAGTTATGACATACAAATGAGAGACAGTTCATTTAGAAGACTGGCCCTGGAAGAGGACAAATTTTTGAGCGAATGGATGATAGATTTTTATGTCTGAATGAGGTTGTTATGTGGTGAGACTACCAAAATCTAAATAAATATATAATTGCTCTTTATTGTTCAATGACATTGTAATAAAGACTGATTTTATTCTACTTTTATATATATATATAACTGTTGATTACCCTACTTTCAGAGATTTCACATCAATGCCTCAAAGGGTGATGTATTATTTTAGCTTTTTCCTGCAGTGTGACTGAATTCCATTAGTACATTTATTTTTCTAGATGGCACACATATCATACTTGATATTCTCTTGTAATTAGTGATGTGGCATGACCAGAAACGCAAGTAGAGGTTAGTCGTGAAACATCACACTTTACTTAATGTTTTCAAATCATAAATATCACAATTATTTAAACTGCATAGACAAATTTAATATATTCATTACTAAACTGGATTGTTCTATCTCTAGAAAAACAAATTAATGCTCATTTAAAATTATTCATTTTGTTATAACATCTGCTGTATTTTGCTGTAAAACACGAAAATAGGAATCACCAACCCACCAACATATTGCCAAGCGTAATGGTGAACACAATATAAAGGGAATTACTGATTTTTACAGGTAAATATTAAAAAATGTTTTAAATTATTAAATAACATGTTTTTTATAATAGTTTTAAACCATTATACATTTTTTATCCCAACTAACTATTATTTGTGACATAAACATAAGCACTATCATAATACTGTCGAGGACTCACGAGTCTGGGAGCGAGGGTTGCAGGCGCCAGGGAAAGTTTTCGGCTAAATTATCGGCTAGTGTTGGGCGGGTTGCGTTCTGGTCGCTCCCAGACTCGTGAGTCCTCGACAGTATACTTAATATAAACAAATAAAAATAAACTCCACAGAGTGTCCCTTTGTTACCTTCTGTATACTGCAGTGGCAATTTGGCCATATAGGAATTGGGGACCTTCCTACATCTACTTTAGAAAAAATAAAATACTATATAATAATTATTTCCTTTCACCACTGATTTGTTGGCTTACTGGTTATGGACTGTGCAGAATGAGACGCTCGATGAGGGTACGTATGTAATATGCGACACATGATAGTAAGAAACTCATCATTGTTAAATTGTGACAAAACATTCAGTTGCCACAGAACAAACTATCGTACATTGGCTGACTATGTTACTGTACTGGGTGCATCCCCACCACGCCCACAAGCAGTTGTGAGGAACTGCTTGCAATCTACCCTCAAATGCTTTATTTTCTTTGCCAGCTACAATCGGATCTTTTTCATTTAATGCCACCTACGAGAACCAATATGGCCTAAGTGTGTTTTGTTTACATTTCATTGAGCATAAGCATTGAACATTAGTAAAACAATTTTTTTAGCTTGTGCTACAAAATACTTTATATTTAAAAAGGCTTACAATTGTTAGATTTTAATTACTGTTTCATGTTTATTATTAGCAAGACAACACCAATCACCTTAAAAAACTTATACATAAAAACTGTTTAATATGCAATTTTGAAATAGGACATTTATAAGAAATGTACCTGCGAGTTCACAATACACTAGCTAATGTGTGAAAGGTGTTGTCGATACTTCTCCACAGTAAATGCAAACTTATAGTGCAGCTATTACATAGATAATTACTTTGTAGTATGAGCAAATGAATACAATCCATAAAGTTAAAGTAAGGTGTAGAGAGCCTTAATAACACTATTTTTAGACTACACTTCTAAAACTTTTGCAGGCGAGAACCTGGTACTTCATAAATATTTACAAATTCACAAAGCAGCGATGATAAATTGTATATTTTTGGTTACTTGTCAGAAACATTGTTAGAAATTTGGCTATAAGAACAAAGGCAATTACCAGCTTCTAACCTTCATACAGAGAGGCAGTAGGTGAGAATATCTTGCAAGATTTGTTCCAATTAGATTAGGTTACATTTTTTTTACCACAAAGTAGCAGGAATTGACTGGTTGGTTTCGATTCATCTTGTTATCTAATGCACTGTAAGTTAAACTGATAATAGTTATATAGCCAAATTTAACATTTACTTTTATTCCAAAATAAATGTCAATTTCTATTTGAATGAATAAGACATTTTAAGTTTGCTGATGAAAAGGCCCTCTATTCTATATTCCGAATAGTGGTACAAAATAAGAAACAAGCCCGATAAAATTTTAGGGAAGTCGATGTTATAATATCATTACTAGCAAAGCCGACAGACATTGTTCTATCCAAGTATTAATAAATTCATCATTATGTGTTGTGAAATATTAAAAAAAGAATAAATATTTCTGTATAAACATTGTGTTTATATAGATGTGGCTATGTCTATTATACTTAAAGAGGAATACATCCATAAGAATGTTTATTGACATCATTAAATCAGGTTATATCCCAGATTGGAACGTTAACTTCCACTGTCGAACGCAAGCTCTAGAACGATGCATATAATCAGTAACGGAAGCATCGGCTAAGGTAGGCTATGTGGGCCAGAATCAAAAGATGGATTGGTCAGAGCCACATTTAAATCAAGGTCCATAATGCAAGATTTTACCACCAAATCATGGTACAAAGAAGCATCTACAAGCCAGATGTAAAGTGATTGACCAAGAAATGTAGATATGTAAATGGCACACAGACTACATTGGATGGTTGGTTGAGTAGAGTGTGGGTGGAACTCGAAATGCAGCAACTTTTTCATTGTGAGTTCTGGGTTCTTAAAATATTAACGAGTAATATCTAATGAAGCGAAGAGCTGTACAGTTGAAGTAAAAATGTTAATATTTCAGTGAAAAAATATTATTTTTAAATTCTTAAAATCGGAAAAACTGATTTTTTACCAATTTTAATGGAGCTTGCGTGATCGGAAGATTTTGTTTAAATGCGTAATTTTTGTTTTATTCTCATTTAAAAGTAACAGGTGCAGATAATTTTCACTATAGCAACCACCAAAAATTAAAAAGTTAAAATTAAATTACGAAAAAAGAGGAAATTTAAAATATTTTTCAATTTTCAAGTACGTTGCGTGATCAGAAAATAAAGTCCTATATGAATAACTTTTTTAGTTTTTCTCTATTTACCAATGGCAACTCTTCTGCACTGTAGCAACATCAAATTGTCAATTTGACTTTTTTCTTACCACCCTACTATATATGAGGCGTGTTATAAAGTAAGTACCGTTTTGGAAAAAAAAAAAAAAACCAGTTGCAGTTTCAACTATTTTACGAAATAATTTCCATTCATATTGTACAACCAGCTATAGACAACCTTCCTCAAAGAAATTTGCCGCCTGACTTGATGGTTGTTTTGACATCGTCAGCGTTGTTGTGGCACTGACCTCCAGATGCTTCTTCAAGTTCAAGAATAAATGGAAGTAACTGAGCCCCAGCCAAATGTCAGATCTTTTGTTTCATTTGCCATATTTAAATCTCTCACACATTTCTGTACCATTCTGTCCCTCATTTTCTCTGTAAACTTCATAGATCTCATAGTGAATGTCAGCTGATTTTATACCTTTAGCGTCAAGATAACTTAACACAGCCCATACAAACGGCGCATTTTCAAGCGAAGGAGGCATTTTAACCACCGATAAACAACCTGAAACACTGTCGAATGGATCCGTAATGGTGGTTGTGACTTGTTGGTAGATAGGAATGAACAGTGTGCATGCGCCGAACCCAACAATACAACGGCGAGATCCCAAAATGGTACTTACTTTAAAAACACGGCTCGTACATCTTTTGGCGCCAATGAATTAAATGAAAACCTCAATCTTCAAGGCAGTGAAAGCTAGAAATTATTAGATCATATTAATCACCTCCGAGGTATAAATACTTATTAGCTTTACTGAAATTTCAATAGTCATGCTTTTCTGTCAACTCATGTACTTGTTTGCAATAATGCACAACTCAAGTCACCAAACCGGTATCTTCTATTGGTTAGAAAAATGCAAAGAGGAGCAAAGGAATCAATGTTAAGGACAGTTCTAAATGAACCAAACAAACAATTGTATAGCATGTTTAATTGCAGAAAACCACAATAAACGAGGTTAACTCTTACGCCCCAAACTGCACCTGTCTGACTAGACATGACAAGATGACCTCCATCAAAATATAAATACACATAAAATAAATATATTCTTAACAACAAGTTACTAATATTAAACAAATGGTATAAAAATATTTAATTATTGATATGATTTTAATGTTCATTTCATCCATTCCAAATAAATAACAGAAAATTTAAATTTGTTTTCCATATTTTTTAATGGAAGTTTCTTTCACATTGAAACAGAATGTTTGTATAGTGTGTACAATAAGAAAAAAAGAAACAAAATGAAAAGACAACAGGAAAAGAGTGATATTATTGAAAAAACTCAAATTATATTCAACATCACTATTATAGAGTAAACTTTATGTCAAGAAACAATTTTTAATAAAGTCCTTTTCCTCATATTACAATACAAATTTAACTTTTACCAAGCACATAAAATGATCACCAGCTCTTATTTGCTACTGAGCCATTCAGAGAGTGAAGAGTGTCTCGTTGTGTAACCCTCCATCATTGAATTTGTACTTTTTTGCTTCAGTCTAGAAGTACACAATCTACTACAATTGATGACTGCTTAGGCATGATTTAAAATTATGTTAAAAAATCTATCCTACAGAAAATTTATAAGCAAATAACTAAGGTTTACAATAATGTATTTAGGAGATTTAATTTAAAATGGTACACCATATATACCATCAGACGGATAAGAGTTCAAAATATTTTTCAGGCCGAGCATAAGTTGTGACTGACAACACTAGACAAGAGTTAAATTTATTTATTTATTCTTATGACACAAATCGTCAAAATATGGGCGAGTATAGATTTTGAATGAGTTTGAGCGAATTTAGTCTTTGTTACAAACTAAGTTTGACTATTCCTCAGAAAGTGCTATTAATCAATAGCCCCATGACAAATGAACAGCAGTGGTTATCAGCTGACCTTTTTCAAAATTTGTTTTGACTCTTGATTAGAATCAAACTAAGAACCTTTATCTTATGAAGCTGGGCTTTAAAATGTCAACTGTAAATGACACAAAGTGGTGTTATAGCAGTTGTTTAAGAAATGCAGATGATGCCACTGCACTTCCCCTCTCCATTATTATAAGTAAAAGTTGTAAAATCATGTTTATACTGCTTGTAACTTCTTTCTAAAACATTGTAACGTATGTATAGTGACCAACATTTGTAACTTTAAGGTTTTTCTATATTTTAGAATATGAGGTGAGAACTCTTGTGATTTAGACTATATATAACAGTATATAGTATACACATGGCTGTTTAATATATATTAAACACAACCTAAGAACAAAATATGAATGTTAGATTTAAGAATACAAATTATTGAATGTCTTTTGACACCAATGGAAAAACCAATATAACAACGTAAAACTATAATTTACCAACTAAGACTTCCGTAGTCGTGAACAGGGGGAGTTTGTAGATGTCATTGTATGACTTGCTGTGCTAAAAGTATATAAAAAAAAGTGTTTCCATGTAAATCCTGTCCTGAAGTAATTACTGTATTTCAATTTTATTGTTGTAGTTATTATAATACATCCTTTACATAATTCTACTTGACGCTTCCAACCACACCCACTCGCATACAGTGGTATTGACCCACCCACCCACCTATACACATACTGTGGTACTGACCCACCAACCCTTCCATACACTTACAGTGGTATCGACCCATCCACCATCCATACACATGCTGTGGTATTGATCCACCAATCCACACATATACATACAGTGGTATTGACCCACCCAGCCACCTATACACATACTGTGGTACTGACCCACCAACCCTTCCATACACTTACATGGTATCGACCCATCCACCATCCATACACATGCTGTGGTATTGATCCACCAATCCACACATATACATACAGTAGTATTGACCCACCCAGCCACCTATACACATACTGTGGTACTGACCCACCAACCCTTCCATACACTTACAGTGGTATCGACCCATCCACCATCCATACACATGCTGTGGTATTGATCCACCAATCCACACATATACATACAGTAGTATTGACCCACCCAGCCACCTATACACATACTGTGGTACTGACCCACCAACCCTTCCATACACTTAAAGTGGTATCGACCCATCCACCATCCATACACATGCTGTGGTATTGATCCACCAATCCACACATATACATACAGTGGTATTGACCCACCCACCCACCTATACACATACTGTAGTATTGACTCACCAACCATTCCATACTGTGGTATTGACCTACCAACCCTTCCATACACTTACAGTGGTATCGACCCATCCACCATCCATACACATGCTGTGGTATTGATCCACCAATCCACACAGTAGTATTGACCCACCCAGCCACCTATACACATACTGTGGTACTGACCCACCAACCCTTCCATACACTTACAGTGGTATCGACCCATCCACCATCCATACACATGCTGTGGTATTGATCCACCAATCCACACATATACATACAGTGGTATTGACCCACCCACCCACCTATACACATACTGTGGTATTGACTCACCAACCATTCCATACACGTACGATGGTATTGACCTACCCGCCCACCCATATACATACAGTGGTATTGACTCACCAACCCACCCATACAGTGGTACTGACCCACCTGCCCAGCTATACATATACTATGGTATTGACTCACCAACTCACCTATACACGTACAGTGGTATTGACCCACCTGCCCACCTATTCACATACTGTGGTATTGACTCACCAACTCAAGCATATACATACTGTGGTATTGACCCACCCACCCACCTATACACATACTGTGGTAGTGACTCACCAACCCACCCATACACGTACAGTGGTAGTGACTCACCAACCCACCCATACACGTACAGTGGTACTGACCCACCTATACACATACTGTGGTATTGACTCATCAACTCACCCATACACGTACAGTGGTATTGACCCACCAATAGATATACTGTGGTAATGACTCACCTACCCACCCATACACGTACTGTGGTATTGACTCACCAACTCACCCATACACGTACAGTGGTATTGAACCACCCATACACATATTGTGGTTCAACCCACGCATATATGTTCAGTGGTATTGCCGCAACCACAAACCCATACAGTTGTATTGACCCACCTATACATATACAGTACTATGGTATTGACTCACCAACCCACCTATATACTACAGTGGTATTGACCCACCTGCCCACCTATACACATACTGTGGTATTGACCCACCAACCCACCCAGTTCTCTTTCAACCGGGCCCCGAGTATAGCGAGTGACGTGTTTGGCATAAAAAGCATACAGAGGTGTTCTTTAGTCTATATATTACAAAGCCCAATGTAGACACTCACTAATTCCCTCAGCACACAACATCCTAAATAGTTATTTATGTCATGTGATGATGACGCCATTAATAATTTTAAAGTAAAAACTATTAAACATGTCTCAGGATACAATACAATAATATAATTGAGAGCTTAAACAATAAAATGTAATATACTGTAAACCAGCACGGGCTAAACTTTAACTTTTGTAATCAACAGTCGACATTTTAAAGCACAAGAAAGACTCAGACAACAATGATTTGGGGAGGTAAGTTTGTTTTTCTGATCGGTTAATGCCAAGAAGGAAGATGATAATTGCAGCGGCTTCACTGTCACTGCGCCACCTTTCAAACATTGCAGAAAAACAGAATTTGTTGTACATCTTTTAACAAAATCTAGCAATTATTAAGTATGGAAATGCTAGAGAAAGGTATGATAGTGTGAACAGTGACTAAGAAAAGTTATTGAATTGAATATGTTATTTCATTAGATACAAAATAATGCACATAGAATAAGACCTCCTCTACTTTCTGAGTGACCCTCATGATCATTTTTACCGTTTCATGGTAAAAAACCTTCTGGAATTTAGCTATTATTTATCTACCTCCAATAAAACTACAAAACTAAATCCTGTAATAAATAATGATTTTACCATTATATATCAAGTTAACTGTCATAGCTTCTTTGTTTTCAATTCTTAATACAACCTTAAATATTACAATATAAGAGAAGAAATACATTTGTAATGTTACTTATTTGTATTATTCGCTTTAAGGTAAGTAGAAAACTACTCAACTCTTTTGAAAAGATCCTTCGAAAAGGATTTAAGCTAGTACAAAATATTGAGCATAAACAAAAACCTATTCAAACTAACTACCAAGGAAAAACAATGCCAATTCTCAGATTGTTTACATATCTAATTTACAGTTTGGTAAATATAGTTTCATAGATCTTTCAGCTTTTCATAAGTAAAAATTTAACACAAACCTAATAATAACAGTTTTATTAAAATACAGAGCAGACTTTCATAAGCGTTTTACACTTTTATATATCAACATTTCAAAATTCAATATCCATGCTCCATTTTCATGATAATTTTTTACTGTTTTATAAAAATATCACTATAAATAAAAAACAAATAGAACAAACTAAAAAAAAGAAAAAAAACCGATATGTAAATTCAAATACTTATTATCAACTAAAGATAAATTTAATTACTATTCAATCTTTGCTTATATAAAATGTAATTTTCTTAAACACTACGAACTAGTGTTTACCTAGTTTAGCACATCCTGCAAAAATTATTTTTTATAGGCACCAATCTTTAGACTACGATCTAAACAAACAAAAACCTGAAATTGAAATAGGGAAAACACTTTTAAATTGCAATGTTTGTTTGACTTCTATAGGGCTATTTTATGTCAAGCAGAAGATAATAAAGAAACCACTAAACTAAAAGACCAATTTTGCTATATTTGTGCTGTAAGGACGGTTGCCAGGCCAATTTTTTTTGGAAAAAAAAGAAAAGAAAAAAATACTGGAGACCAGACATCCGAGTTTAAAGAAAATGTTGAATTCTTGTAAAGGATGGATGGAGGATCGATATATATATATACAAAACTGTAGGTAAATCGCTTATGAAAGTATCTCTAAAATATATAAAACTGAAACTAAAGAAACCAAAATGACAATGAATTCTACAAGACATCTTGTCATGTCACTTTCAGCTCATAACTGGTATTTACAATTATATTAAACGTATATAAAATATAAATATTTCATTCTTTGTCTGGGACAAAGTGCTAACCAACTGCAAAGTGTAACACAGTTCTCAATAGCCTGCTTCAGACATGTTACAAAAATGTTCGTATTAGAAAATACCTTAAATTTATTTAGCTGAAAGCACCAAGTCTGCAACAAAAAATTTGGCGAACAAAACGTTATCCGTAAGGCATACAACACTGCTTAAAGTACAATGATTATATACAAGTGTATTATACAAGGCTAGGTCCTTGGTAACTGACTGACCTTAAACACCACACCAGACTGTACAACTTTAGACCTGGGCAGTCTGATTAACACAAATAGCTTCAAGCCTGCACCAAAGTGGCAGATATGTAGAACAAAATTTACAAATACATAACAAACATTGTAATAAATAGTTTTAGACAGAAAGAGTAGTGTTACATTAAAATATATTCTTAATTTTGAAAAAAATTAAATATATAAATATTGATAATTACTGACAATTTATTTAAGCATATGCTTCAAATTAATGTTAAGTTTAGCATTTTTTTAGCAAACTATTTATCATGAAATTGGTAAAGACATTTTTAATTTCAGCCCCTTTAACCAACTCTTTTCTATATCTGTACATTGTAAATTGTTTTGTATCACGAAATGTATAAACTCAAATGTTATCTGTATTTATGGTTGGTATTGTTGGTTATGTGTTAGATATCTCCTTTTTTTGGCAAAGGCACTGATTTTTTAAATAGAAGCTCCCTTTAGATAAAAGTTTGACTTTTTACAAAAACCAAAGTAGTACATTCACTACTACAGAAGAATATGCAAAACATTCCCAAAATGCTATTTTTTTATCAGAATATAAACTCATACCCATGAAATTGATATAAATGCTTGTAAAAGATTAAAATTTTGTTGTTATGACTACAAAAATTGTGTCAATAGTTTTTGGCTCTCATGGGAGTTGGCAGCACTCAGGGCACGGCTCATGTTTTTTTGAAATTGTAAATAACTGTTTGTACTTTTCCAATAACACAACAAAATACAAACATTTCTTTATTTGATGAAATAATTCAATTATCAGTTGAAATGGCAGCGTGACTTCAACTCCACTGTTTGTATTTCTCCAATAACACAACAAAATACAAAAATTTCTTTATTTGATGAAATAATTCAATTATCAGTTGAAATGGCAGCGTGACTTCAACTGGAGTTGGCAGCACCTGAGTGGAATCGTGGCTGGCTCCCATCGGAGTCCCCTGCACTGAATGTGTTAACAATCAATACCTGACAGAAATACAGTGGAGATATTCAAATTCAGAATTTTAAGATATCACACAGCTTTTTGCCTGTTTTACAGCAAAAATGAATTATTACATGAGTATAAATAGTACAATGACCTCTGTAGTCTAGTTGATTCCAATTTTTTATCAATTCCTAATTCAAATATTTTTATCTATTTCCAGATTCCAACTATCAAATCATAAAAAAAGGGTAACACTTCATGATATCCCATGTAACACTTCATGATATCCCATGTAACACTTCATGTATCCCATGTAACACTTCATGTATCCCATGTAACACTTCATGATATCCCATGTAACATTTCAATGAAGGATCTAATTACATTCAAAGTATTAAAACATCTTCATCCAAATAGTAGAACTGCAATTTTTGTACACCTGTAATTATTGATAAAAACAATCAGGTTTGTCATATTTCAAAAATAGTTATTTGAAATAAGATGGAATCAACATTTTGATGAGGAAATATAAAAGAAAATGTGTCTAAGCTGAACAACTTGGATTAAAGGTCAAGACCTTGTTTTGATCTGACTCGTTCCTCGCTGAAAAATGGCTGGAGATTGGAATCATGGTATTGGTCGATGGACCTGTACGATCAATTCTCAATTCCAATGAAGAGAATCAGAGGAATCGAGCATCAACCCATCCCTACTGTTTACTAATTGAGATCGTTGACTTTAGTATTGTGCGTTGCTTTAAAATGATGATTTTATGCACAACTAATCGATATCAGAGTGAAAAAAATTGTCAATATATAAGAATTATTCTGTTTTGCTAAAATGATGAATAAGAAAAATCAATATCTAAGGTTCTTTTCATCAATGATACTTCTCAAGAGGGTCTCAATATGTTAAACAACTTATTTCAAAATAAATATTTGATTACTCGAGTTACTTTTAATTCCATAGAGTAGTTAAAAGTGAATAGAGTACAAGTTTTATTAGACAGAAGCTACTCAATTTGCACTTATATATGAACAAATATCTTGAATGTGCGAAAAATCTGTTTACTATACATATGGGGCGTTTAAGAACAAACTCTAATAACTGACATTCTAATTCCTATTAACATATTTGTTTTAATAACGCATGATAATCATCCAGAATTTTGTTTAATACTTAACAAGAGTTGTAATTATTCCAAAATATATACAAATAAATAAATACACTACTGATATACACTAAAATACATCGTAAAATAATATAAAAGTAGAAAATTTGTAATTTACATAATAAATGAAAAAGGGGGTATAAATTGCCACAAGCTGCGATATTGCACCTTCTCATAAGGACCACATACCAATTCCACCTTCTCGTCCTCACAAAAAGACCATTACACATCATCCTTGAAATGCTAAATAAATAATAGGCCTAATAAAATATATACATGAAAAAATAAAAAATAATTTAGATGGTTTTAAAACAAATTTAAATATCAGCATTTATTAAAGCAGAGACAAAAAGTTGTATTAATATAAGTGTTAGCATTAAAATACATTTTACAATAATGGATAGTGTCACAGACAGTTCTGCCACGTGGTAACTCAGTTATGGCCGATGTGGAGTGATGAATAACAGGTCTCAGTCATTGTCAGCTTCTGCAGAGTAGCAAGGCTGTCGATCCAGGTAAATCTTGAGAGGCTTCTCCTTCCGCGGTGAATATGTGCTGTGAGTACCCGATGACCCACATAACCGTGCCGTCTCTTTTGCTCCCAAGTCAATTTTCTCAACTTGAGATAAAACTTTCAGTTCTTCTCGATCATCCCTAAAAATATTGCAAATGAAGTTTAATATTAAGCTACATAAAATATATGCATTAATTTTATACAGTAATAAAGTTTAACTAAACAAATAAACTACTTTATGTTGCCTTTCTTAAAATAAAAATACAGCAGTTGATTGGTTAATGTACTAATGACTGAAATAAAACGACTTTTACTATCTTTAGTATTTATTGTTTAATTTTATATCTTGACGATCGGCGTCTTATAAATAAATTTAATAAAATAATTTGACCTACCTGCCTGCCCACCCATACAAGTACAGTGGTTGGTGTAGCCCCCCCCGCCTGCTCATACAGGTATGATAGTATGGTAAACATGTGAGCGAATAAAAATGTCACCCACACCAAGATTGAAATTGATATTCAATACAAGGTTACGTACAATACACACGCACATACTTTCCTTCTGTATTTTTATTTTTGTATTTATGCTCCTTTTTATATAAATACCCATCTACACACATTCAGTAGTGATGAAAATACACGTACAGTGGTAATGACCCACCTGCCCATTTATACATGTAGAGAGGTGATGACCTAACCGCCCACCCATACATGTAGGTATTGACCCACACCTCCGCCCATACACGTCGGGTGTTACCCCACCTACCCGCCCAGGCATGTCGGGTGGTGTTGACCCACAAAAAATATATAACTGTTATACAATTGTATAACAGTTATATATACACACTATATATGTAACTGAAATATATTTTGATGCAGCATATTTCAAAACCACTGTACGTTATTACATTTCATTGAATTATTTCAACTTACAGGCTTAAAATACACTATAAGAAAAAAACTGTACACTAACAAAAGTTAACATACGTGAAACTTGAAATGTTATTCTTGACAGTTTTAAAATTAAATAAAATCATTGTATCAACCTATACATAACACTAAATCGAGAGTAGAGAGCTAAACTCAATACACATTTATCGAATGGTGATGGATTTTGATAGGGGATGAAGACTCCTTAAACCACAGAAATCTAATCAGAGACCACAATTCCACTTGGCGGGAATGTCGAATTTTCCTTCCACCGTTAACAGTTTACTAAGCCAAGATTGAATGTCGCAGAAAGGTGACGACTGGCCAAACTAGTGGTGGGGGATGGAAGGAGCATAGTGCTGTTGTCAAATTTATGCTACCTTGCTCCATCGTAATGGAAGCTCGTTGGATACCTTAATTTATGGACAACCCTCATAAAACTGTCTTGCTCTTAGCATTCCCGACTGCTGTCGGTCAGTCACAGTTTGTGACAACAGGATCGTTTTTGCAGTGTCGTTGTTACGAATAGTGACGATGTGCATATGCTGGCTATAGCTGTTATAAATACCAAAAAACTAGGCATATAGGCATTTAAATTGCATGATATTTGACATCATGGGGAAAGTTGACACAGATTCGGACAGATTGGTGTTATGTATGTAGTAACATTAGAGTAGATTGGGGTGAAATAACAATAATACGCCTAGTTGGCCATGGTACCAGGGATCGCAACATATGTACAGATAGGAGACAGTAACAGTTAATATGACTGTTACTGTCTTGCAAGCCAGGTTGGTGGTGTGATCCTTGGGTTAGGTTGGAGTAGGGCTGTAGGTTGTTGGCGTGATATGTTTCAGCCAACCAGAACGATTTACTGATATATGATGTTACAAACAGTGGTGTGATATTTCTCAAAACAGAATAAAAATTAACTAAATATGAATGCTAGATTTCACCCTATATGCCTGTTTGAAAATCGAAGGTGTGATGGCAAAAAATGTTGTCCTGGCTGATTATGTTGTATCAGCCAGTTTATGTTGTAAACAGTTTTTTCTTTTAAAATACGATCTTGCAAAGTGAAAGAAAATCCATTTTATATTTAAAAACTTAAGAAAACTACAAATAAGTCAGCCTAGGTTCCAATGTGCAAAGCAAATCCTCCAATCAGCATGGTTGGCCTACTATGTTAGATCATGAAGATAGGCTAAATCAAAAACCTGAATTTAATTATGCAAAAGGAAAAAGTAATAGTAAAGGTTTATGATGTTTGTAGTACAAGAGATGCTGGGAAAAAGATGGAACTATTAATTTTTGTGTTACTTGGTGAAATAAGCAATTAGGAAGGTTTTGTATGTTTCAGCTATATCCACGACCAACTAAAAATTTAAGAACTTTTGAAGTCTTCCATTAAAATTGTTTATACAAACTTAACTTTATTTTGTTTTATTTATTTTAAAATCTTGCTAACTCTGTGCAATTACAGTTATAGAATTTAACTGACCTGTAGAAAATTACACCACCATCGTCAGAGATTTGTAGTCCCTCGAGTGATGTAACCTGAGGATTCCATGACAATTCTGTATGGATGGTTAACACTGACATATCACAAGGGAAGAATCCGGACGGCTTGGCAATCTCAATGTGTTCGACAGGTATGTTACTCATTTGTGACAACTGCCAACATTAAACATTAATTTATAGTAAAATTATCTAAATTGCAAGAGATCCAAATCTATTTATATTAACCCACAATCAAATTATATTATGTTTTTGTTTAAATGTGCCAATCAAGCACAGTTTTGAAGTGTAGAGCTGACTTATGGAGTAATAATACAATGGGACCTTCAACTATAACCGTTAAGACTAGCAGGTCAAATGAAGAGGTTTGCCAGAAAAGGAAAAATCTAAAATGTAATATCGTATGAAAATCCACCACTAATGTTTCGAATTACTACCAAACCAGTCTGTACTTTGGTTTGTAATTTCATAATTCATTATATTCAACAACCTGAACCTATTTTTTCCTACTGTATGGAAAAAATGTATTCATATTGCTGGTGATTCCGAAGAAAAGCATTTAGAAAAATTATGATTAATCTACACAAAATTGAAATTTCTTTTTTACAAACAATTTTAAAATAATCTATAAACAAAAAATTAACTAACCTTAAATAGACTCAATAAGGGATCTTACATAATTAGCAAAACTGTCCATGATTGCACTCAAGTTTCTTCAAGATCCACTAGGGACTGAAGTCCTGAATATGTGTGACCTGGAGATGGGCGGGTGCTATCAGTGTTCGTGGTGTATGAGTCATGCGAGTGATGATGTTTTTGAAGGATTATATTTCTGTTGTAATAATATTATTGTCAGACTAAGATATTAGTTATTTTTAATTTTCTTAATATGTTAAGTATTTTGATTTTTTTGTTAATTTACAAACTTTGATAAAAATCCAAGCAGATTTACAATATATTTATGGTTATATTATAATATTAATTAGTTCATTATTTTTTTTTTATTTTTGGTGCTATTAAGTAGTATAGTCTACTGTCTAGTCTCAACCTTGCCTTATATAATAAAATAGACTCCCTCTCGTTCAGAGACTTCAGGACCGGGCTGCCAACCAAACTATAAAATGGCCGAAGTTATTAAATTAAAGCCGTTTTAACAACAGTAAACATATTTTCAACTGTCTAAGCATTGTAATTATTAAAGAAATATGTACATCTGTTGTTTTAAGGGGTTTCTGTTTACTACTTACACTAAAAATATATATAGAGGCCTAAGCTAAGTGCTTACTTAATGCCGTGACATGTCCCAACACTCGGATCAGCTGCACACGTGAGTCATACAGTCAACTCCCGACTATCCGCTGAATACGTTGGCTGAAAGGCAGCGGATAATGTGATTCGCAGATAATCCGCAAATCATAAAGAATGGGAAAGAAAAACTTAGAATAAGCAAAGTAGCAGAGATTTAGTATCAAATAAAAATTATATACTCAGTATTATGTAATTTTTGTGACAAGAGATGTTGTAGAGCAATACAATAATGCTAACGCGTAAATAGTGCAGTAGACAGTGAGAGTCGTGAGAAGTGATGGAACAGAAATCACAATCAAAGATTCTTTCACTGTGATTTTAGAATCAAAAGTTGACCTGTGATCACCATTCTGAACAAATCCACTCAAATCAGTGATCTACCGAGCCAGCACTTTACGTTATCACGTTGTCAGATCAGCTCATCTGCTCTTCAGTTCAGTAGTAGTGAAGTTGGAGTAGTACGTTTTGTCAGCAAGCGTGCACCACGCCATACTAAAGCAAGCAGACAGTGATGCTGAACTGAACAGTGTGATTCACCCAGACAAGTCATATTTTCGCACGCTTTTAATTAAATAACAAGTAACGTTAATTATTTATTGCTCTTCTCACTAAGCCTGGTATGAGTAGGTCTCAAAGAAGTCGTATCTGAAAGTAATTCACACAACTATTACAAAATGTTTGTTGTATTTGTTAACCTCGAAAAATCATTTCTTTGTTTTCTCTGAGGATTTGTTGCTTGCGTATTCTAACTAAGTTTGATGGTAATAAAATATTTCATAGGAAATAAAAATTTGAATTATTTCCCTGGCAATTAAAATCTTGTTTAATATATCATGTACAATACATCTACATAATACATCACTTAAAATACATAATCTCAAAGTGCTATGATTGGTGACTTGGTGTAGTAGGCCTATATAAGTGATCAAATCACGGTTAGAGTGGAAAGAGCGAAGTCACTATTTGAAATCACAGGTCTTACAAGTGAGCAGGAATGGTTACAACACAATTCAGGCTGTCTGCAACTCATTGCCACTCGGTCACTAGCAGGCGTACAGTAAGTACTTCACAGCATGTACCCTAGCATGAACATTGATAATATGGTTGATAGTATAGATTTGTACAGTGTGCACGCCGCCGTTGTGAGTTTGTTAAACTACGTAAATCTATTTTAATTTGACATTTATTGTCGTGTGCTGTACATATTTTAACCCTTTCCACTCGATTATTTTGTTACCTGTTTGCCACTTCAGATAGTATTATTATGACGTATTTTCGGTAGTAAGCAGTGGTTCAATATTTTTTAGGTTATGTTATAATTTAAATGTTATAAAATGAATTTAAACACTAAATGCATATTTTATGTGTTAAAATGGAAAGAAAACAAAAATAAATTAACAGTTTTTTCTTTTGTAAAATGGTATGATATCATTCAAATACTATTTATCACCATCACCACTATTTACAGTTAGGCCTACTTGTACAACAGTACACTTTCTTAGATATTTTCTAATATTGGAAGAATTATTTCATCACTACTAATACCTTCACCTCATTTGATTCACCATCTGATAAATCATGTTGTAATTGTTTATTACTTCAGCATCTGTAAGATTTGGACTACATGAGTCCGACATTTTGTCACTACTGTCAGGTGTCAACTAACGAAACATCGAAAAGTTTAGAATAAACAAGAAAGAATAACATCACATGACATTCCAGTTGCCATGACGACCGATTGTATAGTTCATATAGTTCCTGCATAATAGTAGCACGAATTGGGAACATAGATAACCAAACGAAACTTGACCATGTCCGACATACGAGTGGAAAGGGTTAATCAAAAACTTCGAAAACGTAGAAACAGAAATCGTTTAAATCTTTCCACGGAAAATCTGCAATCGATAATAAGACAATCGAGAGTTGACTTTACTTAACTGTCAGGTGGCTGGCCAAACCAAAAGAAGCGAACAAGAGGGAATGTACTGAAAAGAAGACTATATTTATTTCATAATGACTTTCTTTTCTTATAATGGTGGTCAGATTAAGACGAATTTCAGATTCAATCATGATCATCTATTAAAATTTGGACCCTTATTGCTAGATCTGATAGACAAAATGATGCAAATACTCACTTATGTTGCTATAATACTTTTAGTGTATATATTGACACATTTCAGCCTATTCCCGTCTCATGTTGCCTATAGGTTGCTAATAAAATTCTTTTGTTGCATAATAACGTAATGAGGACTATGACCATATGTTGGCGTGATGGCTCAGTGGCTTAAGTTTTTAGTGATCTTAAAATTCTAAAAGACACAGGTTATGATGAAATGATTATACAGTCAAACTTGTTTAGTTTGAAGTACAAAGAACCACTAAAAATATTTGAACTATCCAAAACTTTGAATTAGACATCCTCTCCAATTACATACAATACTGTAGTTAGTTTAAATTGCTTATATGTAATTTAACAATTTTTTAAATCTAAAAACAACAATAATAAGATGGAACTCACAATCAGTGAAAATTAAAATTGCTTTAATATTAGTACAGTAACTGCAAAAGGATAAACATGTACTGCAAGAAATAAAATTAGCTTATGCATATAATTTAACAACTTCAGCACTGCAGCAGAAAAAGATCAACATATACCTTACTTTGAAATATTTCAGGAATAACAAAATAAACACAATTCATTGAATATTAGAAGCTATTTGTTTATTAATACAGTCTTCACTTTGGTACATACAAATAAAATGTAGTCAGATAGAAAAAAGCATTACAATTGTTTTCAAAAGTTTGTAATTTTCATATGATTTTTCTCATTGATGCTTTGTGCTAGTATAAATTTCTGCAGAGTATTTATTGTTTGAAAAAGGCTTCCATTTATATTTGACTGACCCTCAAGGAATCGCCGCAGGTCTTGCAATTGCAGCATAGCGTCTATAGAAGTTGAAACGTTTAATTCTTCGTCATCTGTGGCCTGCTTTTCTTCTTCTGAGCTTCCGGCCATATTTTTCATAACATTGGCTAAAATTTCTGCATCGTTTAGCTCACCACAGACAGCAACGTTTTTGTCAACAAACTCGTCAAAAGAAATTCTCGCTTCTTTTGCTACATCCTCCCATGCATCTTCAACTAGATTCAAAACCTCCTCAGTAATGTCCATTTCTCTGTCTGCGTTTTTTTAATAATTCTGCTTTCAGAAAATAATTGGTAACGGTGTTGATCTAACTTGTCTCCATACTCTGTCACACATCCAAACTGCTTCCAAGATGGAAACTTTCACAATATCATTTTTGTCGAGACAGTTTCCACTTAGAATATTCTGCACAACAAGATGCCTGTAAAAGTGCTTGAAGTTTTTAATTACGACCTGGTCCATTGGCTGAACGACAGACGTCATATTGGGAGGAAAGAATCTTACTCTTACATTTTCCATAAGAGGGATAGACTTGTGGGCAGTAAGGCTGTCCATACAAAATAAATTATTTGTCCTTTTATAACAAAATACAGATCCAAGTTTAGAAGCCACTTTTCAAAATATTCCGCTATCATCCATGCTTTTTTATTGGCTTTGTACTCAACTGATTTTGTTTTGACATTTTAAAAACATCAGGGATTAACTGATTTTTGTATTAGGAACAGTAGTTTTTCTGTGACATCCATATTAGCACCAATTAAGAGGGCTGTAAAGAGAAAGAAAATATAGAAGTCATGCGGCACTGGCGAGAGAAGTTAGAACTACGTCCAGTTAATTGAGGTAAAGGAAGAGTACTCTGCCAGGCACAGTTCTTGCAGTTCCTGAGTCAATTCATGAATAGTAGATTTCGTAGTATTTACAAACGGAACGCCCAATTACCCCCTCTCCTCGATTGCCGATTTTGTTTGTGTTCGACCAACTTTGGGTTAATTGGGCTAATTGACTCTTTTCAACAATTGGCGAATTTATATTCAGTACCAGTAATGCTGCGCTTCATTGCCTAATACGCGTTTTACAATATATATTGTAATAATACTAATATATTAAAACCTCCTTAATCCGGCATTCTATAGTCTGGAGTTGGCTATAATCCGGCATCAACAGTAATGAACTCAAATTGAAGAATTGGCTTCACAATGAACGTGAGCAATTCGACAGCTACTACTGACACTCAAAAGCCACAAAGCGCCAAGCTTTGAGCGGTACATTTGAGTGGGCTAACCATCGTGACTGCTCGGCAAATCTCGGATCCACTTGTCTCCTGGCATGCACTTTACTTCGTGTCTGCAGGACAAAGGAACGCGATCTTCATTTTTTTTAGTCAGTGGTTTTGTTTATATCATCCTGAGTAGTGCACATTTAAGTACTGTAGGTAAGTGAGCCAATAAACTCATATGACTGAACTTATCTCTATTTAACCCTTTTCACTCCATTTATTTTGCCAGACGGTGCCCTTCCAGATTCATTTAATTTTTTTTCAATTGTGCATATGTTTCTTATATATAGTTACAATGACCTATTATGTAAGCAGGTACTAAGTGTTATATACCAAATTATTCAGAATAATCTGGTGAACATTGTAATGTAATTTATTTGTAATTTATGTATCTTTTGCTCAGATATAAAAATACAAATATAACAAATTAAAATTTTCTTAAAATTTCTGATATTTGATTAAGTTTTAGCATAAATTTTTTTTTTTTAATTTGGCACAAACATCATTTAAACAAGTATTTAATTCTAGAGATAAAAAACAAATTTTGTTTGGTTTCTAAAACATATTATAATTTCCATGTGCTACTTTATAAAACATTAAAAAGAGTTTTCACTTTACCAAGTTATCATTTTGTAGAATACTAAAGTTTTATGTTATGTATATCACAACTGCTGCAGTTCTGTTTTGTAGTCACACTTGACATATAAGCAAATAGTACTGATACTAGTAACAGTATTTTGTTCAAACACAAATGAATATATGAAACCGTAAACATTTGTCAAATATAGCTTCGATGTTTGTTTCATCTAAACTATCTCTACTTGTAGACGCCGTAATACTAGCTGTATACGAAAATAGTACACAAATTTACTCTATATGCACTTTGATATATTCTAAAAATTAATAATAGTAACTAACAAAACATAATATAAAAACAATGTAAATATTGTTTATAAACACAACATAAACACACAACAATGAACGTTCAATGTGAAGATGACAGCTGGAACTGACACGAGCTCTTTTTGTGGTTTTAAAACAAACAAAAAATACTACTAAGTTCAATTCAATCACTGAGTGACTCAAAATACAAGGAAATATTACCATGGCACTATAGAAACTTGAAACAATATCTAGAACGAACTGGAAATTAAATAAAAGATCGATAACCGATGTCGGACTGAGCCCGCCTACGGAGTTGAACAGGAAAATCGCGATGTCGGAGCTAGTTCGCCTATGGAGCCCAAAAGGTTAAAAGCCATATTTTGGTCCACACACATCGTTGTTTTTTTTTCTTCTTTATACTTAAACACAACACACCACCACACAACGCAACAGCTGAGTCAAAATAAATTTTACAACTGACAAAGTGCTAGGATGCTCGATCGTAGGCTCGACCATGTGTGGACGCCTCTTAACTCCAACCTGACTTCCAACCCAACATACTCAACCTTGTGTGTGGGGGGCTTAAGATAGTACAAAATCACATCTCCTGACTGTACAGAAAAAATACAGTACTGTATGTAAATCAAAATTCAATGCAGTGTAGAATAACTACAGTAATAATAATAATAAAATAAGTACACTAAGAAATCAATACTGTATACTCACTAGAGTAAATAATCAAACCAACAGAGTTTGTGTTGTAATCAGCTAAAACAAAAGCAACAAAAGATGGTGGCGGATTGCGACAGACTGACGATAACACGTAACTACTCGGTTCTTTCCACTCTTGTAACTCTCGGCAGAGGTCGGCTATTCAGCTGTTTTACCCCATCTAGTGAACTCAAACTCCCAGCCCCGAGCTATTCTGTTTACACACAAACAAATGTAATGCCTGTTGTAGACAAATGTTCTTTTGGAGGGTTTTTAAGATTGAAAACACAGTTCAATCATGATATTCTAACGAAAAATTGAACTATTTTACTTTTGTTTTCTTCGAATTATCAGTAAATTTGAAATAGGTAAATTCGAATTACACAAGTTGGACTGTACATGAATCATATATAAAAGTCATTGAGTTTTATATTTGATTCATTCAATATAAAACTGATTGAATCATACATAAAACAGCCCACACTGTACTTTAATAGGCAGGTGGGTGTGTCAGTACACCTACAATATTTTGGAATTTGTAGTTTTTAGTATTTTAACGATGAACATTACTACACAGAATATTTAACGTTGAAAATTAGTTTATATCTGGACTTTTATTACAAAGGTATTGACACATTTCTGTAATGATGTTTCTAAAGAATATAAATTCATGTATCCAATTTTAGTACTAATCATTAAGATTAAAATTATAAAATGAAACAATCTATTAAAATACTTTCTATACATTTCTGCATATCATTTTTCAATACACAAAGTTCAAGAAAATATTTAGCAAAATGGTATACATTTTTTCATAATCGAGATTACTTTTTGGAATATACACAATATATATATATATATATCCCAACAATGGTTGTTTTTCGTTCATATAAACAATTGTTGAGGTAATATGTGGATATTGTAATCCTATGATTATATGTTAAAATTACTTCAGTTCATGTATACCTTTTGTTTGAAGTCATCAACAGAAAAGCTATCAAGAATTACTTCTTGGAAGGGGTCAAGAGTGAGTGTGGATGGTCGCCAGTGACGTACAAAGAGGACCACCTGACTCGTTGATGTGACTTGCTCCGGCTCAGCTAATTCCTGAATAAAGATGTCAGCATTGCCACATATCATTATATCGTCCACCCATGTCTGGTTGTCCAGGTAGACCCTTCCTACATTCTTCCAATACTTTTTTCTTAGTCGGCATCTATAAAAAATTGTATGAATTAAAACTAAAAAAATCATACCATGTGCCCCTATTCTAAACCATCATTTTTATTTCTCTTTTCAAGTTCACATGCTTGGTCATTTCGGTTTGGTATTACTGATCAGTTATGTTTAAAGTTGTAATTTTGTTATTGTACCACTGTACGTGTATGGGTGGGTGATTATGGAGAAATGTTATAAATTTAATGTCTCCTTTAAATATAAATAAAAAAAAAAAATGTTGCTTACTTATTAAAACTGGTACAGTATATGAGATTCTGATCAAAATGAGAGCTCAGTTAGTTATACATGACGTTGGTTGCGCCCATCTTTTACAAACACTGCATTTCATTCCCACAATTATTTTGTTTTCTGTTTTCTAATGCATATTTATTGCCCAAAAATTTGGAGAAAGTAAATAAATGATGACAGCGACAGAAAAAAATTAAATACTCACCAGGGTTTGTATAAAACTAGCTGTACCCGCTTGCTTCGCCAGTCATAATAATGAGTTTGATTATATAATTACTTAAAGTAAATCAAACTAAATACTTTCTTTTTGAAAAACAATTGTTTAATCTAATATCCAATTTAGAACAGCTGATGTTATTTATAATTTACCACTCTACTTTATTATTTTTAATTTTCAAAGTTTAGCTACCCAATAATTTTATTCAACTTGTTTTTATTTAACAGCTGTTAATCAAATAAACAAACCAATTAATATAGCTCCATAAGAATACCATGGGAATTTTGGAGGCTCGTGGGTTGTAGTCCTGAGGTCGGAGAGGAAAATTCTTTCTCAGAGAGACTCCTCTTGGGGCCAATATGTATAACATTTCAAGTCAATGTGATGTATAGTTTTGGAGAAATAGCGATAAGTGTTAAATGTCTTTTTTATATATATATAGATTAAACTTATATATAGTGGCTACGAAGTAACATAAGCAAGTGATAGTCTTGATGAGTATTAAGCTTAAAATATGAAGATTTGAAACATTGAAATAGCAGATAAAACAGTGTTGGACTTGAGAATCAGAAGGTTTACAATGATTAGGTGGAAAACCAACAATTAAGAAATTCAACAATTCAGCTTGGTTTATGAAATGTGCTAATAACAAGAATGTTAGTGAGGACCTTTATAAGTGGTTTCAGCTTCAAAGAGAAAAGAGGACGCATATTCCGTCCTAATATTTTAGAAAAAGCCTTAAAGTATTATAGAGAATTCAAAAAGAAGAAAGAGGGGCTGCATTATTGGCAAACAATTGCTGATTGGACTAATGGAATCAGTGCTTCAATGTGAAACAGCTAAATGTAGGAATTAAAGATTATCTGCTGACTATGAAAATGTATTTAAGAAAATATCACAACTTTATTGATAAAGATGGCCTAATAGAATCAATCAGTTATCACAATGGATTGTGTGTACAATTGACCTGATGTTGGATATTGGTGGACAAGGAAACAAGGACACCCTTTATGCACTAAATGTTACCTCAGTTTGTTAGCCAAACGGGTCATGATTAAAAAAAAAAAAAAAAAAAAAAAAAAAAACAAAGGAGTAAACTTAGTTTGCCTGTAATGCTAAACTTGGACAAAAGTTTAGCATTAAAGAACGAAAATACCAATGAAAAGAACGATCATACCAGTAGCTTGGAGGAGACTGATTTACTTTAAGTTATTTACTCGTTTCTGACTGTTGCATGACTTACAATCTACTCTTGTCTGTTCTTTGAGTAAATGATTATATCATTTGAGCAATAACTGTATAGGAGAATTTGAGGAGCCTAACAATTGTGAGTAGCAGCCTTACAAAGAAAATTCTGGGCTGCAAACATACTTAGATAGCTATCGGTTACTCAATCCGTTCTTAGAATTTGGACGGACCTTGAAGTGAAGAATGGTGAACAAATTACTCACAGGGTTAGGATAAGGTCCATTAAGGGTGTGTAGTTTTTACAAAAATGTAGTTCTTGTCGCCATTGTGAGGAGCATCCAGATGACTAATTACTAAGAAAAACAGAGATTTGTTAGGTTTTTCCGGTTTTGATAATATTTGGCGTTTCCAGTTTGATCTTTCCCTGATTTTTTTACTTTGAGACTGTGCTGAAAGTTCAGTTTAATAAACTTGAATAAGAGATAAATTACCAAATTATTGTATCAGACAGAATTATAAATGTACTGTCATTCAATGTATGAGGCTTTTTATTTAAAGTAAGTACATTTTTGGAATCCCGCCGCTGCAGTGCCGCGGACGGCTTCTAGTGCATGCACGCTGGGGACTACTATTTGTTGGCAAGCCACAGCCGCCGTTACAGATTCATTCGACTGTATTTAAGATCACTTATGACTGTTTAAAATTCCGCCTCCAATTAAAAATGCCAACTGTAAAGTATGTGTTGTGATAAATTTTCGTAATGCTAAAGACATGAAAGCAGCTCACATTCATCAAGAGATCTGTGAAGTTTAATGAGAAAACAGAATGAGTGGTGGGATGGAATGGAAGTGAGAGCTTTTAAAGTGGCCATACGTATCTGCATGATAAGGAACAAAGTGGGAAACGTTCACTCATTACTGATGACACTGCAAAATGTAGATGAAAAAAAAGTTAGAGAAAACAAGATGCTTCACAACTGCATCGTTATGTAGTGTCTTAAAATGTCAAGAAGTGCGATTTATGAAATTGTGCTGGCCCATGTGTACTGACGAGTGAAGTTAAACAAAATATATAATTTTGAGGAATTTTTATACTTAAGATTAGGGGTGTGCGAGTAGTGATTTTTGAGTTCGAGTCCAGTAATTGGCATTTTTTCGAGTATCGAGTATTTTTGAGTGAGTATTTACAGAAGGATTTCCTGTTCACCCAAGACAACTGTAAAAGGCAGACACCATCCTAAGCCTATGTTAAGTTTTGCCAGATTCCTAAATATATACATCTAAACTGAACACAATAATTTTGATTTGTTGTTTGTAACTGTAACATTTGATAAATAAAACTTGTTACTTCCTGCCTTCCTACATTTTATGTGGCATTGTTTTGTTTAACCTTTTTTCAGAAGTAATATTATGTAAGAAATGAAGAAAGTATATTATTATGTGAAACAACATGTATTATAAAGATTTAATCTGTTCACTCATATCACAGATCAGATTTTCTATGCAAGCCAATTATACTGTTTCACAGCCGGCCGATATGTTTATCTGGTGGAACCTGAATTTGCTTTGAGAATTGCCTTCTCTCAACAAAAAATTGATTGTATACACACCAAGAAGAGTGGATCTGTATTCTATGGGTATTTCATTCAGTAATAACAAGGTTACAACTAACCAGAAATAAGCTCTGAATTATATAATCAAATTTCAACATCTGGATGAAAAAGACTGTAGTTCAATCAATTGATAATAATAACTACGCAGGTTTACTAAAAATAAATTCTAAAGTCCCTTAAGATTAATTAGTTTTTAAATTATGATCGGTAATGAAATACTGTATGTGCAACTTGAAACATTTTGTTTTGTGTTCAGGTTATAAGGGCCATTAGCTTTGTTTATTTTATAGGAGTAACTATATTAGTTTTGTGTTCAGGTTATAAGGGTCACTGTATTAGTTTTGTGTCCAGGTTATATGGGCCACTATATTTGTTTTGTGTTTAGTTTCTAGGGGTAACTATATTAGTTTTGTCTTTGGGTTATAAAGGCACTATATTTGTTTTATGTTCAGGTTATAAGGGCCACTGTATTAGTTTTGTGTTTAGGTTATAAAGGCCACTATATTAGTTTTGTGTTTAGTTTATAGGGGTGACTACATTTGTTTTGTGTTCAGGTTATAAGGGCAAATATATTTGTTTTGTGTTCAGGTTATAAGGGCAAATATATTTGTTTTGTGTTCAGGTTATAAGGGTCAATATATTAGTTTTGTGTTTAGTTTATAGTGGTAACTACATTTGTTTTGTGTTCAGGTTATAAGGGCAAATATATTTGTTTTGTGTTCAGGTTATAAGGGTCAATATATTAGTTTTGTGTTTAGTTTATAGTGGTAACTACATTTGTTTTGTGTTCAGGTTATAAGGGCAAATATATTTGTTTTGTGTTCAGGTTATAAGGGTCAATATATTAGTTTTGTGTTTAGTTTATAGTGGTAACTACATTTGTTTTGTGTTCAGGTTATAAGGGTCAATATATTAGTTTTGTGTTTAGTTTATAGTAATAACTACATTTGTTTTGTGTTCAGGTTATAAGGGCAAATATATTTGTTTTGTGTTCAGGTTATAAGGGTCAATATATTAGTTTTGTGTCTAGTTTATAGTGGTAACTACATTTGTTTTGTGTTCAGGTTATAAGGGCAAATATATTTGTTTTGTGTTCAGGTTATAAGGGTCAATATATTAGTTTTGTGTTTAGTTTATAGTGGTAACTACATTTGTTTTGTGTTCAGGTTATAAGGGCAAATATATTTGTTCTGTGTTCAGGTTATAAGGGTCAATATATTAGTTTTGTGTCTAGTTTATACTGGTAACTACATTTGTTTTGTGTTCAGGTTATAAGGGCAAATATTTTGTGTTCAGGTTATAAGGGCAAATATATTTGTTTTGTGTTCAGGTTATAAGGGTCAATATATTAGTTTTGTGTTCAAGTTATATGGGGCACAATATAAGTTTGTTAACAGGATTAATGGGGGAACTTGCAAACATCTCAAACAAATCATCATCTTAACATTAAAATATTGAACCTGTCTACAGAAGTAATTGCTGCAACTTACAGTACATTTGTAACTTTTTTATAATTAGTAGCATTTTGATAGTTTTGCCAGTTAGTTTTTTGTTGCCTGGAGCATATAAAATTCATCCGAGCAATTTTATTATTTTGACTTAAAAAAATAAGTCACTTGCTATAGGCAATTTGTACAACTCATCACAATGTATTAATTGATATCTTAACAAAGATTATTCATCACTTTCACATTATATGTTTGATTAGATTAATAATTAGATTAGTGACACTTTTTTTAAAGGAGAGGCCAATCTCCTTCTTAACCTTACTATGCCCATTCCTCATACACTATTGATCTGTGCAAGGAACTTATTCAGACAGAGTAAGGGGGCGAACCAGTACAGTAGAAGGTGAATATTACTGATAAATCTTCCAGTCTAGGCTGCATTTGAACCAGCACCATCTCTAACCCAAGTCAAAGTCCTGACACCTTAGACCGCTTGGCCACCAGCTCAACTAGATTGATAAATGAAATTAGAATTATAAATCTGAGCAACATAAATTATAATTTATCTGAAATTAACAACATAAATTATAGTATTATTTAATAATTGACCACTAAACTACACTTATTATGAAGCGTTTCCCCTACTTGCTGTACTGAAGATTCAAGCCGTTCCTCTTATTAACGTCATCTATGATTTCTTTCTTGGTTTGTCCCACATTTCCACCTTTAGCAATAATCCATTCACACAAGTACTTTATCGGCTGAAACAAAAATTGAAACCCACAATTAATACTTATTAGTAAAAAATATAAAAACTGATGTATAAGCATATTTGTTATTAACTGGATACAGTAATTAAGAACTTATGTTTTCCTTTGGCTGTGCAAAACGGTTTCTTTTCTTAAGGTTTTTATTTCATCTTATCTAAGCTTGATCAGTCATTTGATTACAGAGTTGAAACTAAAATAATTCTGGATAGCATAGTTAACCCTTTAAGGAGTATTGACGTTCTGGAACGTCACTTTTTCTAGTGATTAAAGGAGTATGGGGTATGGCACAAATCAAGTCAAAAATAGTAAAAAAAATTATTTTATTATTTAGTACGTTTGTTATTTTTGAGTATATAGAGTAAATCTAATGACATTTTTAAGTAAATTATGGCTATAAAATGTGTTTAATACACTTTTTGTGTGTGGAAGTCTTTGAAACACGGATATACACAACAATGTTACAATCTTTATACTCATAAGTTGTGTCTTAACACTTCTTTTCCCTCACTGTAGAATGTAAACACACATAGCAACGTTTTTGTGCCTTATGTGTTTGACCTTCAGGTGTCGGAAGGGGTTGGGGGAAGTGTCTGCCGGTGAGGCACAGTGAATGTTTGTCCTTGAGCTTCGCTGCCATGGTGACTGCTGTCGGCGCGGCTGCGATTGATCTCGTTTCTCTTGCTACATGATGGCTTTCTAGTAATTGGCGGATTAGATTGAGTCTGAATTCTAAAAATCCCATTTTCTTATTGTTTTTTATTACAAATATGTTATGAGAGTTCAGGCAAGCAATATCAATGAAGTGGAAAAACAGCTTACGGTACCATTTTTTTGTTTTTCTGGTACTGTCGTTCAATGATATCATCATATCTGACCTATCAATTGACCCCATGCCCTTATTATATTCAATGACTGAACTTGGTTTGTAGGTGATCTTACCAAACTTAGTTACAGGAATCATTTCATGTTTATAAATGGTTGTAATCATAGTTTCCATTCTGCGATCACACCATCTTATACAAAGGATATTGTCTTTACTGCGTAAAACACACTCTCCCTTTTTCATTTTTTTCGGCAGGCAAGGAAATCCTTTTCGATTACCTCTGACGGTACCACAAGCCAATGTACCATTGTCAAGGAGCAACTGAAATAAAGCAGGGCTACTGTACCAGTTATTAACGTACAGTACATGATTCTTCCCTAAGTAAGGTTGTAATAAAGACCGGACTACTTTTTCTGAGGCACCTGCATCTTCATCTATTTCATAGTTTGTAGATTTGCCTGTGTAAACAATAAAATCTAATACAATACCAGAACTACTGTCACACAAGACAAATAACTTAATTCCAAACCTGTTCCTTTTGTTTGGTATGTACTGCTTGAAAGACAGTCTGCCTTTCCACAGCATGAGGCTTTCATCAATAGTAAGTTTCTGTGTGGGAACATAGAGAGAAGAAAATTTTTTTCGTAAGGTTTCAATTACCGTACGTATTTTGTACAGTTTATCTCCACCGTTAGCTAAGGAGTTATCATCAAGATGAAGTACTCTTAGCAAGAGAAGAAATCGGTCCTGACTAAAAACCTGTGGAAATATGGAGGTTTGAAGTAACGGGTCTGTACTCCAATAGTATTTTATTAAGTTTTTGTTATTGTGTGGCATAAGAAGTAATATGGCAAACAAACAATACAGCTCATCAGGGTTAGTATTTGTCCAACTTCTAAGTTTAGAAAACTCCTCCTTTAGTCCATCAGCTTCCAATAATTGCATTGCATATTATTAGTTTCAGCAGAAATATGGGACACTAAATCATAATCAAATAATAAATGAAAAATATCCATTTCATTTTTTATTTCATTTATATACTCTACATTGATCCCAGAGAATGAATCATCAAAAGCTGTGTTTGTTGGAGTAAAACAATCATCATGATTCCAATTACAAGTATTGCAAACTCCCTGAGGAGTTGTATTACTTACGGGTGAGACAGGAACGTCATAAATTTCATCCTTGACGTCAGGCGTGGTTGACATATCGCCATCAGTTGTAGCCATATCAGTAACTGTGTCCTGTTCATCACCACTATCACCAAACACATGTTCATCCTCTGATCCCAATACATCACTTAGATCATTAGCAATTTGGTCCCCCTCACTCCAATCATACACTGCGTGTCTTATATCATCACTTCGCATTAGGCGATCAGGATCCATTTTGTAACAATAATATTATCTAATACTACACTAAAACTAAAAATAAAAAGAGCTAAAACTGTACACGGACACTAACTATATATATACATACACATAAACTTATTTACAAAACAATAATTATTAGAGATATAGTGAATGAAAGCGGCACTTGCAATGAGTCTGTGAAGCACTAATAACAACGGACTGACAGTGACTGAGAAACTGCGATCTCCCGCCAAAACCATCTCCCGCCACAAGTCATCCTGCCAACTTTAGTTCGCTAAATGATTTCACACTGCATTGAAATTGCATATTTTCTGTACTTTAGAATTATATACTGTACAATCAATAATAATGACGTTTTACTGTTATTATAAGTGGTAAACACTAAAAAGATACTTTATAAATAATTAAACCAACGATTAAACAAAATGACGTTCCGGAACGTCGTTACTATTTTTACCGCTAACTATAAAATGACGTTCTTGAACGTCACGGTCGTACCCTGCACTCCTGAAAGGGTTAATGATTGCTGATTGCTTTCATTTCCGGAGGATTATCTATTTTTCATTCTATTTCATTTGATCTTTTCAATTATATACTAAGAGAGCAACTTGGGAAAAAAAAATATATATATATATATTCACTTGCAAGGTTTACTGATCTTGTTAGACACTATTTTGAACCAAATTACATGCATTAATGTTGGACATAACTTGAGACAGCATGATTTTACTGTTAAGAGACATTCTAATAACTATAGAAAATATATTCTTCAATATAGAATTCTAATTTTGAATTGAGAAGCTTGCAAACACACACTCAGGTCAAGAACAAACTTAAAGCCTATTATATTGACAGGGAATGTTAGGTTTATATAACAGTTTTTCATTATTTTTACTAGTAGAATGTGCTGTAGAAGTGGAGGGAGAACTTCATTAATTACTCTGTATGTATCTGATATATTTATCTAAGTACTTAACTATGCATTATTTAAGTTAAGCTTCTATAAAAAAAACCAACAACAAACCATTTATTTGTTTGATTATTATGTGTTTCTACTGTTGATAAATTTAAGCTCAAGCTTGGCCACAGCTTGACATAAAAATCTAGGCTTGCAAACTAACATAAATAAAACCGCAATATTGATTTTCATGGTTAATATGCTAAATATGATCTGGAAAAAAGTAAGTAGCACAAATATTTAACACTAATAATTTGTTGAGGCAATCTTACTTGTGGTGAAGTCAGTATGAGTTGATAGACCTTGACCTTGAGTTCATCATTGGTGAGTTGTCTAGCGAGTCGAATGGTGAGAGTGTCTTCGTTGCACAGACCTGTCAGCATCTCACAGGGTCGTGTGCGGGGTGCCACATACTCTGTGGTACTAGTGGTATTGCTATGGTACAGCTTGAAGCAGGTAACAGGGACGCCAACATATGGCTCCAAACAAACCTTCATATCATTTACTGACATTCTCTTGTCAACCTGGACTCTCAGCACTGCAATATGTTAAGATAACTGATAGTAATGTGCACACTGATTGCTAACTATGTAGATAAAATAAATATATTATATAAAAATGTAAGGAAGAAAAAACAATGTCAATGAAGAGACCTCATTGGGATTAAGTAACGTCAAACTGACTTCTGAGAAAGGCATACATGTATCAATGTGTTTTTCAGCATTAAATCTGATTCTATTTATTCCAATTAACACCAATCACAGTGATTGGACTGTCATATGAAAGTTACTATCTATTACCCATCCAACTGTCTTGCACACAAATGACTGACTGCCCATCCAATAACTTTGTATACATTACTACATTCTCAGACTAGAGACACTCACAAAGGAATGAAACTGACTTAACAAAAGCTAATTTGTCCGTATGCTTCTCACAGTTGAGTAACTCATGACAGATGGTTGATTACTATAATTTTGAACATTCCTTTACTTCAAAATAAATAATTTTAAATTCTCAATACTTCCAATCAAATGTTTTATTTTTGTGAGACCTTTTGCCTACCAGTGTAAGCATCCTCAGAAATAAAAAAAAAATTAATCTTAAACATATGTTAACCGTTTAGGTCCAATGTCCGTCATAGGCAGACGTAAAGTAAAATAGCGCGAAAGGCCAGCTTTCGTCATTTGCAAACGTGTGCAAAAAGCACCAACAGCCTTCATGTGGTACGTCAAATTTTTTATTAGTTACTATGTTTCATGTTGTTTAAATGTTGAATGATTGCGAGGCATCATAGTTTATCAAGTAGGCATCACGGGAAATGTGTTTTTTTCTTCTTCTTCACTGAAGAGTTACAATTTCTATACTAAACAATTAAGTCTTTCAGTCGTGAGTTGTCAGTTAATGTTATTGTTTATACAGTTTTATTTGTCAAGTTATTTGTTTATTTCCGACTTGATGATATTTATTTATGTGTAATATGTGTTAGTTTGTATTTATTTATTGTTAGGATGAGTAATAAACGTTGTAATAGATCGCCATTGAGTGAAAATATGTTAAAATATGTTAGTAAACGATATTATCACAAGTGGTGTACAATTTTTGGATGTGGATTAGAATGATGAAACTGTAAATGATGTTATACCATCTGAATCCGATTTTCTAACAGCAGATAGTGATAGTAGTGTTATTGACGATACTGACAAGGACCCAGATTTTATTGAGCCTACTAGTGAAGATGAATTGGACCTTGAAGAACCACAACCACCAACCTCAACAAGAAGGGCTAGAGTTGGGCCACCTAGGGCTCTGCCCATACAAGGTAACAATGTATTACAAGATAGGCCCATGCCTCAGGTTTGACATGATAATCAACAATGCTTAGATGATAGGCCTACTGAGGAAATTTACAATGTTCATTGTCCAATATCAGAAAAAGATGTAAATTTGGGCTGGTCGATTTAATGTGACAAAAATTACCCTGGCTATTCTGTTCAACATAACTTTTTAGAACTCACTGGACCTAAACATTGTCAACCTAATAACTCAATATCTATTAAATATTTAAACTTGTTTTTTAATGATTATTTACTTGATACATTTGTTACTCAAACCAACTCATGAGCATATGAATATTTAAAATACCATAAACATATAAAATGGCAACCAGTAAGTTTAGCTGAATTGAAGGCTTTTTAGCAGTGCTGCTCAAATTAGTCTCAATAAAAAGCCTACAATTGACAGCTACTGGTCTACAAATAAAAGCCAGGCATAACCATGGTTTTGTGATATATTTGGCCGTAACAGATTTGAGGCATTACACTGATTTTTTTCACATGGCTGAAGATCGGACTCTTCAAGCCAGGTGAGCAAAATTATGACCCTTGTGGAAAATTAGCTGTGCTGATTGAACATGCAAACAGGGTTTTCTGTTTGTATTATACACCTCACCGTGAACTATGCATTGATAACAGCTTAGTGGGTACACCTATCACCCATATCTCCCGAACAAGCATCACCACAGGTGGGGGCTATAGCTGTGGATGCTGTGCAATTCCATCAGCAACTATTGCCTAGTATTTTACTGGTATAAAGGTACAAACTCAGATGTTGATATCAATAGAGTACAAGGTTCAGCATTTAGTGTAGTGATAAATTTGCTGAACATCGGACAATACCTAAACAAAGGGTTTCATGTTTACTTTTTCATGTCAATCCCCCTTGCAAACTTTTTATTTGATAACACAACCTACATAACTGGAACTATTAGTTGGAACAGGGTTGGTATACCAGAGAGAATTACAGAAAAGCTATACGAAAGACAACAATTCTATATGAGGAAAGAACACTACTCATGATTCGTTATAAAGAAAAAAAAGTCCCTGAAGCTCCCAGTTATTTTAATATTTAATAAATGTCAAGCTAAAACACAAGAAATAGTAAAAAGGAAAAGTTATGGTAATGAGACGACATCTTGTAAACCAGAAATAATTCACTCCTATAACAAGTTCAGATACTTCAGCTATACTGCTTTATTGCTACCTCGATGAGAGGCGAATGGTAAAGTATTGGTGAAAGGCAGTGTTTAACATAATGAACAGAATGGTGTTAAATAGCTACCTAATATATAAAGAAAACAATACTGGCAGCACATTATCAAGATACCAGTATACAGTATCAATAATAGATGACCTGGCAGAAGAATGGATCCAGACGCAGAATCAGGGTAGCCCCAGTCAGACCTGCTTGTTACATGGGGATTCTGCTAGAAATCAATTTGGTATGACCCATTTACCAGGAAAGGAATTGTTCAGTTTGAAGGAATCGTTAACATGTTTTACATTTATAAAATAAAAATATTTATAAATAAATATGATTAGTAATTTTCAGTTAGATTATACTGTATAAACGGAGAATTTTGAATGGGGGAGGTTCATTATTTACAATTAATTTATTATATTTTTAAATTAGAATGTTTCAGATGCAATCTAAATATTGATTATTTCGAACTTATAATTTTGTAAAATTATGTGCTTCTTCAAGTGCATGTTTGGCCATTGTTGATTTTTCAAAGTGTCCATACTTAAAATTTCGTGTGTTCTTTGAATCTATTTTTATTTTTTTTAGTTTTGTCTGGCAAATATACACTTTACCACAGTTATCACACTTAATTTTGTATATTCCTGATTTATCTTTTTCATCAATTTTTGTTTTTTGGATTACCAACAGTGGCAGCTTGTGACCTAGTAAAGTGGGTCCACACCGTGGGGTTTGGGGAGCACGGAGTATTCCACAAGTAAAAGTGCACAAGTAAAATTTTGTTAAAATGATATGCTTAAACATGCATTTAAAACTATTTTACAACATATTTTAATGTATTTAAAAACTATACTTAATCTGTTATATATTGTTTCCGAACTAAGTTTTTAAGATATAAAATAGTTATTGGTTGGTGTAGCTATGCAAACAAAGAACAAGAAATTATTTAAATTTTAACAATTAGCACTTTAACTGAAACACTGGTCATTTTGACCGGAGGGATAAATTATTTATCAATATTGGCAGCACTGGGGTGACTCACTGATCTGAGCTCCTCAGTACCTTTCCCCCACCTTCTTCCGTGGCTGTTTGACCGGTTTTTGCTCAGTACGTCTGCAGTAGTGGAGTGAATTATTTGTTTATTAGACACTGGTTCGGTCATTTTGACCGGGTGTTTCGAGTAACGTGAGTTGTGCGTTGGTCAAAGTTACCGGATGTTTAGGGTTATGTTACATTTCACTGAACTTATATTAGTGATCATATTTTATTTCTTGTAAATATTCTTATTTTAGTTCATGGTTTTTTTTATTATTTACATTTCACTGAACTTATATTAGTGATCATATTTTATTTCTTGTAAATATTGTTATTTTAGTTCATGGTTTTTTTTATTATTTACATTTCACTGAACTTATATTAGTGATCATATTTTATTTCTTGTAAATATTGTTATTTTAGTTCATAGCTTTTTTATTATTTTACAATGGATCTTCCGCCAACAACATCTCGTGGGACTGGCAACAGGCCTGTACGTGAACTCAATGTTTTAGAGGACAATTTTACTTTGAGAATGAGTTCAATGCTCAATGAAGTATTTGATGAACCTGAAAGTGAAAGTGAAGGTACAGACGACACAGACGCCGACCCTGACTATGTGTTACCAACTGATGAAGAGCGTGAGGAAGGCCCCAGCACTCAAGAAAGCGACGTTTGTGATGAAGAGGTAAATACAGAAGAAGGAAACCAAGGTGAGCCAGATGAAGATTTAGTATTTAGTAGAATGAGAAAACATGAGTTAGGACCACCTTATTGGTGGGCTACTACCCAGCCACCAGTGAATGTTCGTACCCCGAGTACAAATATTGTTCGAGGAGGACTGCCTGGTCTAACTCAAGTGTCAAGAGCACTGGGTAACAGGCCTACTAAGGTAACAAGTTGGGAATTTCTATTTGACAAAACTATGGTCGATTCTATAGTATTGTATACTAACCAAAAGATTGAAACAAAAAGAAACTCTTTGGGAGAATCAACTAATAAAGTAAATTATCGAGCTACAGACTCTGTAGAAATCAATGCTTATATTGGTTTGCAGTTATTGTCAAGTATTTTGAAGACTAGCAGAGAGGATATGACCTCTCTTTTTTCAAAAGATGTTACCGGCCGACCCTACTTTACTGCCACAATGTCCTACAAACGCTTTGAAATACTCACATCCTGCCTTAGATTTGATGACAGCAACACACGGATGGAGCGAAGAACCACGGATAAAGCAGCAGCGATATCAGATTTGTTTTCCAAGTTTGTGAATAATTCACAAAAAGCCTATTGCCTAACTGAGTATGTAACAATCGACGAAATGTTGGTTCCATTTCGCGGACGTTGTTCGTTCAAGGTATATATGCCAAAAAACCACACAAGTATGGTGTGAAAGTGCAATGTTTATGTGATGCCAAAACGTCTTACCTCTTCAACGCGTATATATATACAGGAAAAGATTCAGATGGAGTAGGACTAACACGACAAGAGTTAGAGCTACAGAAGCCCACACAAACTGTAGTACGTTTATGTAAGCCAATCGTAAAAACTAATCGGAACGTGACGACCGACAATTATTTTACATCAATTGAGTCCGTTGATGTACTGAGTCGAAATGGGTTGACACAAGTAGGGACTTTGAGAAAAGACAAACTTGTCATCCCAAAAGAGATGCTAGCAAACAAAAGACGGCTACCTGGTTCATCAATTCATGTGTTCCACAACCAGTTCACAATGGTTTCCTACGTACCTAAGAAAAATGAGGCAGTTGTGTTGATCTCTAGTATGCACCACTCTGCAGCTGTAAATGTAGATAAACAAAAGCCTGAGATTATCTGCACATATAATGAAACCAAGTGTGGTGTAGATTTATTAGATATGAAATGTGCAATCTACGCCTCCAACAGAAGAACTCGTCGGTGGCCGCTTGCCATATTTTACAGAATTTTAAATGTATGCACTGTAAATTCATACATTCTCTTTTTGAGCTACCGGGACTCACTTGTCATCACAAGGTACGAGTTTATAAAGGAATTGTCAAAGGAGCTAATTGAGCCGCATTTGAGGAAGCGTCTATCAATTGCAAACCTTCCTCGAGATGTGCAACAAGTCATCAAAAAAGCACTCAATGAAGAAGAACAACCAGCAGTTCAGAGGGAAGTAGTGCCAGATGATAAGCTACAAAAAAGAAAAACATGCCGCAAATGTCCAGCATACAAAGAAAGGAAAGCCGGCCATAAGTGTATAAAGTGCTCTGAACCAATCTGTGCTGAATGTAGCAGAAGAGTGTGCACTGAGTGTGCAAAGGGGTGTGTGTAAGACTTTTTGTATCCAAACCACAAAGTATATTTTAGTCCAGTATGTTTTTATCATAGAACTGTTTTCATTATATGATAACTTAGTATATATATAATTAAATGAAAATGTTGCTATAAATATCTTGCTTTATTTCAAAACAGTCTACTCTTGGTAGAACAATAATATACTTTGGTTTAAAACTGAAATATACAAAAAACTTTAAAATTATATAAAAAGGTCAAAATGACCGGATGTTTCCAATAACGTATTTCTGGTCATGTTTCGGTTAAAGTGTTAGTCAAGCCAAAAAATATTACTTACTTTTAAAATCTGTTGTTTGGTTAGCTAAAAATTTTTTTTATTTTGTAGTTTAAAAGAAAGTAGTTTTTGATTTTTCTGTAAGGCGCATTAATAATAATTTTCAATTTTCATCTGTTATACAAATCAAAACATCACCTAAGCTGCCAAGAGTTAATTGTAAATAATTATTTAATTAAATAGTTATAATAATAAACTTAAAGACATTGAAGACAAACTGTTTGTAGACCGTATAGGGTATACACTATGTGGAAAAAAAGACTTATATTATATTGTCATGATAACTTTATATATAGGTCTACAGTAAGACATTACAGGCATGGTAATTTAAAAAAAAACATTCAAGAGCTTTCTAAGTAAAAAGCTTAAAGTTAAAGTCAATTCCTTTGTTGGGAGTTATTGTGACAAAAGTGATTGTGACAAAGGGTCTTTTTTGTAGACAAAAACATCAATGCCTTTTTCGTTGCAGTACACTGCTTGCAGACGCTCTTTGCCTCCGTGCGACCATACCGTCGTGGTGAGAGGAGTGAGAGTGGAGCACACGGTAATTACACTGCTGGCTTCTATTAAAAGACGGCCCCCACCACCGCCTTCCACACAGACCAGCTGATAAACCTTGCATATAAGCTATGGAGCACAACCGGGACTGTGCGACAGTACTGCGGGATTAGCTGAAGTTAGCTGAAGTCGTGTCTTTGGAGTTTGTAAAAGGCATAGAATCACATACTCCAGTGACAAGTTTTAGACAATTCTCTTCTCCTAGTATGATCAACACTATACATAGTACTGTACTGAAGGGGTTCTCAAATGTGGGGCACGACCGCCAGGGGGCGTGAAAACTGTATAGGGGGAGCGCAGAAATCTTGGAAAATTAATATTAAATTAGTAAGGCAGAAAAAATAAAACAAACAGTGTTTTTTGACCATGAAAAACACAACTAATTAGAAATTATATACTGAATAGTACAGACAGCCGTAGCGTTAAAAATAAAGATGGATTATTCCTCTTGCCTACGATTTAAGGCTTGCAACGTTATTGTCGTTACATATAATATTACATACAGAGGATTCTATACAAAATAATTTAATATGTACTTTAACAACAAAGTTGAAGTAAATACAAACACATTATAAAAACCTTTATACTTTGTATCCACAACACTATTGTAATAATTTAATTATAAGAGGGGTGGTGCTAGCCTACAGAATGACTTGGTGGGGGAGCTCAGCCTGAAAAGATTGAGAACCCCTGCTGTACTGGATGGATTGTAATCGGCTGTTCAGCTCATTATTGTGTAATGCCAGTATGAATAAATAACTTTATCTTTACTATATTTTTAATCCTTGGCACACGGAAATTATTTTACCTTATTTTAAAGTAACATATAATTATGTTGTAAATATAATTTCAATGAAATATGAAGTTAACTTTTTTTAAAGTTTTAGAAACATAAAGGAACATAAAAAAATATATATTTATTTTTAAATGTATAATTATAATTTTTAATGTTATTTTATTGTAGATTTATAGTAAATTTATCGTAATACAGTAATTTATGTGTTTGATAGGCTTAGGGAGTTAGCTAAAGACATGTCTAAGTTGATGCTGCACTCTAGCAGAAGTTTTTGGAACTTTACACTATCGACAGAAATATTTCATTTCGGATATATTTGTTAACCACGTTTGAGGCAAAGTAGAGGCTGGTTATATATCCGTTTGCAGCGTACAAAGGGTTAATATCATTAATCTCAGCACATTTTTGTTAACTCCCAAACTTAACAAAAAACTGTGTGCGTATACGTTTTTACCATCCTGTATATGCGCCATTGCTGCCCTTAGAACATCTCATTCCTGCCAGTCATCATTTCCAGAGGAGAGTCCTTCACTGCAGATCACAGATATAAGAAAGACGCTGAGGGAGGTCACGATGAATGCTATTTTACTTTTAACTTCATTTTCAATAATAATCTAATTATTTACTACAGTTGCAGAAGCTGCCATTTTGCAGGCCTTCTTCAGAGCATTGTTGTTCAATATCGTCAAAACTAAACAGCAACACAGTCCACTTTTAAATCTCATAACAGTTGTTATATTATTTTATTTTGTAAACAGATGTTTTTGAGATTATTTTTTTGATGATGCCTGAGGATGCCTACCTTGTAGGCGAAAGGCCTCCCAAAAATAAAACAGTTTATTGGAATTATTGAACATTTTTAAATTATTCCTTTAAAATATTTCCTCCAATAAAGAACTCAAAAAAACAAATGGATCCTTTACTTATTTTGTTATGTACTTGTTTACCTTAGCTTACGTATTAATATAAAATACACTTTTTTAGTATGGTAAACTATGTTTTTCAATTATAGTTTTGTTTCTATAAAAGTACAAAACCTCACTTTGATTTATTGAAAAATAAACTTAAAAAAAAAACAGTTTTTTAGTTGATGGTTTTTTTCTTACTTTTCTGTGAATCAGTACTGCAAGGAGTAGCCTTAAAATATGTGTAGAGAACAGGTGGTGGTTGAAAAGAAAGATCCGTATCCCAAATTTCTTCTTCCTACAAACCAATGACAAAGATTATATAATTCCATAAATTAAAACTTTTAAAATTAATTCCTAATTTGTACTAATATACTTTGAAATCAAAACAGAATAATTTATAAATGTTAGTCACAAAAAAGAGGATATCAAAAGATATTTAAAGAATGAAGTAAGTAAAATCTTATAATAACAAACCACAATATAGCAAACTTTTCTTATAACAGACAAGACACTACATGACTCATATTGAAGGTTCATTTTAACCAAATTACAGCAAAACGAGTCACTGTTAATTGTCACCTGACGATTCTTTTAGTTTAGAAGTACAGGAAGCAATTATAAGGATTGGTATGGTTGTAATATCGATTAATTTATGTTAACCCTTAGGAGTAGTGTGGGAACTTTCCCACCATCATCTTTAAGAATCGTACATGTTCATGTTTATTTAGTCGAACCATTACCCATCTCACAGGGCTACAGTTAGTGTGGATAGGTTTTCTCACTGACCAGAAACTGTGCTGCTGGAAAACATGGAAGCAGAAACTGTTGCTCATGCCCTATACTCAACCTGAATCTGCAGGTTTGGCACACCACTTTGTATCACAGCAGACCAAGGGAGGCAGTTTGAGTCCCCTGTTCCAGCACCCCGGCAATCTGCAGGTTTGGCACACCACTTCGTATCACAGCAGACCAAGGGAGGCAGTTTGAGTCCCCTGTTCCAGCACCCCGGCAATCTGCAGGTTTGGCACACCACTTCGTATCACAGCAGACCAAGGGAGGCAGTTTGAGTCCCCTGTTCCAGCACCCCGGCAATCTGCAGGTTTGGCACACCACTTCGTATCACAGCAGACCAAGGGAGGCAGTTTGAGTCCCCTGTTCCAGCACCCCGGCAATCTCTTAAGCGCAAACTGCTTTGAGTACTAGATCTTTCCACCTAGCAGCCATTAACTTGGTAAAGAGATTCCATCGCTATATGAAGAGTGTCATCAGATGCCAGACAACTGAACAGTGATCTGAAGTGCTTCCCAACTATCCTTCTTGACATTCAAACAGCTTGGGGTGAAGACTTCAAGGCATATGCTGCAGAGATGATATATGCCCAAGCTCTTCACCTTCAAGGGAAGTTCATGGCTCTATGACCATCAGATAATCTTACAGCCACTTCAACTTTGTGGCAGATCTTCGGTGAAACTTTAACACACTTCATCCTGTACAGAGTACACCCCGTGGTGGACACATGTCTTTTGTCTTCAAAGACCTTGCAACCTGCAAACAAGTCTTTGTGTGAATTGAAACACTCATAGGAGGTCTGCAGCCACCATACTCTGTCATAAGCAGATCAAGCAAGACTGCCATAGCTCCCATGCAAGGCTCCGATATGAAGATAGCCTACACATCATAGCTGATAAGGATTGTTCCAAGTTCCAATGAACCCGCTCCTTCAGCTCCTACCACAGTACCTTCGCCTGATGTTCTTACGACATCTTCACAACCACCATCCTCAACGAGAACTACAAAATCTGGGGTCACTTCCCTGGCAGTCTGCAAAGTGGTGTGCTGTCATTTGTGAATTGTGCTGTGGTCTAATCACTGGCAGGGAGTACTGAGAGAATAATTTAGCAATTTATTGTCAACTGGATCATTAAAGTTGGAATAATCCAGCTATTCATTGTTTATTTATTTGATCATATGAGTAGATTTTTTTTTCAATATGTGTTTTGAATACTTTCTCAAAATCCTCATATTTTGTTATATATAATACATATAGAAATTATTATTTATTGTTTTCTCACTATCATTGTTTTTCTTATATTTCTTATAAACTAATGTGTTCAGATCCTATTTGTATTTATAATAATTAATTACTTATTAAGTCTCTAAATTCTCTCTATACAATCATTCCAAAGCAGTTTTTTTTTTTAATTTCAACACCTGTATTCTCAAACCAACAGTACATTTATATACAGTCATTATATAAGTAGTTGACGTTATATAACGTCATGCTTATTAATGCTAAAATACTCAGTCACCTTCGTTGTTGAAACAGAGGAGCAGTGTAAGGCGCTGTACTATGGCCAAGTAGAAAGCCAAGATTTATCAATTTGGATCCAGTTGCAGCTGATGTTTTTTTCCGTGCAATTTAATATAAGCGCTAGTCTGTGGCATAGTGTGAGGGAGGGCCACTTTAAGTAAATGGTGTCCGGCTTGGAGGGTGGAAGTTGGTAGGATTAGTGTTTTTATTATAGTTTTACAGTACCAACACCATTTCCACAAATTTTTATTGATAATGAGAGGAGAAGGACGACACATTTTTCATTTTTTTTAACTAGCTAAATTTTGTATTTATTTAGACTATAAATAGGTACACAAGACATATAAATACAGCAAATCCATATTTCACTATAGAACTTTACTTTTATTGTTTTTTTTCCATTAACATTAACTCTTAACATGTTTTAAATTACACTCTTATAAAAATTATTTTATATACAACAGACTTTCATTATAATGGACAACCATCGGCCATTATTAAGTGTTTTACAATGAGGTACTTACTGAATTATTAAATTAAAAAAATATATAGAATGCTAGAATACTGTAGCAGTTTATTTAAATAGCAATTTTATTCATAAAAATCCTCGTTTTTTTATAATTAATTTTTTAATTTTTCAAATTGAGTTAAACTTTTTTATCCCTTTCAATCAAACAAGTGTTCATATTTTGTTAATACATTACCTTGATAATTTGAGTTTTTATTAATTGTTGAGTAAAGTACATATTTAGGATAACAATAAGTACTTGTTGACTTTTGTATATATCTGTCATTTTGAATAAATATTGTGTTTTGCCTCCTATTTATTTGTACCTAAAAATGCAATTATGTTAATTCATTTTGCATAACATGGATAAAGTAGGCAATCCTGTTATTGGAACCTGTATTTAATGGGCTTTTGAATGTTCCAAACATTATACTTGGTTTGCATTGCTCATTTTACTTTTTGTATGCTATATTTATTTTAGAATAAAAATTGCAGTCTCTTGAAGAATAATACAGTGGAGTCCCGGTAATCCGAAATAATTGGGACCAAACCCATTTTGAATTACCGAATAGTTCAGATTTTCTTTAAACACTCTTTTAGTAAAAAATAACATAGATAATATGCCTAACATAAAAGTACAGTACTTTCTTTTCGAACGCAGTAAGAGAGTATGATTATGAGAATGAGATAATGAACCCTTTAATAGAAGGATATATTCATCTGAGAGGTTCATAAAACATCATTTTTCAAGAAAAAAAAAATTTGAGTCACTAATGGAAATTGATCCTAGGCTAAGCACTACTTGATGCCATCACATTTCCTACTAGGTCACGTCATCAGTTGACGGAAGTCGTGTGCATATTTCTGGTGTTCTCACGCTACCTCTGTGAGAGAAAACTCTGTTCCCAATCCACACTGTCAGTCTCGCATTAACAGTTTAAACTCGTGTTTACATATCTCTGTTTTGTTGTAAACCACACAGACGCTGCGTCTGCGTTGATTTTGCATTGCGCTATATAGAGCAACACTCCGACGTGAATCCAGTGGATACCATGTTTTTGAAACACTGGCATAATTTAGTTTCAAGGGAGAGGAATTTTTTAAAAGCAAAGAATTTAACTTATTTCTTCAAACCTACGTAACATTTAAAAAGTTTATTAACAATAATTGAAATAATATGTTCTTGAAATTTTTAGATATATTAAGTAGTTGTCATTACAGTAACTGAATTTTTATTTTTTCAACATCTTTTACCAACTTCTGTTGCGGATTACCGGAGATCGGATTAGTGGAACTCTACTGTACTATCAATTATAACAGCAATATATGGTTCATTTTAGGCAAAAATATTCCAACACTGAATGGAAAGCTTTTATTAACTAATAATTAGTACAAAAATATAACTTATCCATTACAACATTAACACTAATTAAATATAGAACCACAATTTCTTAACAATGTGACATATTTTCGATATAGTAAACATTCGTTTACTAAAATGGGATTCGTTTTAACTATCTAAAATACAATCCTTTGTCTGAGTGTTAGTTTTATAATTAACTTAAAAAAATCTAGTGATTAAACTTGATTGTTAAAAGGATACAAATTGTTGTAAAGAATACCTAATCAAGGTTGTTCAATGACCATAAATATCCTTAACAAAACGAAAACAATTGGTATAAACAATTTCTATCTTGGACTATTGTTTTAAATTTACAGATATAATGGATGAGAAAACAAATAGGTGTTTTTATTACTCACACTGGACAAGGTCCCATTGAACTATTTAAATATTTTTATAGAGCTGAAAACTTTATAATGGCTAGACCCACCATGGACATTTCAAAACAACAACTCAAGTGCACCTTATCTGCTTGACCAACTATCCTTATTACTCAGTGCAGGATACGGCTGTTTCAGCCTGCCTACTCAAGACCTCATTGAAGTCTAACCGTTTGCTTCAGTTTCCGTAAATTGTGAAAAAAGCCGTAGCACCAGTAAAATGCTGTTCACAGAGAACATTAAAAAAAACCTTGTCACCAGTTTATTGCTATTAAAGTTTTGTGTCTTTTAAACCAACTACATATCATTTTAAAATGTTCTTAGTGTATTTTGTATAGTACATGTGTTCAGAAGTACAACAAACCTATTTTATTTCCAACACCTTTGTAATTGAAGAAATCTAAATTGGACAAGTGGTATTTATTACCAGATTTATGTGCTTAGGTTATGTTACCTTATTTCCTAGCTTAATAACTCAAAGAGTATATTGTTGAAAGTTTTTTGTGTTTTATATTGTTTATTGTAATAGTATAGGAGAAGTGAAATTAGGAGGATTATGGACCAATAACAGAGTTAATTGATAGGTATAATGGACAAAGAGGTGATGCATATTGTGTTATCCAACCTAAATAGATAAAGATTGGACTTGTATTGTTTGAAAGCATCCTTCTATTTCTCCCAAATTGAACTAATATCATCTTACACATATTTAGTGAAGTAAAATTAAATGCAGGATTATACTGTAATATAGTTTTTTAATCATATGCCTTTTGGTATACTAGCCACGTCTTAATATCATACGTCACTTGCAGTGATATACTACTGGTGCAGGTGGGAAACTGCTTCTATTATTGAGAAACATTGCTAGTCATTTTTTTTTTAATTGTAATATTGTGCTTTTTTATATCTTGGAAATCCTGAAATTTCTATGGTGGTTTTAAGTAGATGGAGATTTGAAAGACAAAATTTATTTTTCGATAAGTTAAAATTAACGTTGATAATTTTATTCCAAATAAAAACACATTATTGATTACAACTAGAATTGTTATTTTTTGTTTTTAAAAAGAGTTATTAATGCAAACACCTCATTACACTTCATTAAAATAAGTTATAAATGTTTAAAACATGGCTGCATGACAAAATAGTGAAGCAATGATGAGTAATACCATTGATTTTACTATATAAAGAGATACTCCATCCAGATGGGAGAGTTGTGGCGAGGCCCCTAAACTGTTTTGAGGCCCCACGCTGCGCTGCGCATAGCCCTATTTCCTCTCTCTCTCGCACGCTCTTCCGTCTCTGTCTCACTTCCCTCCTCTTAACCCACTCTCCCATTCTCCAGACAGCCGCCCCGCCCTCTCCTTCCTCAGGTCACGCACACAAACAACGTCCTGCTTAGATAATTGTTTACGTTATTCCATATGGCCAACGTTTATCCGGGTTCTCTGTTTTTATATTTGCTTGCATCTCTTTCGAATAATAAAGAATACTGTGTTGATACTATTACAGTAAAACTCAGTGTGACATTCATATTGAATAAAGAAATATTTATAACTGAATAAATTAAAACACCATATTGATTTATAGACTATGATTAACAAACCACGTATTTGTAAATTGACACACTTGAATAGACCGCTAACTTATCGGCAATGCTGGCGATAATTACTGCTGATTTAAGTAAACATTTTCATATTATATAGCCCATCTGAAAAATCTTTTTTTATTGCATTTTAACCATTGATTAGGTGATTAAATCGACTGTTGTACTCAATCATTAGTTTTTCATATGCGGTAATTGATTAAAAAATAAATTGTTTTCAAATCCAATCAATGACTCTCCTTTCAATTATGAAATTAATCTGCAAATATTCCAGGAATATATAATAACCTATAGTGAAATATTAAAAAATGTGACATTATTTATTTCTTTGACAAAATAAATATTGAAATAGGCCTATGATATTTATATAGAATAATACTGGGCAAAATATAAAACCCAAATGAGATTCAAATTGAATGATAGGGTTAGAACAAATCATAACAAAACCACTAATTTACTTCTATACAAGTTAAAAATAGCTTTCATCTTATGGCCTGATTCAGACAATCTGTGTATAGGCATTTAATTTAAAATAGCATTATTTTAAATTTTATTATATATATATGTTTTATTATTACTGACTGTAACATTATCATATTATTTGGTTCCAAGTAATTGCATGATTGTTTGTAAAATATTTCATTGTTTGGTGAATGGTCAGTTTTTATTTTTTTCGGAATCATGAAGAGATGTGACTCTATTATTACTTCTTGAGAAAAACAATCTCGATGTCAATTGCAATTGGTTAGGAAATATTATCGCGATAGAATATAACTAGACTACTGATTATTTAGATTCAATTTTCATTATTTTAATCAGGTTGTGAAATTATTGTAAATTTTGTTTATGTCCCCCTTTAAAAAATACCGATTTATAACATTGATTGAATCAGACCATTGTAAAACGTATGTTTAAGGCGAATATAATTTAAGTAACACATCTGTTTTTCATACTATTATTTTACTAGATGTTAAAGTATGGATAAACTGCAATTTATTTATATTTTCAATTTCTCTGGAAAAGACACTCTGGAATTACACTGGTAACACTTCACAAGTAGCGTGACCAGCAATAACATAAGAAATAACTAATTTTAAGTAACCACAGTCTAAATAATAACAAAATTAACTATAACCGCACTCTGTGGTGTTTTTAATTATAACAATTCGAATATGACTTATTTACACAACTGAGAATGAACAGAACAAACAATGCCAAGAACTAACAAAACTATATAAACAAATAAGTATTACAAATAAACAATAATATAGTTAAAAAATAATACGTAAATTTGGGTTTTGCGCATATTTTGAACTGTAATAGTATGGTTTCAAATTGAAACAAATATATATATATATATATATCGTATTAATGATAAGCATACACTTTCAAACTAGATAAATTAATCCTAAGTAGAAGAACAGGGACCTTTTTTAATAACCAAACACTTCAACTCTAGAACTGTGGGCCGTGGGGAGTAATATAGGCTATACATGTTTAAAAATTATTGTAATTTAATAGTAACATTTAAATGAATGGCAAACATAATTATATTAAACATCTGCGGTTAAAAAGATGACTAAAAGTCAAACAACTTATATTATTTACACTTATTTAGCTACACATTAGATTAATTAGGATATAGTATTACGGTGATCACTTAACTTAAATCACTAATGAGAGTTAGGCGAGGGTCCAATAACAAAACGTGTGAGCTGTACTTAAAACGTTACAGGAAAAACAAAGGATATGCGATGATTGTTAGTCTAGTACCGTACACCAAAATAATAAATATTAATAAAAATATTTCCATTTTATTGTTTTTTATTTTTATCCAACTCAAGCCCAAAATCAATTCAGATATTGTCACACTTTAGTTGTTATAGAAAAATGAAATCCTGGTTTTGTCATCTTGGAAACAAGTTCAGCTGATATAGATAATTATTATATTTTACCAATAACCAAGAAAATATAAGCACAGAATATAAGCAGATATGTGCTTATTTTGTAGTATAAGTTTGGTGCTATTCGGAATCAGACCAGTGAAAATTCAAGTTATTTTTGGCGGATTGTGATATTTACCGAAATATTTCTATAGCACAGCTTGAGGTCTAAGTTGCATTTTTGAGCGACCAAGACTGGACAGACTACCTGAGATCGGTATTGCGCGCAACTCGAGTACTGGTTTGGGGCCTTCTTGGGACATCGCAATTAACGCAGGTAGGATTGCGCGCAACTCGTTAACGGCCAGAGAGTGAGGTAGGCCTATTACACGATTTTCGGCAACGCGATTGAAGAACTGAATTGTGTGCGTGTGTTTTTTCTTTCTTTTTCATTTTATGACTCAACCACTATTTATGAAATCATCAATACAGCAGATATTTTTCTTGATCTCCATTTTTATATCAAATAAAAAGAAAAAATGCCAATCCTGGTATAGACTAAAATAGGTTTACTTTACCTTCCGTCAAACAGTTCACAGCATGTGATGGTGATAACAACTACATGTTTCGCCGTGAATACGGACGGCATCTTCAGGTTAAAGAAAACAAATAAGTCCAAGTGGGATGCGTCACAAATTAATTAAAACTTAACAAACACACTTCACACACGAGGAAAACAACGAATATTAAAACTTTCGGTAGGCCTACCACACACATTTCCCTGTCCACGGCGTGACCCGGAAGCAGATTTTAATATTGTGGTATTTATGACAAATAGTTCAATTTACTTTTTAAACAAAAAGGAATATTCATTTATAGTTAAAAATACAACAATAATTATAAAATGCAATAATGACAAGAAGCTTAAATTACTTGATAAAAAATGAATAATGATTTCAATAATAAAAAGGGTTAATTCTAGTATTAAATGTGAACTATATGACAGATGATAAGTTAATGAATAATTAAATTGTTATAAATTATTTCTGATACTTCTAATAACGTATCCTCAGATGACTTTCCTTTGATAAAACTGAATTGACGTGGATTAAGAAAATTTAACTTAGATAAATAACTATGGAGTCATTTAATCATAGTTTTTTTCAAAACCCTTAGAGAATACAGATAACAAGCTGATAGTTATTATGTTATCTAGTTTATAGAGTTATTGTCCTTCAAAATAGGTACCACTGAACTTAACTTCAGGCTCTCAGGAAAAATGCCTTTGATAAAACTACTGTTTATTAAGTGAACTAAAACTGGTGCAATCTCATCAATTATATTTTTCAGTAAATGTATATTAATTTGGTCAGAGCCAGTTATTTTTTTTATTTTTTAAAAGCTTAACAATACTCTTAATTTCATCTAAATCTGTTGGAGTTATAAATAATGAATGTTGACATTAAGTACATAAAGGTGGAAGGGCATTGGAATGCACAACGTCTGGACGGCTAGACTGGATTGTGATAAGGTGATTGTTTATATTATCAGCAATGATGGAAGGCTCACGAGTAACTTCACCATTTGGCAATTCAATTAGCTCAACTATTTTCTTTGAGGAACCACTTGTTAAGTTATTTATTACCTTCCACTGCTCAGATACATCACCTTTACAGTTTTCTAATAATGTTGAATAATAATTGTTTTTTTGTAAAATTGATCACATTATTTAATTCATTAGTACATTTTGAAAAATAATTTTGAAAAACTGTCATATTGTCTTTTTGTAGAAATTTTATAAATTTTTTACGTCTCTCAAATTTATATAAAATGTTTGGTGCTATCCAGGGACTTAACAATTTAGCCTTTAACAATTTAGAACTACCACCATTTTTCTTGCTACTTCTAAATATACAATTACTTAAAATATCAATAAACTTATAATACAAACAGTATTTACATCATTTTAGATAATGTATAATGTTTTAACTAAACATCTGTAACACACTGTTATTTACATTGACAAAATAACAAAAAAAGTCCCCTAACATTTTCATATTCACAACCCCCTAAGGCCTAAATAAAAGATTGCGATTCCTTTCCGTGCAAGACAAACCACAGCAAGGATTAATAATATCCCACTTTGACCCACTATCAAGGCCAATCGGCGACAGTACAGGTGCAGTGGCGACGTAGACAAGAACTTCCAGATGAGCGTTTTGATAGAAAGAGAGAGAGAGAGAGAGAATGGGGGAATGAGAGGGAGTGATTAGTTCCTTTACTGCTCACAGGTTGTGCAACCGAACAGTCGAAACTGGAGGCAATTTCGACCTCTTTAACTTGATTGACGACAGGTTGCAGCACGGTCGCTCCCATTTTCCGTGCCTCAATATTTAACATTGGATGGAACTATCTTCTATGTGTAGTAAAATCAATGGTAATACTTAGCACTTCGAAGATTAAACCCTCTTTGTTCAAGTTGCAATAGTTAGAATGAACATGATATTTAGGAAAAACATAATTATAAAGAACAATATAGAAGAAGAGTAAGATGTTTTGTTGCCCTTTCTATATCTAATGAACATTCAATGTGACTATCTAAAGTTTCTAGCATATAGGCTAATAAAATTGTGGAATACTTCTGCCTAGTAAGGATGATCTGCTGCTTCGAATGACTATCCCATTACACACAACTTTTGTGGCCCACTCACCCACACATGTAAAGATTTGCCACAGCAAAGAACATATCCCTTAATCAACAAATGTGTATAACAAAGGGTGAGCGTGACATATACATTTAAGATGTACATTGGGTGTGTGGTTCGGTAGTCTCATGAAAATGATGTCCCCACTGTATGAAGTCACTTCCAACACTACTCGTCAAGTTATTCTCATGAGTGGGTTAAAAGTCTCATATATGTCTTGTAGCTTATTGGAAGAGTTCTTCAAATACTGTCTCATGACTGGGTTAGAAGTCTTGGTTATGTCAAGCCATATGGATTGTTGGAAGAGTTTTTAAAGTACTGCCTCATGGAAAGGCTAGAAGTCTAGTTATGTCAGGTCTTGTGAATTATTGGAAGAATTCTTTAAGCGTTGTCTAATGAGAGGATAAAGTCTTGTTATGTCAATTATTGTGGATTATTGTTAAGAATTCTTAAAAAAATGCCTTATGAGTGGGTTATAAATCTTATTATATCAAGTCTTGTGGATTATTGAAAGAATTTTTCAAGCGCTGTCTCCTGAGTGGGTTCGATTTCTAGTGGACATGTAGGTTAAACATTTTCGGATCACCTGATCATGTGCTTCTCATCATTTTATACATAAATACAGAGAACACTGGTAAGAATACGGAGTGTGGCATTTAAAACCAGTTAATCAATGGATGCAGCCTTTAAAAATGACGTCTCTAAGACAGCAGATGTTAAGGTCAAATAAATTATATTTTGCTACTTTTTATAGTCTCTATACGAAATTATATCATTGAACAAAGAAGTTAAATGGATTTTAAAAATCAGGAAATATTGTTTAAGACATCAAACCCTTTGTATACTGGATCATACAGTCTCAAGCTCTATTAAAAAAACTGAATAGTAAATTGTATGAATGTTTATATTATTCTAGTCAGGTATAAAATATAGCTTTTACACTACAAATATTCTTTTATACTAAAGACTATGGACATTTTTTAAGTTAACAAAAACTTTTAAATAACAATAGCAAAATTGCTGTACAATACCAATAATAACTAATTAAGTACAAAAAAGTTGGTACACAGTAGATATGTATGGATAGTGAAATACTGAATCAGATGGGATTCGGTTCGGACTGATTGGGGTCGGGACAACTAGTGTTCCTTTATATATGTTTTGAATTGGATATATTTAAGGATTTCTCTAATATGAAGTATAATACATCTTAAAAGAACGAACGTCTTTAAGAACGCTTATTCTGACGTTTCAAATAACATATTTTACAATGAAATAGTTGTAAAATGATCACTACTTGAGTTTGTTTTCATTCCATGTATATTCCCAAGTGGCCAGGGAAGAGAATGATTGTGATCATAACTACAAAGCTGATTGGATCATGATAACGAATATATAGTTCATCTTGGGGATATAACTCGTACTGATATATGTCCATCAAGCAATGTATATAGATAGCGTAATTTATGTGCAGTGTATCAATGGAACATTCCCAAACAAATATTGCATCTATTTTAGTTAGACGGCAATTATTGTTTGTTCTGCCACCATCTACTGTTATGTCTTGACATTTTGCACTTTTTAAATTCCATAAATAACTGTCTTGAAGATACTCTAAATTCAAAGGATAAAATTATTATTTTAGGTGATTTCAATATTAATTTTGCTATAGAGTGTTTCAACCAATTAACTTAGAAATTTAATAACTAGTTTTGGTCTAAGAGATACAATTGTTGGTTTTACCAGACAATTCAAAGATTCAAATACAATAATCGACAATGTATTTACTAATATCATTTCTGAATTATTTTCATATTCTGTCTTAGTTACTGATATATCCAATCATCACGGGCAGATAGTGAATGTCTCCTCATGCTCACAGTCCTAAGTTCTGAAATTTACTTTTAAAAAGCTGTTCTTGAGGGATAACATTCGTGTCTGTAGGTTTCTTCTCAGAAATGAAATGTGGATGGATGTTTTATCAACTGAGGATGTGGATGACAAGTTTAAGTTGTTCATGTCTACATAAACTTTTTATATAGATTTGGCTTTTCCATTAAAAAAAATTAAAGTTTGTGAAAATGGAATCCACCCTAGAATAAACTTTGATCAAAGATTGCTCAAATTAAAGGAATCTCTCTTGTACATGCATTTACTTGCAAAAAACTTAGTTTTCTAACCCCTTACGAAGGCAATATATTTATATGAAGAAACAATTTAGAGATGAGGTCAGATCTGCTAAGGCTAGTTCAGTTCTGAAGCACATTGAAGGGGCAAAAAATAGATCAAAAGCAGTCTGGAATATTATAAATGATGTCATTCCAGCGAAACTAGTAATTCATTTTCTAGGATTTCTCTAAAAACATGAGATGATAGACTTGAAAATGACCCTTTTTAATTCTAACATATTGAATACACATTTTGCAGAAGTTGGTTTGCGAACAGGTTTTCTTGATGATGGTGTTGCTCAGCATACAGTTCCCATTCAAAAGAAACAAAATGTGAACTCTCTATTTTTAGCTCCTACAGATGAGAGGGAAATCATTGAAGTAATTCGGTCCCTCAGAAAAAGTAGTTCTGTAGGGATAGATAGTGTTTCATTGCATCTTCTAAAAGCATTGCTGACCTCCTTGCATCTCCTTTGGCTCACATAGCTAAAAAGTAATTTGAAAATGGTAAATTTTCTTCTTCTTTAAAAAATCTCAACTGTCAAGCCTTTATTAAAAAAGGGTGACATACATGATCCGGAAAGCTGACTTTTCTCGAAACAGGAGATCTTCTTTTTAATGAGCAATAAGGTTTTAGGAAAAATCTATTCACACTAAATGCTATGTACAGTTTTATTTCGGATGTTACATCGACCTTAGCTAAGAGACTGCATACCATTGGCCTTTTCTTTGATCTTACTAAGGTATTTGATGTAGTTAATCACAAAATTCTTCTAAAAAAATTAGATTTATTTGGAATAAGAGGTAGAGCTTTGGATTGGGTCTTGTCTCATCTTACCTAATTGGAAGAAAACAATTTGTTGAAATTCCTTTTTTTGAATTTGGGTGTCTAAACAAAAAGGTTTCAAATAAAGTCATTGTAAAGACAGGTGTACCTCAAGGATCCGTTCTGGGCTCTGTTTTATTTATTATGTTTATTGATGACCTAAATATGAGTGTAAATAACACCAAGATTTGTCTTTACGCTCATGATATGTCTGTCTCTATTTCAAACAAAAATCAAATACAATTTGAGATTGATACATTTATAGAGAGCAGCTCTTTACTTCAGTGGTTATCAGAAAATCATCTCTCTGTTAACACTAATAAATCTAACTTCATTAAGTTTAAAATGCTCAATTCTAAATCATATACCTCTGATAATTTTGGTCAGGTTTTGGTTCCTGTTGAAGCTACTAATTTCTAGGGGTTAGTTATTGATTCTAATTTGACTTTTCAAAACCATATCAATAAGATTTGCTCTAAACAAAACAGTGGAATCTTCATTTTACGCAGGTTGTCACAATATTCAAGTAAAGAAATTTTGCTATCAGCTTACTATGAGTGTTTTTATCCTCATATTGTTTATGGACTCCCAATTTGGGGTGCTGAATGTTCTAGGTGAATTGTATTTTTTCGAATAAAAAAAGGCTGTTAGGACTATTTTTGGAATGTCCCGTGATCAATCATGTAAGGGATTCTTTCAAAATAATAAACTCCACACATTTACTTTCATTTATATATTATAAACTTTGTTATTCACGAAGAAAACCTGTTGCCTTTTTTCAACTAAAACTCATTCACTCAGGAATTCAAGAGATCTGGTAATCCCCCAATATCACAGTACCTTTTATCAAAGGTATTCCAATTACAACTGATTAAGTTATACAATAAACTGCCAAATTTACTAAAGGCTGAAACAAATATTAATAAATTTAGAAAATTACTAAAAACTATTGCTGAAAAAAGAATATTAATCAGTAGCTAACTTTATGAATGATGACCTGGCTTGTCTTTGATTTTAGTTGATAGTTGATATTATACTTGTAAATACGACTATTTTATATACAGTATTAGTTTTGTATTATCACTGTAAATGGGACGATTGTCATGTAAGTTTTGTTTTACGACAATAAATTTGATTTGATAAAAAAAAAAAAAAAATAAGAACTGTTAAGACTTTACTTGGAATAATTAGGTAAATTACTCAACTAATATTTTTTTGTATAATGACGCTGATAAAGAGTCTAAGAGTTCTTTGTCAAAAATGCAATACATATAAATTACAATGCAAAAAAATAACATTGTGTTTTGCTGGGAAAGTCTATAAAAAGAATGTAATGGAGATATCAGGTGTTCTTCATCAGACAGGACTTGATAAGAAGGGTTACACTAACATTGTACATGTGTGGGTGGGTCACTTCCATTATATGCGTATGAAGGGGTGGGTGCCACTGTACGTGTATGGGCGGGGCGGGTGGGTCAGTGCCAATGTACGTGTATGGGTGGGCGGGTGGGTCAGTGCCACTGTACGTGTATTGGCGGGCAGGTGGGTCAATGCCACTGTACGTGTATTGGCGGGCGGGTGGGTCAATGCCACTGTACGTGTATGGGTGTGAGGGTGGGTTTGTATGGGCGTGTGGGTGGGGTTACACTACCATTGTACAGGTAAGTGTGGGTCACTTCCATTATATGTGTATGAGAGGGTGGGTGGGTCATTTCCACTATACGAGTATGGATGGTTGGATGGATCACTTTCAGGATGATGAGTGAGTGGGTGGATCCATTGTCCACTGGACTGTTGAACAAAAACTGAATGGCATTAATTTGCTGCCTTTGCGTTGTCATTCTAATCGTATAGTGCTAATAATGTTATCATACAATCCTGATTGATACAATGGGCAGATATTTTGTGACAAAAATGTTTTGTTTATCTTATGGTCAGATAATGTTGTTTGAATAATCTGTTTATTAGTACTTTTCTCGCCAGAACTGACTGACTAGGAATTTACCAAGCCCTATTTTCAATATCTTGTCCTTGTATTACAGGTGATATAATAGATACCTCATCACTTCTCGAGTATCAATTTAAACTAACCTTTAGTCTGGGAAAATGTAATACCTGTTGTTTTCGTATAACTTATCAATATTGGGGAAGTGGGAAGGGTAGAGACTGGGTATTCCCAGTTACTTGTTTCCTCGTCTCACCATGAGACCCAGATCGTTGACTGCATTCATAACTCTCCATACAATTACAGATTATGTGACCCTTGTCAAAATATATCTGTCTCTTGTAGTTTTTGTAATCACTTTATTAATGATTTAGTTAAAACAAAAATATTTTTCCAAATTCTACAGGAATATGTTGTCTGCCTGAATAAGTCAGATATTTACAAATGTTGTCGATATTAATAATGGCTTCGGTCAAATTCGAATAACCAAATCGAACTGAATTTTCGGTTATCCATACATATCTAATAAAAAGTGTTCTCCATTAGAATCTGTTAAAGTAAGGTATTGTTCAAAGCAATCATTGTTAACTACTATTTATAGTCCAGAACATTAAGTATTTTAATAGTTTGAAGTAAACGAAAACAAACAAGATGACGCTTAGAATTGGAACAAACAATCGCCTATGAATAGTATGAAAAAGAAAAAAAACTGCTGAAGCCAGTAAAAACAATAGCAAGGATAATGAAACCAGTCAGCTATATGATAACTGATGGTCAAATAGGAACACAGGATAGTCTTCAATTATAATGTAAAGAAGTCAATTAGAGCCTTTTTAGAACGTCTAGCAGATATTTTGGGAACTGAACAGCTAGTTAACTCATGCAAATCCTAGGGCAAGAACTGACTATAGCAGTTTTTAGCGCACAAAGGGTTACACATTTTTACACAGAGCATATTAAAACATAACTAGCATTTTTAATATTACTGTTTTAAAATCTTGTATTTACCTACAAATAAAACTGACGGAAATTTTGAAATTCAACAAGGTAATATAACTGTAAAGAATTATAAAAAAAAGAGAAAGGACTTTTAAAGAAACTGTTTAAGAAACATTTTTTAAAGGTAAAAGAATTTCCCATTAACATTTAATACATTATTATCACATGCACAAATACAAGTAACACAATTCGTTAATAATCAAGATGCTTACTAAAATTAGAGTTCAGTTTTTTTATTTTAGATTTTATAAAACTTAGAAAAAGACAATTATTTTAATATAAATTTGTAAAAAATATTGCAGAATTTAAAAGTGACTATTAATTAAGTGTTTTTTAATCGAAAGTAATGTCCATCATTTCAATTTATCGACTGGTGGAATTAAGTCCACTACACCACACATATCAAACAATTAAGACACCATGCCGTTAGAAGGGAAACTGTCTGAGTTTATCCATAGGCACGCCTGTCACAGTGAGAGCAGCCTGGAATAAGACATCATTGATCTTATGCTTGGTCACGGCAAGCGTTAATGGATCAGATATTTTACGTAGCTCAGCAGCAATATAATGGCCAAATGCAGAGAACTCATCAGTCAGATTACAAGAGATGAGGGGTGGACTGGGCTGGGCTCCATTACACAATACACTACACTCAGCCTCCTGCAAGGAAACCAATCTCTCAAAAACAGCCCACCTCTCATTTTATAGTTTCAAATTGTAAAGTAAAGAGCTTACTACAGGTATATTTAAATTGTGCATTATAATTAAGTTAATGCACTGTTGCTTTATTTGTTTTGGTTTTACATGATAATTTACAAATAAAGCGGCTAATTTTGTCTTCCAGTGCTAACTTTTTAAAAGATGGGCCCATTATTGGCGAACATTAGTGCTGCGACAAGGCAATAGAAGAATCTTAAGCTATTTAGTTTAAACATAACCTATTCAAGTATAAGTCAATGCTGATGATACAACTTTACAAACCGTTCTTGATGGAATTCTTGATGTTGTTTATATATAGTAGGAATAGGTTTATCCAAAATAGATGGGACCAAGCCTATTTTTGATGATCAAATTTTCGAATAGTACAGTTTGCCATTAAAACTTGCTTCCAATTGGTTTAGAAGCCTAAAAACGGAGAATTGGTGTCACTCCCATCTGCCATAGTGAAGGTAAACATATGCTATTTGTAGACTGACACTGTAATTAGTAATGCCTGATAAAAAAAACTTGGTAACATAATAATATAGTATACATAACTAAGGTTAAATGTAATAAAAAGGAAAGTAACAGATTGCACAGAATTAGTTTTTTTTAATTTACAAATATTTAATCGACATGTTTAGGCCTAAATAAAATAATCTGATACTTTTATTTTTTTCATTTTAGATGTTGTTATTAACAAATACTAATAAAATCAGAAAGAATGCTATATAAAGTATAAACAATTTAAACTTATTTAAAACTAAGAAAAAGTCAATAATAATTACGAAGTAAACATACTAATATTAAAAGGTTAAGTATACTTTTTATTTATTTTTTTTTTAACTACATTCACTAGTTCACATGGGCCTTAAGGCCTGTGCATGAACTTTATTCAATAAGTGAAGTACCGACCGTTGGCTCAGTGGGGGTTCGAAACTTGGACCATGCCATTCGCAGTCCGAAGCCTTAGCCACTGTGCCAACACACCAGTATTATGTTTATGAAATGCATACCGGCACTATACTAGCAAATAATGTTTATGAAAAGGTTCATCTATAAAAAATGAACACTTTGTATAAAGCCACATTCACCCAAAGAGTCAGATATGAATTCTGTACAAAATATGAAACAATTAAACTTGGTTGTAAAAGATTAAAGAAAACTGTACAGACTACATCCTACCGATGAAAACAAAACAGTCTGGCTGCACACCACATGCTCAAAGACGGATCACCTATCGTAACTGCCTTTTAGTAACATTTTACTCTCACGATAAACATTGTGCAGTCTTATACAATACTTTTCAGACTGTAGTAATGTATGCTACAATTCATATAAGTTTTAGTTGATTAACTTTCTGTTTGAAAATTCATATATACCATTAACAATTTACAAAAAAATTGAATTCTTAAAAATTATTTCGGATAACCGGGAACTTTGGATAACCGCATTCCGCATGACCTAGTATATTTACACTCACTGTGTTATGTTCACTATTTACAATTTGTCTGCATTCCTTCAGGCTTATCGAGGTTTGTCATCGTCATCACATTCACTAAACATTAGTATCCTAATAAAAATCATTATTATCGTCCTCATTTTCATCAATGATACAAACTGAATCTAAATCTAAGCAGTATTAACACTTTCAATCAAAACTTTTTCTAAAAAAGTCAACAATTCCCCTAACTAACAACTAGATGGTCGCAACAGGCCACAAAGTATTAAATATTTATTTTTAAATAATGTATAGTAATTATAATTATATCTGTGCTATGTATAACATAATTTTGATTACATGATCAATTATTATACTCATCAGGACAAACTCTTTTGTTAGTTATAATTTTACTATTGTTTTATATTTATTTATATTTCCTCAAATTATTAGGTTTAACTTCATTTTCATTAGTTTTCAGAGACATTGATACATGGCGTAACACTTATCAAAATAGTATATAAAGATTATATGCATTTAACTTATATTTTATATTAAATCTGCATAAGTTTGAAATTCAATTGGAGAGTAAATATTGCTATAGGCAGTGATAAAAAAAACACTTACTGAGTCTGGCAAAACGTTAGCAGCTTCTTCTTCTGGAGGGTATGCTAGCTGGTTCTCTCCTTGCAGCCAACAGTCTTCTTGAACATCCCCAATTAGAGTCCTGCACAAAAAGTTCATCATCCCTGATAAATGTAGATTCCTTCTAAAAACACGTTCTGGTAACACATAATAATCAAGAGTCATATCACTGACTAAAGAAACAATAAAACCGTCCCAAGAAGCCAGTTTTCCTGTTCGGTAAAATTAATTCATGTTGTTTGCATAGCTAGCGCCAGTGGTTTCAATCTCTCTTCATCTCTCTCTCTCTTATCTTTCTTCAGCACACATTGAAATGATTAATAGCTAAGGTAATAGTACACCAAATAGTTGACCGAAGGCTTATTTGAAACCAACCACTGTTAAGATAGCAGCACAAGCGTGCGTCTAAAGCAAATACATTGCCTCGGACAGTCCATTTGTTTCTACATTAAATGGTTATATTTATTTATCTGACAATGTAGCAGGAATTAATTTTATTATATCAATTTTAATACTAATTTTCTATACATTTTGAAGAGTCCTAATAAAGTTAAACCTTTCCCATCTTATTATTATGGCATCTGGAGCAACCTTAACTAAGGAGCCAAGGCTGTGGCTTGCCACGCAGCTAGTCCAGGTTTGATTCATGATGTGACCATGAGTTGAGTTATGTTACTGTCTAGAAATATTCCCTGTATGAAAATAGTTATCTTTAGGAACCTTCAACCCTTTCGTTTTTCAAAAATAATATTCAAAAGTTAATTTTCTGGTCATTTTGAAAAAAATATAACATTTGCTAGAGGAGATGTTTCACCCATGGTCTTGGTACAGTATTGCCACTTCGATACTTGTTGAAATAGACAGCCCTATCCCCTATATCCTTCAGTGATTATGATTTTTGCTGAACAAACATATTCATATATCGACAAAAAAGCATACACAATTAACTTGTACAAAGGTTGTATAAAGAAACGAAGGAAACACACCTATCACTGTCTGTCAAACTGCTGTCTTCACTGGTGCTCTGGTCACTATGACCTCCGCTAGCACCGCCTCCTCCAGAACTCATCCCTCCACTTTCTTCGTCACCTCCTCCTCCACCACCTGTCAGTATGAGGGGTAACATTAAGCCTCTTGAACCACAAGTCTTGTTTCCTCCTGCCAATTCTAAAAAAAGTAAGAAAATCTTGGTTAACAAATTGAAAACTGCGATACCTATAGTAGACTATGTTACTACCAAGTATTAAATATTCCTGTTTCGTTTTTTACAATTAAAAATTAACACAACAATAATTTGTAGCTTATTAACCCTTTCGATGCCGGGCATTTTTTCCCTTGGTATGCTAGAAATGCCGGGGGTATTTTTAGTGAATATGCATAGTTTACGATATTTTGTTCTAACTTTGTTATTTTTCAATATATTTTCATAATTATTTTTTGGTTTTTCTTGTTTTGAAATGCTCTTTTTACTACTTATATATTTTCTTAAATAAAATATTGGTTTTAATTTGTAAAATCAACTTTTTTTAAAAATTAAAATTTTTTTTTTAATTTTTCAATTTTGAAACTTTTCAGACCATACAAAAAAAATACTAGGGCTATAAAAGTGACTTTATTTGAAAGAACATTTAATTACTAACATGCATACCAAATCTCAAAGTCTTACCTTGAAAATCCCAGGATTTATGGTCATTTTTGTTCGACAGTACAAAATCACATATTTGTCACACTTGAGCGATTATTACACAAAACATAAAACATGAATAAATAACACTGATATAAATTGCACTTATGAGTTCTAATGTAAAATTATGAAAGATAATACTATCTATAAAGGATTATAAAAAACTATTTACAAAAAAAAAAATTTTTTACACTTTTATCTGCCGGGAAGTTCAACACTTATGGCGCCCAAAACACACTCCGTGGACTCCTTTTTGGCACTTTACACAAATGGTTCTGGATTTCTTTCTTTTTCCTCCAGCTGCCTTGCTTTCTGGAGTGCACACACAACAATTTCTTTCTTTTTTGCCTTCCAACATTACTAGTCCAAAAGCAGGTTGTTGCGGATCTGCGTCACCGCCTGGTCCTGGTCTTGCCACAGGTTGCTGGGGATTTTTTTCAGCAAGCCATTCCTCTTGCAAGCTTCTTATTATTGATTGAGTAAACTCCATTCTTGTCAAGTCCTTGCCATTATTATTTTCCTTATAAATAATATATAAATTCAATATCATACGGCTGAAAACATTCAAGACCACCTTCTTCCAATATTTGACCGTTCTTCTCTCATCGAGGTATACATACAACATTTGATCTGTATGATCTACACCTCCCATAAATCTGTTATAGTGGTCAATTATTTCAGGTTTTGATACTAGGCCTACATTATCCCCACCACGAAGTCTCTTTTGTTTTTCTATACTGCAAGCTTTACCCTTTGTACTCAACAAAATTACAGGATTCTTTTGAGAGGCCTTCTCTCTGTATGCTAGTATAACCTTCTCATCACTCCTCATATACAACTTTTGTCCAACTTGAAATTTACCTTTCATTTCCGGTGGTATTCCTTTCCTATTTCTCCTCATAGTGCCAGTTATAAATGTTTGTTTGCTGTATAAGTATGTGGCTAAGGGCAGCGACATGAAGAAATTGTCAACAAAAAGCGAAAACCCTTTATTGAGGTAAGGGCCTAGTGACAAAAGCTTTGTCACAACATTGTAAGCTAAACCATGTTCATTAGGCTCATTACTTTTTCCTTTGTAAACACTAAACCCTAAGCAGTACTTCGTCACACTATCACAGAGCATCCAAAGTTTAATGCCCCACCTGTGGTGATGCTTATTTGGTAGGTATTGGGTCAGCTTTGTGTGGCTCTTTGTACCAATGAGACTCTCATCGACACAAAGTTCTCTGTGAGGAGTGTAATGCCGTCTGAAAACCAAATTTGCATGATCAACTAGATAGAAAAATTTACCGCAGGGGTCATAGTCGGGATGCCCAGGAGTTGCAAGATTTCTGTTATCCACAATGTGGAAGAATTGCAATAACATTTGAAATCTATTCCTGCTAAACATCTTCCTAAACCAGGGAGTTTCTAATTGATCAGATGTTGACCAGTAACAAGCAATTGTTGGTTTCACTATAAATCCCATGTTTAGAAGTGTTGCTATAAACCCCTTCATTTCGTTCAGTGTAAATGGTTTCCACTCTAAAGCCCTTGACCCAGGAGAAAGGTTAGGATGAGATCTAAAATACTGTCTAGCATATCTGTTGGTCATATCAACAAAATGTGTCAATAAATTTACCGTGAAAAACATATAAAAATATTCTATAGGATCAGCAGTAGGCCTAGGGCAATGTTTAGGGCCTGGATTCTCAGTGTAAACAAATGAATGTTGAAAGCCTGGATCATTCCCTTCATCAACATTGTTCCATACCGGTCCAACATCATCATTATCATCATTTACGTTATCATCATCATTATTTTGCCCTAAGTTATCGAATAATGGAACTCTAGGCCTACCTCTTGGTCTAGGCCTAGGTGGCGGCGGAGCTGTCGAAGTACTGGGCGCATTGATATCCAATTCCTCATCTGACAATTCTGTTTCCGAAGGAATATAATTCGGATCCTCATCTGTGTCATCTCCAAAGATGTTGTCATTGTCATCTTCAGATAACAAATCATCCTCAGAGGAAGACGATTCAATTTCGTTCACGAAACTATCACTCACGTCATTGTCTATGAGCATAATCCCACTAGCAGTCACATTGTTCATAAGAGTGTTTTCACTCACTGGAGATGTATCTCGACGTCTCTTACTCATTTTACAGTTATTTATAATAAATAAACAACAAAAAGCAAGAAAAAAACAACGAAACTTAACCTCGAACGGCACGAACACAACTTGACACAAACAACTCCTAGCAACAGTAACCGGGAGTAAACAATAACAAACCACAAAAGTTAAAATTCTAAGGTAAACAAACGCATATTTCAAAGATGTTTAAAACACTTTTTATGAGTACTATAATCAATTCTCAACAGATTGGTACCGTATATGTTGCATATTAACGAAAATGCCTTATCGAAAAAAACAAATTACGAGCGGTCCGATATATCGGACCGCGGCATTTTTAGCATAACTACCGCGGTCCGATATATCGGACCGCGGCATCGAAAGGGTTAAATTTGATTAGTTGATACTTATGCAAATTGCTTGTAATTCCTCTACTTGGGGGTGATATGTTATGAAGATTGCAGACAACAGATTCTTTTTTTAAAGAGAGGCACATTTCCTTCTTAAGCCCCACAATTGCTTCCGTTGCGACACTGCTCTCGTTGAGAACTATCCTAGCCTGTAGGTGACCATACATAATCTAGCCAATGTTTGACCTAGCCGATACTGCGTCAGTGAATCAGTCTTCACATCACTTCCTGCCTATCTGTTATGTGTCGTGCTATGCTTGTGATTGTTTTAGTGATTAAGTCATGACATGTAAAAGGGATACTGTCAAAACAATACTCTTACTGGATGAAAATGGCGTTAAAAAAAAAAAAAAAAACAGGAAAAATTTGAGTAAAAAAAGCTATTGAACAAATTATGTCTTCTCATATGAGTATTTTTAATAAATTTTAAACAATGACTCAGATGACTAAAAGATATTTGAGAATGCCAAACAAGGAATTTGATTTCCTGTTCAGAAATATCTCCATTGATTACAAAAACAGATACAAACATGAAAACTGCAATATTTGCCTAAGGGAAGTTTACAATTGATTTTTTGTCTGGTGTTGTCTTAAGCTATTTCTTCAGTGACATTTCTTGAGATATCTTTTAAAGTTGGATGAGAATAAATTTGCTAAACAAGATAAAAAACACACTCTCTAAATCAAAACGTTTTAAAAAGTAATTGATAAAATATTAAAGATGAAAATATGTAACATCAACAATAAAACAAAAATGACCAGACCTATGCTATGGGTGACTCGCACAAATGACTCGAGTCACCCATAGCATAGGTCTGGTTGCGAAAGGAAGTTTTTCATTTCTCATCTCTAAATTTATGAACTGCAGAAACCCTCTCAATTAAGACTGCCACACCACACAAAATATCTCCAAAATATTGGTAACAAAGTGCCCAGACAACTCCCAGACTTGGCGGCTGACAACATACACAATTGGCCAAGCATCGATCCAAGTCGCACCTGACCATTTCATCACGCTGGAAGCAATCGTGTATGGGCACCTATTGATACACTATTGATCTGTGCGGGGAATTTATTTAGACAGAGTAAGGTGTCAAACCATTACAATACAAGGTGAACATTACTGATAAATACTTCTAGTTCAGGAATTTAGAAGATGATATAATAATAAACATGTGCTACTACCAACCACATTGATACTGGTAGGACAGCTAAATTAATAACAATACTAGAAAGAAAAAAATAATGTCAAAACATTACAATACAAGGTGAACATTACTGATAAATACTTCTAGTTGAGGAATTTAGAAGATGATATAATAATAAACATGTGCTACTACCAACCACATTGATACTGGTAGGACAGCTAAATTAATAACAGCACTAGAAAGAAAAAAAATAATAACACATTGTTGCTCAAACACTAAAATAATGCATTGTTATTCAGAAAGTTAGTTAAAAATGTATTCCAAGACTTGTTCCACACTACAACCATTCACACCGACAACTGAAGTTAAATAAAAACTATGTAAAATGACTCAAATCACCTGATCAATATTCATAGATAAACTATAGTAATGTTATTCAAACATTTTTTCAAGTCTAACTACAAAAAATAAAGTGCTTACCAGCCAACATTTATTTAGAAAGACTACAGTTAATCTTTTTGCTCCAAGCGGTATCACCTCTAAAGCTTGTTCGACGGCCTTTCATTGTCCCAGTGCCAAATCACTTAACAAAACTGAAGGTTACAATTTTGATATAATGCCAACTTATAATTTAGCTCTTTATCTTTGGAGAAGTTAAATTTTGAAATTCTCTTACATTACCACTGATTTATATTTATTATATAAGGTTTTATGTTAAAGGGAAGCAGAATATGTTTTACCACCCAAAATTTTCCCAAAGCATTATTTTTGGAAGTTTTATCTCCCCTGGACACACATTATTTTGAAAAATTATAAATTTGAATTTTGTTTTTAAACAACTAAAAGCAATAGGTTTTGGCTACATACATTGTTGTGAAAAGTTAAGAAAATACAAATTTTAAAGGATATTTTTTACTAAAAACTTCTGCATATTATTTATCATATAAATAAAGGTAAAATATATTATTCAATCAATCAGTTTACAAGTTGATCCATCTCCCTTCCATTTCCTAGTTTTGCTCCTTATCAGTATCTATTGTTCAGAAGCTCACATCCTCAAGGAAATTAGGGTTGTTTTTACCATACAAGGTGTGATCAAAAAGTTCCAGGACTGAATTTTTATACATTTATTCATACAACATACAGATTATTCGAATTCGTCTCCTTTAAAGTACTCCCCTTGGGAAGCTACACACTTTTCCCACCGGTGTTTCCACTGATCAAAGGCCGCAGTAAACTCTTCTTTTGTAAAGGCGTTTAGCAGTTCCGTTGTTTTTTTCTTTAATTTCGTCAACTGTTTGAAATCTTCGTCCTTTCAGGGGTCTCTTGAGCTTCGGGAAAAGAAAAAAGTCGGCTGGAGCCAGGTCAGGTGAGTAGGGGGGCTGAGGAATGATAGTCATTGCGTTTTTGACACAAAAGTCACGGATAACTAATGCAGAGTGAACAGGAGCATTGTCATGGTGAAGGACCCAATCACCACTTTGCCACAGCTCAGGTCTCTTTCTTCTCACTGCATTACGCAATTTTCTGAGGGTTTCAAGATAAACAAAACGATTAATTGTTTGACCTTGTGGAAGGAATTCATAGTAGACAACACCTTTACAGTCAAAGAAAACCGTAAGCATGACCTTCACATTTGATTTGACTTGACGTGCTTTCTTCGGTCTTGGAGAGCCTTTTGATGTCCATTGTGATGATTGTGCTTTTGTTTCCAAATTGTAACCAAAAACCTATGTCTCGTCTCCCGTAATGACATGTTTCAAGAAGCTTTCGTCGTCATTTGCCTTTTGAAGAAGTTCCTCAGAAACATGAATTCGGTGTTGTTTTTGGTCTTCAGTCAACAGTTTTGGCACAAACTTTGCTGCAACACGACGCATTTGAAGTTTTTCAGTTAAAATTTCCTGACATGACCCAAATGAAATGTTACACTCTTCTGCCATTTCACGGATTGTTAGTCGACGGTCTGATCGTACGAGAGCGTTCACTTTAGCAACATTGTCATCACTGATTGACATTGAAGGCCGTCCGGAACGAGCATCGTCGTCTGTGGATGTTCGGCCATCTTTAAACCTCTTGAACCACTGATGGCAACATGATCGGCTTAGACATTCTTCACCAAAAGCCTCTTATAACATCAAAAAGGTTTCAGAAAATGTTTTCTTCAGTTTCACACAAAACTTCACACAAACACGTTGCTCTTCTTTCACATTCATTTTCATTAAACAAAAAAATAGCCAAACTCTATAAAACTAACCTCAAACAATCTGTGCTAATGTTACTTTCAGTGATGTTATGATTGATCTGAAAACACAGCTGTGTTACTGTTGAGTCAGGGAATACAATGCTGCCAACCGCATCGCTGGGAGACATTGCATTCCCATAGTATGTAAAAAGTCCTGGAACTTTTTGATCGTACCTCGTATATTTTGCAATAATGAATAAATGATCTTGAATTACTGAAAAGGAGTATATTGCCATTAAATAAGTAGTTTTTGGGATAGTGGTTAATTTTTTAAATATTTAATTTGAGTATATTTTGAAAACAACATACACAATCTCGTTTATAATGGCAAAGGGCTGAGGTAAAATGCATAGACTACAGGGTGATAGCTACAAATTAGTTTTTGAACATGTGGGTGGTACGAACCTTTTAAATTCCTTTTGTAATACCTAACTCAGGCATAAATTGTACTTACACAAAGTACACAAACTAACAAACTTTGAATGAAAATGTATTGGCGCAGTGACAAATCACTCTGCCGCATGAACTCTGGTCTTGTCCATGACAGTTATAGTTGTGCTGCTGGCTATGTTGTGTCACATCCTATGAAAGTTACCTGTTTCTTGATAACCCAGTGTAAAAGGCACAAGTTTGCTAGTTTTACTGTCATAACTTTCTCTTATTCAGGGTTTTTTTTAGTTTGAGTATTTAGTGTCATTATTTCTTTTCTATGACCTGGGGTTTCTCCTTCCAAATTTTCTCCTACTAACGCTAGCGTGATCAGACATAATCTGCTCACATGATTGTGTTGCAGAAATCTTGGACAGCTTCTGAATAAAATGTCATGTGAAGTAAGGAGTTAGAAATAGATAAATCAAACTTTAAGAGAAAAATAATTGCGGCAGTGAATAACATATATGGGAACAAGATTTGTGGCAAACATATTTAGAGAAAACTTTACCTTTTTCTACAGGAGTTGTTGCCAAGGAATCACCATTGTTTTTAGCTGAAGCTGCTGCATTGTAGGAACTCAAGCTTGGTATTGACATTCTTGCCAAGGTATCTGTGAATAGAATTTAATGTACATTTATTACCTTCCTTGTTACATCTCCAGTAGTATGTTTAAAATTAATTATTTGTCTCATAATACAAAAATAATTATATAAAAACTACTTAATCATGTAACGTTAGGGTTTTATTGTACTAAAAGAAAAATGTTAAACTGTTAAAAAACAAAAATATTTTATTAAAAAGATTTGCAAATTTTTTTAATCTTGACAGCGCCATAAAAATGAAAACAAACTAGATTTGTATCTTAATTGGTCAAATATAAATTTTGAATGAAACCAAATGAAACATTTGTATATTAATCATAAAGAATAAAATTATATAGAAAATCAATTAATATTTTTCAAACAAGCCAAAGTGTCATAGAAAAATGTTTTTGAACTAACTGAAAATAGTAACAATTTGTACTATCCATTATTTAAAAATGACAAACTTGTGTCATATAATGAAAATTATGAAACATTTTACTAAAGTCTTTATCAAGTGATCATAGCAAGGGCCTATCTTGATGGCTTGCCATGCAGGTGACTTGAGTTAAGATTCCCAATGAGGTTATAAAAATGTTACTCCTGAGCGGTAGCTGGTCCTACTAATTGAGACCTCTCCTAAAGCAAAAGTCTAATTATATTTTTATTATTTAATGTTAACACATATAAATCCAATATGATTTTAATTATAACTCAAAAAGCTTCTAGAATCAATCGTAAAAAATTAATATTTCGAATTGAACTAATACTTAAAAGTTAATATTACTATCCCGTACCAATAAAATAGCTTATTATACAGAGAAAGAGAGAGAGAGAGCATATAAGATGCCAAACCTTACCAGGATCTGTGTCAGGAAGTGAGATGTTCAGAGTGATGACATGTTCAAAGCGATCGAGAAGCCTATAAAGCTTTGATTTTATGAAAGGCTTTTCAAGTGGCCCTTTACTAATGTATACCTAGAAGCATAATTTTGATTACACATAATATAATATTTTAAAATTAAAAAAATTTAAATGTTGAAATCACATGAAAGCCTTAATCTATTGATTTGTAATTGTTTTTGTGCAAGTTATGGAAACATGAGGGCTGTTCCCATTTGATAACCACAGCAGATGGTCTTGTTTGTGCACCAAGATACCTTATCTTTTAAAAAAACTTAAATGTGAATGCCTTCTACTGGTGATAATATATATATATTGTATGGCTTTCATAGACCAGGTACCAAACTAATAGAATATTCAAAATATTACACAGATAAAATTATCCAAACAAAATAAAATCTGTAGTACAAAGTATTGATATCTTAGTGTTTATAATATTGATTCCTGTCATAGAGCTAAATCAGGTTTTTTTAACCATTCAACACTTGCTTCTCTGATTGAATGAAGACCAGCTTATCCCTCTGAAAATAATGCTATGGGCACTCATTAACTATGTGATCCATAGTTTGAATTTCGACTCCGCAGTCACATGACTGATCATTTGCCATTCTCCACTTAAATTTCCATTAGTTGCATATTCCCATCCCCGTGCAAAAGAGACTCAACATGGTACATTCTTTACGAGGAAGGTTTATTCCACCGATGACAGTCATAGAGTCTGATAACAGAAACTTGTTTCAACCGTCAAACATATCGCAAGATAACACCCAGTTGGTTTTGGGTGAAAATCCATTTGAGAATAACTAGGAAGCTAGCTGAAGAGGTGGTTTTACAGACTTGTCACCCTGCATGTCGTGGGATATCTTACCAAATGGAGAGATTCGGAGTAGATGAGGTCTTTTTAACTCTCTGTGAGGTGCCTCTTTGTGTCTAATATCCGAAGGAGCTAATTTGCAATGATGATTAGCTACACTACAGCTCACAGGAAGTCATAATTCCAGATTACACTCCACGATTGAGAAACGTAAAATAATATTTTGGTAATAATATTAGGTTATTATTCTGTACAATGTTTGTAATGAAAAATGAATAAAGAAATAATGAAATTAAATACAATCAATGCCCCCTCCCAATTTCAACACAACACAAACCCTAGAACAATGGAGAGGCTTCCTGACGAATGTGTCTAGAACTTGAGTTGTTCACAAACTTGAAAAAACAGGCCAAATATTATGGATATTTAGTTTTAAAAAGATTAAAAAGTTGTAGAAGTATATGACAACTAAGTTTTTTCAGCCTTAGAATAGAGATTTCATTAAAAAATGGTGTAAAATGATCTTTATACCAAAGATTGAAAATAGATTTGATGCAGTAATTCTAAGCTTGTTGTAGTTCATCCGATAACTTAACAGGCATGTCATTGATCATAGTGTCACAATAATTAAAGTGAGGCAAAACAAGGGTCTTAACCAGCAATACTTTCACATTAAATGGGAGAAAAGAGGCTCTACGCTTCAAACTATGAGTGCCGGCAAATACCCAAATACAAATAGTCGTAACCTTGTCAGTCCAGGACAAAAATCTATTCATAGTTAGTTCAGTGCCAAGTTGTCCAGTTTCATTCTAAGAAAAGTGTCAAAGTTAATCTGAATAATTAGTCTTGCGTGGCCTGGCCAATAACAATAGTTTGCATCTTTTGCTCATAAAGTTTTAACGATCAAACGTCTTTCATGGCTTACAATTACTTCATACATATTACAAACTATAATATTTTGATTGTTTACTGTAAAAAGGCCTTGTTTGCTCTACTATAAATAGATATAAAAATCTATGCACAGCTCTTAAGCTGACTGATTCTACAAGATATTTCCTGTTATTTTTTGGAATTGAAAATAACACACCTATTCTAACAGGGTATTACAATAAACAAGGTAGTTGTAATTTAAACAAAAAATATGTGTACAAATTGACAAAATGTGTAACTTTTTAATATTTGGGTAGTTAAATCAAGAGAGCGAGTTCTTAATATTCTGTCAATGAATATTTTATTATTGTCTGCATAATTACTTTTTATCTTAATTAGTGGCTTGATTTAGCTTAATTATGGCTTGATTTAGCATAATTGTCAATGGGTATTGGGTATAAATGAGTGGTCCTGATAAAGTTCAAATACAGTAGAGTTCCGCAAACCCGTACCTTGATAACAGTCTGAATAAACTAAACAACGTGACGGAACTATTGTCTGGATAAACTAAACAACGTGACAGGGCAGAAAACACTCTTATACCAAGCCAGCATCCAAAGCACGCAGAACACTGAAAATGTAAGCAATGTCATTAATTTTCCTAAGGAGATGATTTTTAGTCAATAATGAGAAACTTACACATCAGATGCAGAATTTGTTCACCATTGAGGGGACCGATGATTTTAGGTTTCAAACAAGGCAACTCAATCTGACTCTTAATTCCTATGAGTAATGATTCTGCATACTTAGACAACTTTGGTAGATAATTAAGCATATACAATCAGTTATTTGTTTTTGTTATGTATTTTTGTTTTTGTAAAATTCTGTGTTCTTAAGAAAAAATAAAAGTTTAGTGCATCATTTCACAAACCCGGACATAGTTTGGTCCATATAAGTTCGGGTTTGAAGGATTACACTTTAATATATTTTTGCTTCTCTTTTCTGTTTTCGGCAATCTGACCAAATATAACTTGGTCATAATTTGAAGGTGGAATAATAATTCAGAAGGATTAATAATTTCATTCTGTTAACTTAGGATGTAATCTCTCTTATTACAAACTATACAACAGTAATAACTCTCTATATTTATAAGGAACAACTTACCTTGTTTGAAGTGTAAAACCCTATATTTTGAAGTGTCATTGTGTCATCTTCCAAAATTTGAAACTCATTTGTGTACTTTTCAGTTACAAGAATTATATTGTTTTGGTCTATATTAAATATCTTGCCAACACTTTCTTTTAATTCTGCAACTGAACTACTAAGTAAACTGCGTATAGAGGTCGGAGGTACTTCAACTTCGTCTTTCTCCACATTAACTAAATACAGTTTCACAGTTACACCTAAAACAGGACACATACATTATTTACTTGTTAAAAAATCCCTGTATTATATTTTTCAATCACAACTTTATAAAAAGTATTATCACATTTACAGTATAGTTTACTTTTTAAAAAGCTCACTGTTTTAAATATGTTTACTCTAGTTTCAACTGAACTTCATAATCTACTACAAACACAATATTTAATCTATTGCTTTAGGACATGTGGGAATTGATAATGTTCTACATGTTTTTAACAAACTGTTATAAGTTAGTTTAAAGTAAAATAGTATATAATTAAACGAGGTATACTTATCTAGTAAAACAAATTTAATTCTATTTCACACAAGCCAATATGTGCATCTTTGAATTAGAATACAAATTTGTTTTAACTTATTCAAACTATTATGTGTTCATTAAATGCTTTTAAAATCTCATTCCTAGCTCTTGGCCCTTGGAATACCTTTATTTGGTCGATGTTTAAAGCTAGACACTGGTTTTTATAGTTGACTCTCCTTTGACACATTCAGTGCTAAGGCCGTATTTTCATTTACACTATGAGTGGCTGAATATATAAATTAAAACTTACCCCAATGGCTGAAATTTTTTTTTCTCAAAAACTTTTTGTGATTGTGTAATGTCAATTTATGATTGTCAGAAGTAGTCCGTATATGTGAAAGGCTCAAAAAAATTAATTGTTATCTATGGTTGTCTAGTTGGCCTCAGCCCCTGGTCAACGACTTTGCCAAAAAATTAATGTTCAAGATTTTTTACACCACTTTATTTTGTAATAAACTAGTTAGTAATATAAGGAATTAAGTAAAACAAATAAAAAAAAGATTAAAAACTACTATTATCATCCATTTCTAACATTTTTTCACAATTGGTCTAATCTGAGATAAATTTTTCAAAACAAGCAACAAAACACAATTCAGGTTGGTCAGGGCAGAACACAAATACAGTATTATTAATTTTTCTTTCTTTGCAGTAGATTTTACATCTTTATTGCTTAATTTTATTCCTAATTTCTCTAAAAAACAAATTAAAACAGTAATAGAAACTCCAAAAATAACTGTAACTGGAAACTGAAAACCATGTCCTACTGGTACGATACTGCTGAAGTGTAGGACCTGTTAGCAAGCGAAGCTGGCAAAGGATGCGCAAAGACTTACTTAATAATGCGAGTGAGGCAGCATGGCCGATTAGATGGCCACGCAGCACTGAATGTGTTAAGAACTTAAAAATACTTAGGAGGAAGTTGTTCCTATGTATATATAAATTTTATAAATCGAGTCAGTTAGTTAATTTCTGATTGAACAAATAAAGTTAATATATTACAATTTCTAAACCTAAAATATAAAAATAATGTGGGTAAGGCAGTAAAACTTATTTTTAAAAGGCTCAGTTTGCTCCTGAGTGATTAAAGAATAAGGTCATAGTTGTGTTTATGTCATTCTATCATATATAATCTACTGTATCTTGTGTCTTGCCGGTGATAATTATAACATCCTGCTGCATGTGTTACTGATTAGTTTTTCATCAAAAGAATAAATTATTGCCCTAGTAGGTTAGTAACAATCTTATTACTTTACCTCTTGTTAAGTAACCTATTAGTAAGAGGTAAATTATTGCCCTAGTAGGTTAGTAACAATCTTATTACTTTACCTCTTGTTAAGTAACCTATTAGTAAGAGATAAATTATTGCCCTAGTAGGTTAGTAACAATCTTATTACTTTACCTCTTGTTAAGTAACCTATTAGTAAGAGGTAAATTATTGCCCTAGTAGGTTAGTAACAATCTTATTACTTTACCTCTTGTTAAGTAACCTATTAGTAAGAGGTAAATTATTGCCCTAGTAGGTTAGTAACAATCTTATTACTTTACCTCTTGTTAAGTAACCTATTAGTAAGAGGTAAATTATTGCCCTAGTAGGTTAGTAACAATCTTATTACTTTACCTCTTGTTAAGTAACCTATTAGTAAGAGGTAAATTATTGCCCTAGTAGGTTATTAACAATCTTATTACTTTACCTCTTGTTAAGTAACCTATTAGTAAGAGGTAAATTATTGCCCTAGTAGGTAAGTAACAATCTTATTACTTTACCTCTTGTTAAGTAACCTATTAGTAAGAGGTAAATTATTGCCCTAGTAGGTTAGTAACAATCTTATTACTTTACCTCTTGTTAAGTAACCTATTACAGTAAGAGGTAAATTATTGCCCTAGTAGGTTATTAACAATCTTATTACTTTACCTCTTGTTAAGTAACCTATTAGTAAGAGGTAAATTATTGCCCTAGTAGGTAAGTAACAATCTTATTACTTTACCTCTTGTTAAGTAACCTATTAGTAAGAGGTAAATTATTGCCCTAGTAGGTTAGTAACAATCTTATTACTTTACCTCTTGTTAAGTAACCTATTAGTAAGAGGTAAATTATTGCCCTAGTAGGTTAGTAACAATCTTATTACTTTACCTCTTGTTAAGTAACCTGTTAGTAAGAGGTAAATTATTGCCCTAGTAGGTAAGTAACAATCTTATTACTTTACCTCTTGTTAAGTAACCTATTAGTAAGAGGTAAATTATTGCCCTAGTAGGTAAGTAACAATCTTATTACTTTACCTCTTGTTAAGGGGACTGGGATGTCAACATTGGTCAAAAAAATCAAAATTTATTTTTTCATGTTTTTTTAATGTGTTAGCTTTAATCTTTAATTTGAGGCCATATTTAGGTTAATCAGAGCAGTAGAACTAATGTTATTGTGATTTTAACAATTGGATGCACGATAAATTTTGCGCTCAATTTAACTATTTTCCGACGTTCTCAAGGCACCTATGACATTAGGTATAAGCATTATTTGGGTGATGGCGATAGTGCAGCACTTGCAAGGGTAGAATCTGATAAACCTTATGGCCCAGACTTCTCAATTGAGAAGCTTGAATGTGTGGGCCATGTCCAAAAAAGAATGGGAGCCAGATTGAAAAACCTAAAACTCAAATCGGGCAAGTCCACACTTTCAGACGGAAAAACAATGGGTGGCCGAGGGCGTCTAACAGGGGCTGTTATCAATGAAATACAATTATACTATGGCTTGGCCATCAGGAGAAATGTTAATAACCTGGACAACATGAAAAAAGCTGTTTGGGCGGAATTCTTTCACCTTGCATCAACTAACGAAAATCCACACCATGGTCTGTGCCCCGAGCCCCCCGAAACTTGGTGCAAATACAAAAAAGCACTAGCCAATAACGAGCAGTACGATCACAATCAACATACTCACTTGCCCCAAGCTGTGATGGATGAGATAAAGCCCATTTTTAGGGATCGTCCAATGAACGACTTTTGAAGAAGTGCCTTCACGGTGGAACTCAGAATGCGTGTGAATCCCTCAATAGCATAATATGGTCCCGTATTCCAAAATCAAACTTTGTTCAGAAAAAGACACTTGAGTTCGGAGTCTATGAGGGAATAGCCACTTTCAATGAAGGAAATATTACAAGGTGCAGAGTTCTGACAGGTTTAGGTATTCGGCCTGGTATTAATTGTATTAAATCAATGAAGAAGATGGATGAAAATAAAATTTGAGAAGCTGAAAAAGACTTGGAAGAAATCCAGAAAAAGTGTCGCCAGCAACAATTATTGGCAAAGAGGAAGCTGGAGGACAAATATGAAGAAAATGACCCAAATAACCCGTCAAATGGTGCTGGAATGTTCTAAGGTAACTTATTTCATGTAAATAAAGTCAGTTCGAGCAAAAACCGTTGTTTTCCGAAAAGTGTGTTTTTTCTTACTTATGTTCCTTTTTCTCAGGAACCGTTACAGATATTTTCCTATAATTAGTTTCATTTTGTACCTTACATCAAACTACACATTTTGAATTGACAGTTTTGTAAAATCTTTCTCTAGACGAGTTTTACATGTCATTTAATATGGAAAAAACATCATAAAAAACTATATTTTATAAAATGTACATAATATTTTTAACTGTAATTTTTTTTTAATTTTCTCAATTTAAAATATACATTAGGACATGCCCTTTAAGACAAAAAAAACTGATTGGAAATATATAATATAGTTTTTGAGAAAAAGGTACATGAAGTTGCTAAATTTAACATGCGGAAGATAGGGACATCCTGGTCCCCTTAAGTAACCTATTAGTAAGAGGTAAATTATTGCCCTAGTAGGTAAGTAACAATCTTATTACTTTACCTCTTGTTAAGTAACTTATTAGTAAGAGGTAAATTATTGCCCTAGTAGGTAAGTAACAATCTTATTACTTTACCTCTTGTTAAGTAACCTATTAGTAAGAGGTAAATTATTGCCCTAGTAGGTTAGTAACAATCTTATTACTTTACCTCTTGTTAAGTAACCTATTAGTAAGAGGCAAATTAATTAGAACAGAGAATACTTAATACAACATTTAAAGCCCTGTTTTTATTAATTTATAAGATAGTATAATTTCTGTGAGAAGATGAAAGTGATTATTTACTAGTAAGGCTGAATTAAAATCTAATTCAGAGGCATAACATTAGTATATTTTTACATTAAAAAAGGATCATTACTTTAAAAATATGTTTGTTAAATAAAAGTTAATGTTGTTATTATCAGCCAACATAGTAAATTTAAATTTAGCACTAAACTTAGGCCTACTATTGGATACTCACTAAACATCAGATTGAATTATTTTATGCTATCTATCAAACAAGTAATTGGCATATAAATAATTGTAATACTACAAAAATAAGTAATGATAACAGATTATAGTTCTCTTAGGTGTATGTAATATTAGGTTTACTACACAAAATTATTCAAACTCACCAGTAAGTCCTTTCATTAACATAGATGAAAGACAATAGTTAAAACTTAGTAAAATAAATATATGATTTAATAAGTAATACTTAAGAGATATCACATCTTCCTCTTCAGAGCTCCAGATCAATCATAACCAGTTAGTGAATGTTTATGTATTGAGTCTTTGAACAGGCTTATTCCGTAGTTAATTTCTTCTACAAATTTCTGGGTCTTATTTGAATGCAAACGATTACAATCTATGCTGGATAAACAAAGTTGATGGATGATATGATATGTAACAATGTAAGTTAGTATCTTGGAGGGGATGTAGTAATGATCTATTTCTTCGCAGCTGCTCGTCCTTGGTTTTAACTAGATAGCAACAAAGTGCTTAGTGACAATTTCCTTTTAGTTGGCGATCTCGATTATAGACATTTGTTCTTATCTGTAACTCCCTCAATGGATTAGCCCCATGTATCTGGTAAAAATAGAATTTTTTACGCTTAATTCTGTCTTGTTTCTTTCTCTTTAGGTCACTTATGTCAACCAAGCATGGTTTCAACTTTTGGGCAAGATCGGTAAGTGTGTTCATATTCTTCTTCCAAAAAATAACTCTGCTGGCTAAGGTTATTTTTAAGGGGAGTCGCTCTCAGAACAGGGAAGAAATTGTAAATAGTATTTAAAATTCTTTGCATCTGCTTCACAAAACCATTACTTTGAGGATATCTAAGCGAAAATTAACCAACTAGAAACTGTTATCATCTCCTAAATGTCTCAGCTGTGAACAATCAAATTGAGGACCAGAATCAGCTCGTACAACTTCTAGTATTCCATGTTGAGCTTGAACAATTTAGTATGAGTAGCGATACTGCCTGTAGTTATATCACTGAGCTTTGTATCTCTATGAAACAATCATTTATAAAGCTTTCAACACCTTCACTTTCAAGTTGGAAATGAACGTGGAACATATAGCTTTCATAAATGACATTTTTAGCCAGAGCAAAAGAAAAATAACATTTTTTAGGACAGTTTTGAATGTTTTACTCTCTGGTGCTGTTAGGCCATCTGATTCAAATATTCCTTCAGTTTTCTTCACTATCAAGTATACCAAGAAGTTTACCTGAGAGGATTCATTTTCATTCGAAAGGCCTGAAGAAGAGTGGAATCTCAAGAAACGAGCCTTCCACTTTGAAACAGAATTGTTCTGGAGGCGGTATCTTAAAAAAGACATATTTAAATACCTCTAATCAATATAACAGGTTCATCAAAGCTGCCACCATGTAATATTAGGTTTATTATATCAAATTATTCTAACTCACAGTATGCTTTTTTTATTAATACTGTATATATGAAAAACAAAAATAATTAAACTTAAAAAAATAAACAAAAACAAATAAATAATACACAGAGATATCAATGAAACAGATTGTAGATTTTGTAATATGAAGATATTCAAAAAGCAATCCCTCAAAATAAAAATATTAACCTAACAACATTTTCCATGCCCACCTGATGAGATGATATGATACAAAATTGGTTCTAATATAAATAAAGCCCCACACAAGAATTTTTCCAATGAATGTTTTCTGTTAAGGATACATTTGGATAGCCAATGGAGCCAGGATGAAAGTTTAGGAAGGAATTCTACGACTGGAACAGGAGCAAAGAAATATATTATTAATATAATAACTAGTAAAATGGGATGGTTTTGTATAAAAAGTATAGCAATTTTAATTTCAACAAAAACATTTGTCTCAACAAACAATGTATGTTAAACAATTTTTAAGTTTAATACATTTTAAACATATTGCTGTCTTTAATATCGATTTTAACAATCTTGTAATATTTTCATATAAGCATTAAAATTCAAGTACGTAATGAGACCTAGTGGGAGTCAAATTAACATCTTTTCAAATTATTATAAAAAAGCTAAAGGAAGTTTTATTTGACAAGGCGAAGTTAAAAAAAATAGCTCTCTTTAAAACTTAACCTGGCGACAAATGGCTTAAAGGTGACTTCTGAACCACCACCGGCAACCGGGCAGGCTAATGGTGTAAGGATGAAATGCTCACCAGTCATCCAACCAAGGACAGCCACTCTAGTTGTTGCTAGACACTGTTATCAGAATCTTCTAGTCAAGGTGATTGGCAAATGCCTTGTTTAAGGTTTACAACTATCCTATGTAATCTTAAAAATGAAATGATATTTAACATTTGACATTTATAGTGAGAATCTTAAAAAATTCTCATAGAAGGCTACATTAAATTGCCCATCATTTTAAAGCCTATTTTTTCTGAGTAAGACGTTGCAAATTTCAAGTCAAAAGGACCAACCTTACAGAAATGGCAACTGGTTAACTTTTCTAAGCAATTGTGTGGGAATTCGGCATGTTGTTAAAGCCAGTTATGAGTTGGTACTTGATCAAAGAAATGGAAAATTATCTTAAAACGATAGTATAGACATAATAGTATAAATAACTTATCAATAGACTACAGTTAAAATAAAAATAAATAGAAAAACATGAAGTCTTGGAAATCCACCATATCATTTTAAAAAGATATCAAATATAATATCTGTCTTCAGGATTTTAAAAATTTTAATTGTAGTCTTTTGTTGCGTTATTTGTACTATTATGTCAATAATATCTTTTACAGATAGTTTTTCAGTTCTTTAATCAAGTTCCAACTCCTTTAGATCATAGTGAATCACACACAAATAGCATTAACCAGTTTCCTTCTCTGAAAGCGCGGACCTTTTGACTTGAAACTTACAGCATCTTAACACATTCCGTGCGAGTCGACCGCTGGCGGGGGGTAGAGTGCTTGCGCGCGCAGCGGATCGATTGCCGGCGGTCGACGGAGCAATGCTGGCTTGTAGGCTTCAGTGTGGCCTAGCCACTTGCCTTAGAAGGGTCGGATTTGCGCCGCATTATAGCCTGTTTCTCGCGTCACGTTTCGGTGTTTTTCGTTCGTGGATCGCGTCATTTTGAGCCAGTTGGCTACAAAAGACAATGTGTACTGGATGGATGGATGGGCTGTAAATATATGTAAATAGAGTGTGTGTATATAATTGTGATGTATCGAGTTGTGTTTATAACTATTGTCACTGTTCTAATGGCGGCAGGCGTCTCGCGGCGCGCATGGGTTTCGTTGCGATGTGCGGCTCGTTCACCGGTGGACGATCACTTCGGAAGCCCCGATCTACCAGAATTGAGGCCATAAACTGGATTTGGTGTATCAACCCTGTTTCCTGACTATATAAGGTATTGTTTTGGTACAAAATATTATTTTAGCATCTGACATGTTTTTAATTTATTTTTTCAGCATCGAATGGGTTAATCAGAAAAAATAGAATTTTAAATGATGGAAATTTTAACATTAGAACTTTTTAATATACCCTCCATGGGCCCTCTCCACTAGGTTGAAAAAATTATATTCTACATCAAAAGATAGAAGAATATGGTTCTACATCCATATACTTAATCTAAATTTTTTATTTGGAACATTAAAAAAAACTGAAGATAGTTCAATACTTTTTCAAAACCCTGTATAAATATACATATTTTTACATGTATATATGAATTTACAAACATAAACATATAGTTACAAAATAAAAATAAGCAAACGTAAACTAATATAAATATTACTAGTGATAAGTCCTATTTTGTCATGTAAAATATCATTCCATTAGACTGTCTTATACATCTCTTTACTATCTTTACAGAAAAGAATGTCCAAAGTCGGTAGAGTGATGAAAGGGAAATACCTATCTCAGAATTCATCTTTGTTGATAGCTTACAAAATTACAAAAAAGACTGTACATTACATATGTTAAAATGAGGGAATTCGATTGAAGAATACATTTTTAAGATTATAGATTCTGTCAGCAGTTTACAGCATGGAAATTAGATTGAAGAATAAAGTTTGAAGATTATAGATTCTGTCAGCAATTTACAGCATGGGAATTAGATTGAAGAATACATTTTTAAGATTATAGATTCTGTCAGCAATTTACAGCATGGGAATTAGATTGAAGAATACATTTTTAAAATTATAGAATCTGTCAGCAGTTTACAACATAGGAATTAGATTGAAGAATACATTTTTAAAATTATAGTTTCTGTCAGAAATTTACAGAATGGGAATTAGATTGAAGAATACATTTTTAAAATTATAGATTCTGTAAGCAGTTTCAGCATGGAATTATATTGAAGAATAGATTTTTAAAATTATAGATTCTGTAAGCAGTTTACAGCATGGGAATTAGATTGAAGAATACATTTTTAAAATTATAGATTCTGTAAGCAGTTTACAGCATGGGAATTAGATTGAAGAATACATTTTTAAAATTATAGATTCTGTAAGCAGTTTACAGCATGGGAATTAGATTGAAGAATACATTTGTAAAATTATAGATTCTGTAAGCAGTTTACAGCATGGAAATTAGATTGAAGAATTCATTTTTAAAATTATGGATTCTGTAAGCAGTTTACAGCATAGGAGAAACAAGCATTTATTAATTTAGGTCTAATTTTAATTATTATTTTTTAGAAACAATTAATTATGTTTTAAATTTCATTGGCTTCTTAGGCGTTTATTGACCAAAATACAAAGTATTCTTGTTAAATTATAACAATATACAAATTATTTCTAAAAACATCTATTGTACTATAGGCTGTATAGTTTTTAATAATACATTCTAACATTTAACATTAACACTCTCTTAACTGGTCTGAACAATAATTAAAGAAGGAACATAAAAGTTTGAATTTTGTCATCAATGGTTTAAACCTCTAATTATATATTTTGTCTGTCTATTATTGAGCATTACTAATCCTATATATTTTAACCAAATTAAAACTTATATGCCAATTACATAAACCTATTTAATTGATCTGTGACCATTTAAAATTTTACACGTGATTATTTTATTTGCTTACTACTACTGTAATGTTAGTGGACTTTGTCTTTTAAGGTAGTTTGCTAATGTCCTATCTCTCCTAAGATACTAATTCCTGCCTAAGTGTCCTTTAACCTAACCTTAAGAGGGCTCTAAAGGGACAGAAAATATTATATAGAAGTCATGCGACACTGGCGAGAGAAGTTGGAACTACGTCCAGTTTTTTTAGTCGATGAAGTTTACTCCGCCAGACAGTACAATGTAGTTCTTTAATCATTTCCTGTATAGTAAGTTTTCGTATTATTTTCAACCGGAAATCCCAATTATTCCTCCCTTCCACCTGCTGCCTCCTTAGTTGGCTACGCCCGGCCTTCTCTGTCTGATTGTATGTTGAACAGAGAGGCCAATTCTTTTCAACAATTGTCAATTTTCCAGTCAGTACCGGTATTGCTGCTGTATTTTATTTCTTAAAATGTTTTTATGTCATTTTGTTTTTGTAAAAAATAGCAATATTTGTTTAGAAAAGTAGACTTTTACAGTGAAATCAAATTATTCACTGATAAAATTGGGGGTCTACTAAAATATTGAGTTTCTACTTGAAACGTTTTCCAAAATCATAATTCTTGTTAAAATCTTGTTATTCTCAAAACAGTTAAAATTTGACATAGTTAGGCACAGGCTTACCATACGTATATTTTACAATTGAAGAGTTTGATTTATAAACATAAAGATACGCTTTACTAAAAACTGAGTAAATTACATTACAAAGCATGGTTTTTGTAAATATTTCTTAAAGCTGTTGGATTGTGTTCTAAATATTGGTTTTTTTGTGGTTAAATATTTAATAAAAGGCATCAATTTGAAAAAATTATATTTCGTATCTTGTTATGTTTGCGCTAAAAACTATTTACCAATTAATGTATTTGTCGTTTACAGGATATGATTTTATTGCGTAAATTAAAGCTGATGTTAAAACATATTTAGAAACAAATTAATGTTATTCTTAATACATATAAAAAAATTCTTGAAAAATAAATAGATGATAAATAATTACATTTAAATAACCAATTACCAGAATATTACAATATACAAATACATGAGTTGGCTGAGTAAGTCGCAACTGTATAGTCACTATTATTTGTAAGTAATAAATCTTTCAAGAACAGTTACATACATTCAAAACGTGACCAACATGGGTTGTACCAGTTATTACCTTGAGTACCACCCGTGATTAACTTGCGTAGAACCTATGGTAAACTTGGGTAGTACCTGTGATTACCTTGAGTAGCACCCATGGTCAACTTGGGTAGTCACCCGTAATTACCTCGATTATAAAACGTGGTTGACATGGCTAGCCACTCGTGACTACCTTGGGTAGGACGCGTGATCAATATGTGGGATTGTCTTTGGTAGCACCCATGGTCAACTTAGATAGTAATTGTGAATTTTTTGGGTAGGATAGGATCTGTGGTGGAAAGGACTTGGAAAGTCTCCTGTGATTACCTTGAGTAGACTCTGTGGTCAACTTAGAACCTGTAATTATCTTAGGTAATATGTGGTCAATATGGGTAGTGCCTGTGATTACTTTATGTAGGACCGGTGGTGAACTTTGGTAGTGCCTTTGATTATCTTGGGTAAGGCCTGTGGTCAACGTGAGTAGCTATACCTGATTACCTTGGGTAGCCCCGGTGGTCAACGTGAGTACTACATGTGATTATCTTTGGTAGGATCCATGGCCAACTTGAGTAGCCACCTATGTTAACCTTGTGTAATACGCGTGGTCAACTTAGATAGTACATGTGATTATTTTGGGTAGCAATCGTGGTCAATTTAGGTAGCCACCCGTAATACCAGTAATCATTTTGAGTAATACCTGTGATTGACTTTGGTAGCTCCCATGATCAACATGAGAAGTACCTGTGATTACCTTGAGTAGTACTCTTGGTCCTATATGGTAATATCTCTGATTACCTTGGGTAGCACCGCCATTGATCATTTTGCGTATTATATGTGATTTGGGTAGCTCCCATTGTCAACTTGGATAGAATCTGTGGTTACCTTGAGTATAACCCGTGGTCAACTTGATTACTATCTGTGATTAACCTTGGGCAGCACTCTTGGTTAACTTGGGTAGTAACTGTAATTACCTTGTGTATTAACAGTGATCATTTTGGGTAATATCTGTCATTACCTTGGGTAGCTTCCATGGTTAACTTCGATAGCACCTGTGATTCCTTTGGTAGCACCCATGATCAACTTAGGTAGTCACACCTCATTATCTTAGGTAGTACTCGTGGTCAACTTAGATAGGAACACAGATTGTAGGATCCTTTGTGACTTGGGAAGCCACTCATGATTACCTTGAGTAGAGCCTGTGGGCAACTTAGGTAGGACCTGTAATTATTTTAGGTAGAACACGCGGTAAATTTGAGTAGCCACCCATAATTACAGTGGTGAACTTGGGTAGTGCCTGTGATTACCTTGGGTAAGACCCGTGGTCAACGTGAGTAGCCATTCCTGATTAACTTGGGTAGCATCTATGAAAAACTTAAGTAGCCACTCGTGATAACCTCGGGTAGCACACGTGGTCAACATGGGTAGTACCTATGATTACTTTAAGTAGCACAGGTGGTCAACTTGGGTAGTACCTGTGAATACTTTGGGTAGGACCCATGGTCAACTTGAGTAGCCACACCTTATTAAATTTGGTAGCACTTGTTGTCAACTTGAGTAGCCATTAGTGGAGAACCCGTAATTAATTTGAGTAGCCACGCCTAATTAACTTGGGTAATACCTGTAGTGAACTTGAGTACACCCGTTGTCAACTTGGGTAGTACCTTCGATTATCTTAGGTTACATTAATCGAACAACTGCCTCTGTAGGCAAGTGTTCATAAGTTACTGTTCTATGCATCCCAGTCCTGTAGTTATCCCTGCCTCTTTTGTTATGCTTATACACGTCTCGCCCCCAAACTAGTGCTTTTTGCGGTACTAAACAGTATTGGTTCAAAAATGTAGAGGCTAGGGATTGTTAGAATGTTGAGTTCATTAAAAAAGGGCTTGCAGGAATCTCTGTATCCAATTTTAGCATCAATGCAGATTGCCTTTTTTTGTAATCTAAAAACTCTTAACAATTGATTCTTTAATCCTGCTCTCCATAGACAAGGTGGGGACATATCAAGCCATAATATGCCATCATCAGTATCTGAGTAGGGCAGTATTTAGCTAGGGATCTCAGGCCTGATGATAATTTCACCCACCCATACATGTACAGTGGTATTGACCCACCCACTTACACACGTACCGTGGTACTGACCCACCTGCCCACCCAAACACGTACAGTGGTACTGACAACAACGAGTATACAAACGAGTATATACCTGGTCTTGTCTGGTAGAATATGTGATTACCTCGGGAAGCATCCGTGATCAACTTAAGTGGCCACACTTGGGTAATATCAATGATCAATTTGATTAGGACCTTTTATTGATTGGGTAGCTCCATGGCCAACTTCTATAGCATCTGATTACCTTTAGTAACAGCCATGGTCAATTTAGGTAGACACACCTGATTACCTTGGGTAGTATCCGTGGTCAACTTAGGTAGTACCTGTGATTACGTTAGGGATTACTTTTAATCAACTTAGGTATTATCAGTAATTACTTTGAGTAGCACCAGTGGTCAAATTGAGGGTAATAAGTGTGATTATCTTGGGTAGCACCCATGGTCAACTCGGATAGTACCTGTGATTACTTTGCGTAGGACACGTGGTCAACTTGAAAAGCCACCCGTGATTATCTTGAGTAGAACACGAGGTCAACTTAGGTAGGACCTCTAATAATCTTAGGTAGAACACGGTCAATTTAGGTAGCCACCCATAATTACTTTGAGTAGCACCCTTGGTGAACTGAACTTGTGTAATCACCAGTGATTACGTTGGTTAGCACCTGTGGTCTACTTGACTAGCCACCCATTATTGACTAGCCACAAGTGCTAGCCAAGTCCATGACGGTGGATAACCAAGATTATTACGGGTACTACACGAGTTGATCATTAGTGTTAGCCATGTTGATCACGAGTGCTAGCCAAGTCCATCACGATGACTACTCAAATTGATCAGTGTGGCTGACACAACTGAGCTACCCAATTAGGTCAGTGGATACTCAAGTAATTGAAAATGCATTAAATTAATACAAAACCAAACCGAGCAAAACATCTTATTTGAGCAATTTAATAATAGTTTAACAATTTTATTTCAATACACAAGTGAACGTCACACAATGCAAATTTCATACAGTATAATACTTATACTGTATTTATAAAAAATAAGTGCAATGTTCAGTTTATATTAATATTGTATTAAATTAATTTACCAACACGTACTATGCTAATTAAGAAAACGTTTTTAAATTCGTATTTTATTATTTTTCTTCACATTGCACAATGTTTAAATATCACTTATGTCAAGTTTTACCGTCCTAAGTCTTCACATTGGCTGTTCAACAGAAGACACCGGTGGTACAAGGTTCCCAAACTCTACCTCGCCCCATGACTTCTCAAAAGGATTGCCGCTCCGACCCGCCTCGTCCCCCGGCTGTCATATTTTTCTGTCCTTGTTACCGTTTAGGAAAAATATTTGCTTTGAAGTTACCTTTTTATAAAATTACAAATAAATGACCTAGCATTTATTCTACCACAACATTAAAGAACTATAATAAATTAATAGTTACAAGTTAACATTACTGTATTTATATTTTAAAAATAAAATAAAGGTCAATAGAGACAGTGACTTAGAATTAATAATTGCTTTGATCAAGCCGGAATCATTGAATTAATATTTGTACTCTACGCATTCGTTAATGTATTTTATATGATTTATTTCATAGACATGTTCATAGATGATTATTACAGTATTTGTCATGCCATAATAAATATTGTGCACTGTCATTACGAATAAACGTTTTATTCTTTACTTTGTGGTTAGATTATATCAGGAACCACATGGGAACGCACAAATTAATTTAAACGAAATAAGCCATACAAAAGTAAATAGACTAACTCTAAGTTAAAAAATCAGTCTGTAAAATAATACTGATATCTGTCGTTGTAGGCCTACATTGCATCCATCGATGTTAAGTTAAATGAAGAAAGGTTTTGATGAATGAAGTAGTAAAATCCATCCGCGACTAAGAAGTTCCGGTTTCCGCCACTTGGATCTCACGAATCACCGCATTTTTTAGCAATAAATTACCATGCAGGCTTTTGCGCAGTCCTATATTATGGCTAAAGCTTTACAGATATCGATCTGAAACCAAAACTAAATTGAAACTAGATAAATTTCTGACTAAAATCGCTTTTTAAAATTTCGATAACAGCTCCAGTTTTATTTTGGCACTAGTTTGAATATTGGGTAACTTCAATATCCTATAACATCGAAATGAAGGAGAATTCGAAAATTTTAAAAAGCGATTTGAGTCAAAAATGTCTTTATCTTTAAATAGATACTTCATTTATAATTTTATGACAGTAAATAATGGCAGTATCTTGGACCGCGCAAAGCAGTTTTTACGCTTCTCAGCGCGGGGGTTTAGAGCCCTCTTAAGTTTTATATGAAGAATCGTTTATTTATTCTTTTATATAGCGGATAAAGCTTCAAAAATATATTTTATTTGTAGACAAATGTAAAGTATCATACCCTGGAAACAGAATTTAAAATGTGAGATCCCAATTCTCTAGTTTTAAGAAATATATGGTTTTATAGAGTTTTAGGGTGTATTATGTTTCATACTGAGGAATCCCCCAACATACATTTCACGTTTGTAGTATAGCAATCAAATATATTATCTAAAATAGCCTTCTGAATTTGATACTAAATGAACCCACATTATCTTTTGTACCTTACAATATTAAATGTATTTCAATTTTTTTTCTATCTACGCCAGAGGCATTTTTTTTACTTTCAGTAAAAAAGGCCATTGATGTTAAGGGACAATGGCCCAAACCCATCAAGTAAATTTTAAGAAGACCTTCCGGGATTTGAACTCTTGACCCTCTGCATGTCAAGCAGAAGTGATAACCATTAGACAATCAAGTTTCCTGTGAAATACTAAAAAAGTACTCAGAACCAAGAACTGGGAACCAATTTCAGTGAAGAACCAAACCAAAAAAAGACTGAACCAATAACTAGTTTTATTTCATATCACAAATGAGTTTTTAGCACAGAGTGAGCCTTTTTAACAAGCTAATAGCTCTTAACATTCATTGAGTATGATTTAGTGACATATTTTTTCCAGCTATGACTAAACTTTAGTTTCAGTTATTTTATGTCTAGATACAGCAGCTTTTTAACCCAGTGAATCCACACTTAAGTATTATTACTTTAGACCTGTGTGCTTTGGATAAAACAAAATAACAATTTATAAAATTCAAATTTAAATAAATGTAAAGTAAAATACTGATATTGAGACAAATTAAATTTTGATACGGTATGAACCAACAAGTTAAGTGTTACAAGCACACACTTACCTCCTGGTTGGTACACCTCAAACTCCTCATCCTTATTTTTAATTTCCAATAATAAATCATCGAGTTTTACACTTGCCATTATTTCTGTAAAGAGTTCTTTCTCTTTTCCTTCAAAGCTCATTTCGATGGATTCCTGCTTTGGGTTGTAGCTCACAAGTCGGCAATTCGACAAATCCACTAGATCTTCAAGTTTTAAGACCTAAAAAAGGAAAGATGTATAAAAATTTATCGGTTTTTTTAATAAATACCACACAACTTTTTTGAATACTGTTTACAAAAACCATAACATTACATTTTAGAATAGCATTAAATTTGTCTGTACATTAAAGTTTATGAGCTGACCAAACATATAATTTTTATTTTTACTGTTTCATATTTAAAATGTTTTTAAATGGCAGCTACATTATAGCATTTGTTTCAATCTTATTTGCTTATAAGGCACTTACTATTTTTTTCAAATGTCAACAATACAAGTGTTCTAAGTACTGTAATAGAACTTACTTCATCCTCATCTACATAAATAAAATAAAGACTTTCATTTATAAACTGAATAGAATACTGTAAATGTTTCATATTTACACACTCAATATACCACTAAAAACCAAAACAATTTCTGTCTTTACACAAAAATAAAGACTTAAATGTTAATTATTCTGATTCCTAAAGACTTAAATGTTAATTATTCCAATTCCAGTAATTTTACTAAAAACTGTGTCTTAAAAAAATAATGTACTACACTGTACGTTATGAATATATAGTATGTGTTACTGTTCTTTGAAAAATGTGCTGAAAACAGGTTTGCATTTAAGTTGTTCTGCATGTCTTGATTTTAAGTTAACTATAATTGTAGTCCCAAAAAATTTTAGGTTAGCTTACAGTGTACCAGGCTAGGACTTAAGTACAAGGAGAGATAAGTTCACAACCTTACTTACCTAACCTACTACCTTACTTACTACCTAGGTTAGCTTACAGTGTACCAGGCTAGGACTTAAGTACAAGGAGAGATAAGTTCACTACCTTACTTACTACCTAGGTTAGCTTACAGCGTACCAGGCTAGGACTTAAGTACAAGGAGAGATAAGTTCACAACCTTACTTACCTTACCTACTACCTTACTTACTACCTAGGTTAGCTTACAGCTTACCAGGCTAGGACTTAAGTACAAGGAGATATAAGTTCACTACCTTACTTACCTTACCTACTACCTTACTTACTACCTAAGTTAGCTTACATCGTACCAGGCTAGAACTTAAGTACAAGGAGAGATAAGTTCACTACCTTACTTACCTTACCTACTACCTTACTTACTACCTAGGTTAGCTTACAGCTTACCAGGCTAGGACTTAAGTACAAGGAGATATAAGTTCACTTCCTTACTTACCTTACCTACTACCTTACTTACTACCTAGGTTAGCTTACAGCGTACCAGGCTAGGACTTAAGTACAAGGAGATATAAGTTCACTTCCTTACTTACCTTACCTACTACCTTACTTACTACCTAGGTTAGCTTACAGCGTACCAGGCTAGGACTTAAGTACAAGGAGAGATAAGTTCACTACCTTACCTACCTTACTTACTACCTAGGTTAGCTTACAGCTTACCAGGCTAGGACTTAAGTACAAGGAGATATAAGTTCACTTCCTTACTTACCTTACCTACTACCTTACTTACTACCTAGGTTAGCTTACATCGTACCAGGCTAGAACTTAAGTACAAGGAGAGATAAGTTCACTACCTTACTTACTACCTTACTTACTACCTCGGTTAGCTTACATCGTACCAGGCTAGAACTTAAGTACAAGGAGAGATAAGTTCACTACCTTACTTACTACCTAGGTTAGCTTACATCGTACCAGGCCAGAACTTAAGTACAAGGAGAGATAAGTTCACTACCTTACTTACTACCTAGGTTAGCTTACATCGTACCAGGCTAGAACTTAAATACAAGGAGAGATAAGTTCACTACTTTACTTAATACCTTACTTACTACCTAGGTTAGCTTACAGTGTACCAGGCAAGAACTTAAGTACAAGGAGAGATAAGTTCACTACCTTACTTACCTTACCTACTACCTTACTTACTACCTAGGTTAGCTTACATCGTACCAGGCTAGAACTTAAGTACAAGGAGAGATAAGTTCATTACCTTACTTACTACCTTACTTACTACCTAGGTTAGCTTACATCGTACCAGGCTAGAACTTAAGTACAAGGAAAGATAAGTTCACTTCCTTACTTACCTTACCTACTACCTTACTTACTACCTAGGTTAGCTTACAGCGTACCAGGCTAGGACTTAAGTACAAGGAGATATAAGTTCACTACCTTACTTACCTTACCTACTACCTTACTTACTACCTAGGTTAGCTTACAGTGTACCAGGCTAGGACTTAAGTACAAGGAGAGATAAGTTCACTACCTTACCTACTACCTTACTTACTACCTAGGTTAGCTTACAGTGTACCAGGCTAGGACTTAAGTACAAGGAGAGATAAGTTCACAACCTTACTTACCTAACCTACTACCTTACTTACTACCTAGGTTAGCTTACAGCGTACCAGGCTAGGACTTAAGTACAAGGAGATATAAGTTCACTACCTTACCTACTACCTTACTTACTACCTAGGTTAGCTTACATCGTACCAGGCTAGAACTTAAGTACAAGGAGAGATAAGTTCACTACCTTAATTACTACCTCGGTTAGCTTACATCGTACCAGGCTAGAACTTAAGTACAAGGAGAGATAAGTTCACTACCTTACTTACTACCTAGGTTAGCTTACATCGTACCAGGCTAGAACTTAAGTACAAGGAGAGATAAGTTCACTACCTTACTTACTACCTTACTTACTACCTAGGTTAGCTTACATCGTACCAGGCTAGAACTTAAGTACAAGGAGAGATAAGTTCACTACCTTACTTACTACCTAGGTTAGCTTACATCGTACCAGGCCAGAACTTAAGTACAAGGAGAGATAAGTTCACTACCTTACTTACTACCTAGGTTAGCTTACATCGTACCAGGCTAGAACTTAAATACAAGGAGAGATAAGTTCACTACTTTACTTAATACCTTACTTACTACCTAGGTTAGCTTACAGTGTACCAGGCAAGAACTTAAGTACAAGGAGAGATAAGTTCACTACCTTACTTACCTTACCTACTACCTAGGTTAGCTTACATCGTACCAGGCTAGAACTTAAGTACAAGGAGAGATAAGTTCATTACCTTACTTACTACCTTACTTACTACCTAGGTTAGCTTACATCGTACCAGGCTAGAACTTAAGTACAAGGAGAGATAAGTTCACTACCTTACTTACTACCTTACTTACTACCTAGGTAAGCTTATAGTGTACCAGGCTAGAACTTAAGTACAAGGAGAGATAAGTTCACTACCTTACTTACTACCTTAGTTACTACGTAGGTTAGCTTACATCGTACCAGGCTAGAACTTAAGTACAAGGAGAGATAAGTTCACTACCTTACTTACTACCTAGATTAGCTTACAGTGTACCAGGCTAGGACTTAAGTACAAGGAGAGATAAGTTCACTACCTTACTTACTAACTTACTTACTACCTAGGTTAGCTTACATCGTACCAGGCTAGGACTTAAGTACAAGGAGAGATAAGTTCACTACCTTACTTACTACCTTACTTACTACCTAGGTTAGCTTACATCGTACCAGGCTAGGACTTAAGTACAAGGAGAGATAAGTTCACTACCTTACTTACTACCTAGGTTAGCTTACAGTGTACCAGGCTAGAACTTAAGTACAAGGAGAGATAAGTTTACTACCTTACCTACTACCTTACTTACTACGTAGGTTAGCTTACAGTGTACCAGGCTAGAACTTAAGTACAAGGAGAGATAAGTTCACTACCTTACTTACTACCTAGGTTAGCTTACATCGTACCAGGCTAGGACTTAAGTACAAGGAGAGATAAGTTTACTACCTTACCTACTACCTTACTTACTACGTAGGTTAGCTTACAGTGTACCAGGCTAGAACTTAAGTACAAGGAGAGATAAGTTTACTACCTTACTTACTACCTTACTTACTACCTAGGTTAGCTTACATCGTACCAGGCTAGGACTTAAGTACAAGGAGAGATAAGTTTACTACCTTACTTACTACCTTACTTACTACCTAGGTTAGCTTACATCGTACCAGGCTAGGACTTAAGTACAAGGAGAGATAAGTTTACTACCTTACCTACTACCTTACTTACTACGTAGGTTAGCTTACATCGTACCAGGCTAGAACTTAAGTACAAGGAGAGATAAGTTTACTACCTTACCTACTACCTAGGTTAGCTTACATCGTACCAGGCTAGAACTTAAGTACAAGGAGAGATAAGTTTACTAAAGGGTGATTTTTTTATTGGTGCTTTTTTTAATACTAAATAAATATAAAAATGAAAAACAACCTGCATTGACATAAAAATGGATTTATTTGAACTACAGTGTCATGACATTAACGTTTAAAAATGATTTCTGGCATATGGGCTCCATTTCGTTCGCGTAGAAAGCCCAATCGAGTAGTCCAATTTTCGAATACTCTTTCCAGCAGCTGTGGTTGAATTCCGCCAATAACTCGAC
>JAQJVL010000464.1:0-297544 GCA_035578905.1 Stictocephala bisonia | reverse complement strand
TATATAAGTTTGCTGGTATTTATTTATTTATTTATAAGACGCCGACCGTCAAGATATGGGTGAATATGGATTTCGAATGAGTGTGATGAGTGTAGATGAGCGAATGTAGTCATTGTTACAAACTAAGGCCAACTATTCCTTAGAAAGTGTCATTAAAAAATAGCCCAATGACAAATGAACAGCCGGTCTTTCTCAAAATGTATTGACTCTGATTGGTAGTTTTGGAGTGGGGAGGTAAATAGGTCTATCTGATGATGATATTAGGACGGTCACAGGACTTATTTAGCCATAGGTGTGCTAATTCCTTTCTTCTGAGTTGAGAACTATGGACAAAGACAAAACTTCAGAAAGGTTTTGTTTCTTTGTCTAAGTGACCTTTTAGTTTTACTAAGGTTTCTTTTTCTTTAGGATATAGATGCACACAACCTTTCAAACTTACTTACTGCTGTATATTTCAATTTACATTATTTAGCTACATTCTTACAGCATATTTTCATTATTTATTTCTTACGAATATTTTTATTTTTTCTTAAAGCCTATAATTCTCCACCTTCCAAATCCTAACTGATAGTTTATTGTACATAATGTTCAGCATTTTTAATGATTATATTGTTAGACGTAACTTATGTTTACTTTTTCATCTTCACAATGAATTACTTTTGTGCTCCTAATATCTTATTTACATTATCTAAAAAAACACAATTCATTCATGTCTGGGGGCATATATCTGTCCTACATTTAGTTTTTATTCCTTATTTAAATTCATTTCTACTTTAATAACGCATCTATTTATAAACCTTCAGTTATGATATCTAATTCATTACTTACATTTGAAAATAGACAACGAAAATCAATTATTCCTAATAATTTTCTTTTCCCAGCCTGCCTCAGACTGATACATAACAATCTAATTTTCAGTTCTTTTCAAATTTTTAAAAGGTATAATCTTATCAAGCCTGGCCATTCAGTGTTTTTAAGTGATTTACATTAATCCTATAGACAATGAACAATATTACTATATGTTCAGTGTGTACATATAGAAGGAAGTCTCCAAAAAATGTTCTAATAAGTTGGGGATGGGATCTATTCTTCATCACTGATGTCATCGAGACTATCTATACCTTATGTGGCAGGAGAGCCAACAATATCCACAAGTGGGACTGTCATTTACTATGGATAAGTGTGGAGTTATCTCTCGTATGTATCTATCAAAACTATTGAACTGAATGTTAAATATAAGCAGAATACTGCTATGGTAGAATTATTCTATAGTACTTAAAATTACACCATAGTAGAAATGGAATTGTCTAGCGTACGGACAACTAATATAATAAATAACCTGGTTTGTTATACTTCTACTACTTTACTTTTAATTATGACATTCCTTTCATTTTAACGTTAATTCATGTTAACCAATTATTAAATAATTTATGGCCTAAAAGGTGAATAAGGATGATAAGAAAGTACAATTAAATAAATGTATCTTTTATAAATACATTTTTGGAGCATCTATCTATAATTCTTATGTAGATAGATGCTTACATCATATGCTTGTGCAGTGACATCACCAAGGGTTGCGCTGTTATCTAAATAGAGTCTAGAATCTACAATGCGGGAACTCGAAGGATGATGACAGTACACTTTGACTTTTATTGTATCAGCATGCCTTTCTTTAATCCTACGATCTGTCTCTCGACTCTCTTCCATTTCATTGTAAAGATCCTGTAACACAGATTACAATGAAATATTTTTACTATCAATATTTAATGTTCATGATATAAAGATACAAATGGGCTATTAAGTTTCTGTAATTGTGTATTCATTTTTTACAGTTGATGACATTCTTATACCCTGATCATTTAACTTATTAATTTCGTATCGTTTTTAGTGTGAAGAGATGCATAATTAAGGCACAGTTTTCCTTGCCTTCTTAGACGAGCCCATTTTTATTTTGTAGGCTCCATGGACCACCGGTTTTACGTGACTTTGTAACCACAGGAGTGGTACAGGGGTAAAATCTGTTATGGTCACACTGGGAGTCCCAGACTGGCTGCGTGGCAAGCCACTGCGTTAACCCCTTACCTAGAGTCATTCCAATATTTAACTGATTTTAATTTACTGGGTGTATAATGTAACAAACACTTTTGAAATTGGTATATGTCACAAGATACAAAATTAGAGTAAGTGCATACGGATAAGTGCTAAATTTAGAATGTTATATTTTTATGGACACAAACGTTTTTTCAGCAACAGCTGCTTTACCAATCCCTAATAGCGTTTGCATATCTGCCAGTCAGATCTGTATACTTTCGTACAAACCTCCCAACTTGTTTAATCACTTAGAAGCATACAGTCAGAGACATTGATGACAAAAACTTTATAACTTCTTCTTTCTTATTCTAACAGTGAAATAAGGAGAGTTCCATTCAAAATGCACTACTTAAGAGTAAGTTGGCCAACCTAAATATTTAAAGCTATAATATAAGTATATTACTTAACAAAATTAGTAACATTTTATATACGAAAAGAGCTTTTATAAAAATACTATAAATCAAATCATGTTTATTGCCGTAAAACTTTAACAAGTATTGACAACGTCAGATTGCTACCAGAAGGCCAAGTCCAAAAGTACAAGAGTTTGAGTGTACTAATCTAAAACTAACACATCAAATAATTATGACAATAACAATCAGGAAAACATTAACAATAAAAAGAAGAAGAAAAAATAGATTAAAATAAGTCTGAGGAGGTTTGTGCCCATGGAACTAATTTAGTTGATTATTTAACTAAAACCTGAAACCCACAAAATAGGATAGTGAAGGCCTATTTAATTTAAGATGTTAATATAAATAGTCAAAAAAAAAAAAAAAAATGTAACTATCAATAAGCCAACAAAAACATAACAAACTTAAACACTGAATTTAAACAAAAAAAATTTTTAACAACTAACAAAATATATACTTAACAATTGTAGTAAATTTCAAACTTATCAATTAACAACAACAAAAAATATAAAAATAAATAATAATAATTTAAACACAATAAAATTTAAATTAAGAGAAAACAACTAAATGTAACAATTTAAATTTCTACATTTGAATCAAAAAATTCTTGTTGTGAATAAAATGGAGATACGAGGAGCCAAGAGTAAAATTTTAGTTTGATTAGTTTCTCTGAATATCTGTGAATAATATGTTCAAGCTTATTGTAAATCTGTAATGAAAAAACTATGAGGCTGTTCATGGATTTACTAATGAAAATTAGTAGCCTATGAAAATTAATAGTTGTTTTGTCTTTATTACGGGTATTATAACTGGAATAGAGATATACTTTTAAATGGAGTGAAATCACTTGTGTTGATGTATTAAAAGTTGTAAAAAGTATGAAAGGCTCCGAGAGTCTTGATGTTTTTGACATGTCAAGTATGTTCCTTAAAAGTGTTAAAGGGCCTATTGTTATTCCTCTTACTTTTTGATTTAGTCGCTGCCTACAGGAGGGGATGTTTCCAAATTTGATGAAATTGGCTAAAGTCTGTCCTATGTATAAAAAGGGAACATGTCAGATATCCCAAGAACTTTCATCCAATAGCTTTAATTCCTGTACTTGCAAAAGTTTTTGAGTACCTAATTTTCAACCAGGTAATTACCTATTTTAAGTCTGTTGGTTTTATCAAACTGCCAGTTTGGATTTAGAAAAGGAAAAAGTACGATTGATGCCATGGTGCGTGAGGTATTACGCGTTTAAGAAAATAAGAGTTAAGCTTGGGCCACATACTGTGACTTAAGCAAGGCATTCGACTGTGTGAATCACAGTTTGCTTGTTGCTAAACTTCAATCCTATGGCATTATGGGTTGTCCACTAAAGTTGTTTCAGTCTTACTTGAATAATCGCAGCAGGTAGAAGATTTATATAAAGGTATAAAGGGCGAGAGCTCGGAAGAAGTCCTAGTAAAATATGGGTCCACAAGGGTCTGTCTTGGGCCCATTCCTCTTCTTAGCTTATATAAATGACTTGCCAAGTAATGTAAATTTTGGTAGGCATACTTATACATGCATGCAGATGATACAACTTTTTTTAATGTTAACTCTAATTTTAATAATTTACTGGCCTCAAAAAGAGAGGTAGATGTTAGTGCTGAAAAGTGGTTTAAAGCCACTATATGTCCTTGAATGAAAATAAAACTGTAAATATGCTATTCTCCTTGAGGGCAACTGAGTTTGATTTTAATTTCAGCTCAAATGTTAACTTTCTTGGGGTGGTAATTTATTCTAATTTGAATTGGGGGCCTCATATTGAACATCTTTTACCAAAACTCTCTAGAACTGTTTATCTGTTAAAAAAGTTGATGTCCTATGTTCCGTCAGAATATGTTAGGTGTTCATATTTTGCTTTCTTCCAATCGCATGTTAAGTATGGCTTACTAATATGGAGTGGTAGTCCAAAAATACATTCCTTTCTATTAGGTCAAAAGAAAGCAATCAGGGCTATGACAAAGTCATCACATTGTAAGCTACTTTTTATACAGCAAAATATTCTTACAGTTGTTAATCTGTACATTTTAGATTTAATATTGTACACTATTAAGAACAGGCATAACTTAACACTACGATCTGATTTGCATAGTTACAACACAAGAAATAGAGACTGCATAAATATACCATTTAGTAGGCTTGATAAAGTAAAAGATAGCCATCTCTTTTATCCTTTATTAAGTTTTATTTAAAATGTTAAATCACCTCCCTCACTATGTTATGGAACTTGATCTTGATGAATTTAAGCATAGATTACATAACTGGTTAATCTTAAATCCTTTTTATTCAATAAGTGAATGTTTTAATTTGAACAGTAGTACGAAGGTCGTCCAGAAAGTAAAGAACGATTGTGCATCACGTGCTGCGCCGATCCCCCACCACTGCGTCTGCGTGCACGCTAGTTACCTCTGGCCGTCCTGTCAGTGTGAGCCGAGTTTTGTTCCTGTGCGGTCACACGTCTCTGCTCTATAAACTTTCAAAATAGCGGCGCCCATTGAAAATCCCGCCAAATGCGAAGTGCATAGTGTCATTCGGTTTTTGAATGCTCAAAATGTTCAGCCTATTGAAAATTTATAGGCAAATAAACACAGTTTATGGTGAGAATGTAATGAACGAATCTTCAGTGAGGAAATGGTGCATTATGTTCCACCAAGGAAGAACCAATGTGCACGATGAAGAACGGATTGGGAGGCCATCACTTGTGACTGAGGAATTGAAGAAAAAAGTTGACAACAAAATTCAGGAAAACCGGCGATTCACTTTAACCACTTAAAAAACGCTATTCCAGACGTTTCTCGATTCCTCTTACATGAAGTTGTGTCTGAGCATCTTGGGTATAAACAAATGTACGCTCTGTGGGTTCTAAAGTTTCTCACAGAAGTCCACAAGACTTAACGAATGGGAGCAGCCCTTGAACTTCTTACCCGATATGATAAATAATAAATAAAGACATTTATTTATCCTTCGGCAAGTCACATAACCAGCAATAGACATCGTCAATATTAAAAACTAATAGTTGACTAATATGTCATAATAAGTAGTGTTTAAAAAACTTAATCCTATTAAGTAATAGTAGTCACTAGCCTATGAAATCTAGACTAGTGTTAAAATTTAATTAAAAATATTCTTCTAGGTTGTACAGTGGATTATTTACAAGCCATTCATGTAATCTCTTTGAAAATTTACAATGGGTTAAATTTTTCCAAGAAACTGGCAACTTATTGAAAAGCCTTATTCCCACGTTTTTATGATAGTTCATTGATTTTGAAAGTCTTAATCTGGGCAGCTCGATTCTTTCTTGGTTTCGTGTATTATGAGAATGTATTGTATTTCTCTGTGTATTAAGATGCAGATTTTTCTTTATTACCATTAATACATCAAAAATATACAAATTCACAACAGTTAAAATGCTTAATTGCCTAAAAAGAGGTCGACAGTGATCACGCGGATTAGAACCAGTTATGATTCGTATAGATTTTTTTGTACAATAAGAACTTGGTTGAATGCCTGTTCCATTACCCCACACAATTAAACAATATCTTATAATACTTTATTATAATATAATATTAATTATAATACTTGGCCATTCTTAAATATTTTGAAGACACTTTATTTTTAAGATTTGCAAGTAAATAAATTACTCTAGAGTATCTCTTACAAATATAGGCTATATGAGTTCTCCATGACAGATTAGAATCAATATTTATACCTAAAAGCTTCACTGTACTTAGCGGATCTAAGAGATCTCCTGTTTTTAAGGTTACCAACAGACGCTGCATTTTTTCTTTATTTAGAAAAAGGCCATTAGTTTCAAACCAATGAGTTGCCTCTAGCAATGTGTTCTCTGAAATTGTTTTTAGCTGATCCACATCCTTATGATAAGATAACAATGTTGTATCATCCGCATATATTGAAGAGTAACAGAACAAGTTATTGCTTAGGTCATTAATTAAAACTATAAAGAGTATAGGCCCTAAAACAGACCCTTGAGGTACTCCTAACTTAAAATCTAAAACTTCAGAAAAACTGCCATTGTGGTCGACCAATTGCTTACGCTCTGAAAGATATGACTTCAAAATTTCCAAGTCTTTGCCATAGAAACCATAATACTCCAAATTACTCAATAAAATGACATGAATGACTGTGTCAAAAGCTTTACTCAGGTCACATAAGGTGACCTGGGCAGCATTTTTACTCTCTAAGGTCAGTAAAAGTTGATTAATTAAGCTATCAATGGCATGTGTAGTTGATCTACCAGGACGATAACTATACTGACTATCATTAAACAAACCAGAAGATTCAAAATATTTACAAATTTGTACTTTAAGAATTTTTTCTAAGACTTTTCCTATAACTGGGATACAAGAGATCGGACGGTAACTACTGGGTATATCTGGATTACCCTTTTTAAAGATAGGTACCACTCTAGAAAACTTTAAACTATTTGGAAAAACACCATCATTTATACATCTATTAAAACAATAAGTTAATGGTTCAATAATTACCGAGGCAACTTTTTTTATTAAGTCACTGGAGAGTCCATAGACATCCCTGGATGAAGAATTTTTTAATGACATTATTATGTTCCACACCTCATTTGAGCTAACTGGTGAAAAGACACAACACGAATTGGCTGACACCAAATTTACATTTTTAAGACACTGCACTGCACTCTCCGGGGAAGCTTTGACTTTTGAACTTATATCTTCTACAGCAGTGATGAAATAGTTGTTGAAGTCATCAGGCTGGATGCTGCTACCAAAATTGTTGACTGGATTGCTTTTAGCTGTTTTATTTATGATACTCCATGCCGCCTTACATTTGTTGGAAGAATGTTCAATTATTTCTTCATTTTTCTGTATTTTAGCCTCTCGTAGTGCAAAAGTCTATAGTGTCTTTTCAGGCTCTTAAATAATAACAATAGCTGGTCATTGTTATATTTATTACACATGTCTTTACAGAATAGTATTTGGTTTTTCATTGCTGCTAGCCTCGGTGAATACCAACCAGTTGAGACAGAACATTTTTTAAATCTCAAATTAGCTGTACTTTCCTTTCATTTTTTAGCCTTCTTGAGCGGAAAACTAGTCTCTAATAAGGTCAAAAATCGTTCGAAAAAATGTTCAAAGCAGTTACTAGCTGTTAAATTAGGTGAAAAAGACTGGCACCACTGTTCCTCTTCGAGCAGTTGCATAAAGTAACTTATGTTCTTAGGAGTAATTAATCTAACGGTTTTTAATTGACTATCATGTGTGCAAGAAATAGGCTTACTCACAGAAAACTCAAAATGTAAAACATCATGATCAGATAAAGATGGACTTCTGACTTCTGTAATATATTCATGTGGTTTCAAATTGGTCATTATGTTATCCAGGCATGAATTGCCACGTGTAGGCTTGTTGTTTGTGCAATATATGTCATACTGCCTTAATACATTGAGAAATCTTTCTACAGTAGCTTTATTAGTAGTTACGTCAAATTGAGCATTCACATCTCCATATAAGATTAGCTTGCACTTTAATCGAAAGAGAAAGATTAAAAGTTTCTCCAATGACAGAAGAAATATTTCAGTACTACCATCTGGTGATCTATAGAGGGACACAACGATCAGATTTAATTCCGTCAGTTCTACACCAGTAACTTCAAAATGGAGTTCATTACAGAAATTCTTCAGGTCAATTTCCTTAAAAATAATTTTATTAGCAACATATATGCTTACACCTCCGCAAATATGAACACTGCGACAAAAACTGCTGCCCAGAGAAAAGCCTTCAGGTACCCATAGTTCAATTTCATCTGTATTTAGCCAATGTTCTGCAAGGCATGCAATAAAGTATTTGTTTTGACATAACAGGAGTTCCAGTTCTTCACATTTTTCCCTTAAACCTTGTATATTTATGAAGAAATTTTTAGCTAACTCTTGGTTTATGGTAGGCCTAGAAACCAAGCGGTCACACTGATTTTTTTCAAGGTAAGCTGTAGCCCAACACTGATATTTAGGCCTATATGGGTCAATTTCTTTCTGTTGACCTAATTTAAAGTTTGATCTAGGCCTACTTGTTAAGAAACTTTTTGGGCTAGACCATTCTCCCGGTTTAAAGATTCGGTAGATCTAGCCTTTCTCACTCTGTTTACAAATCTTGAGATGAATACATTCTCCAGCCAAAAATCAGGAGAGTATATGTCACTGTAGTAATTGGATGGGATGCCAACTTTAAATGATGAATATAACTCAGGATGTTTTGAATTAAGCTTTTCTACTGAGTAATCACCCATTTTACAGTTATTCAGAAAAGTTTTTAGATCTTCACACTCAGTTCGAGCACTCAGCCTAGGCTCGTGATGGTTCGAGCACTCAGCCTAGGCCTAAGATAGTGATGGTGAACAATTTCTCAATCTTATTGTGACCGGAGATAAAACTTGGGTTTCGTACAAAACTACGGAAACAAAGCGACAATCCATGGGGTGGCATCATTCAAACTCGCCCTCTAAATATGTAAAACAAAAACCGAATCTGAACACAAGAAAATTGATGGCAACTGTTTTTTGGGACCGCAATCCATGTCGATAAATTCAGAAGCCTATTGTGAAACCCTTCAAAGACTCGGACGTGCAATACAACAAAAGACATGTTGTCAAAAACAGGGTTTTTGATCCATGACAATGCTCGGCCCCATGCATCGGTACGAACCCATAAAGAACTTCAAGGTTTAAAGTGGGAAATTTTTGGACACCCTCCCTATAGTCCGGACCTAGCACCTTCAGATTACCATCTGTTCCCGAAACTTAAAACATTCTTGGGTGGGAAGCAGTTTGGAAACGATGAAGAACTGAAAGAAGAAGAGACATCCTGGCTCAGATCTTTGGCGGCTGAAGAGTATAACACCGGCATTGAAAAACTGATTCCTCTGTAAAATAAATGCCCTGACAACCAAGGCAACTACATTGAGAAGTAGGCTAGGTTACTGTGAGTATGTAAATAAAGTTCTGTGTTGTTATCTTTCGTTTTTAATTTTTTATACCAAAACGTTCATCACTACTCTGTACCTGACATGTAATTTTCTGATTTATTTCACATACTGTGTTATTGTTATTTATTTTACATACTGTGTTATTGTTATTTATTTTTACATAATGTGTTATTGTTATTTATTTTTACATACTGTGTTATTGTTATTTATTTGTACGTACTGTGTTATTGTTATTTATTTGTACGTACTGTGTTATTGTTATTTATTTTTACATACTGTGTTATTGTTATTTATTTGTACGTACTGTGTTATTGTTATTTATTTCACATACTGTGTTATTGTTATTTATTTTTACGTACTGTGTTATTGTTATTTATTTTTAAGTACTGTGCTATTGTTATTTATTTTTATGTACTGTGTTATTGTTTTTTATTTATTGTAAATTAGTGTTGTCTCAATGTGTTTATTTATTTATTAACTTATTTATTTTAGCTTGTTTATTTTTAACTTATTTATTTGTTAACCTATTTATAATACTGTTAAGTGTTCGCAGTTAAAATTCTGAGATTTCATTTACAATAACCAGTCGTGTTTAGTTGATTACCAGTTATAATTTTATATGTTTCTATATGGAAAGATTTCATATAGAAATTTTAGTTTGTAGATATCTTGACCTTGTTAATTGCATGTAGTTGCTTACAGACAATAAAAATATTTTGATTTGATTTTGATTTGTGAACATACATTACATAAACTGTGGGTTTTTCATTACATATAAAGTGAGATCATAAATATAAAAATTAATTACAGTTTGAATTTCCTTGTTAGCAAACAGAGGTTTACAATGATCTCGGATACCAGCTTTTGAGATTACTCTAACAGCTTTTTTTTGTAACACTAAAATACTTTTTATTTTACTGCAATTTCCCCATAAGATCAGGCCATATCTCAGTAGTGACTGAAAATATACAAAATAAGTGGTACGAACATAATTTTCAGGAATACAAAGGAATAACCGTCGTAAAATGTAAATGACTCTAGATAATTTGGTTGAAATATAATCAATGTGTGGTCCCCAAGTTAAATGATTACCATCAAAATATACCCCTAAGAACTTTATAGAAACTACTGAGTTATTATTAAATTTATTGTTGTAATTCGATTTTAAGCTAAATATCATGTTTTGTGTTTTTGGCTCATTCAGGAGGAAACCATTTGATTTAAACCAAAATAAAGCTTCTTTCATTGTATTTTCAGATAAGATTTTTAGAGAATCTAAACTGTCACCAATATTAAAGAAAGTAGTATCATCTGCATACAAAATACTTGTAGCAATCTCTGAACTAGGGAGATAATTTATACATTACAAGATAAGTAAAGGACCCAACACTGAGCCTTGGGGGACTCCATACCTGACGTTAGCTTCCTGTCAAATCCTGTGACCACCTTTCACCAGTGCAAACCTTCGACCAGTAAGATAAGATTTCAAAAAGTCCTGAGAAGTTCCATGAAAGCTGTAGTAGTCTAACTTTAAGAGGATGTTGTCATGGTCAACGCAATCGAAAGCCTTGTTCAGGTTACAAAATGTGGCCTTGTTACAAAAGGCTTTGTTTTCAATGGTTGTAAGAATTTCACGAACTAGTTTATCCATAGCATCTGTAGTCGATTTCCCTTTTCTAAATCCATACTGAGACATGTTTAAAAGGCTATTTTTTTTTTCAAGAAACTGTAAAATCTGATCATAAATAAGAACTTCAATTAATGTTGAAAGAACCAGAACTACTGAGATCGGACGGTAACCATCCGGTTTATCCTTGGACCTTTCTTAAAATTGGACAAACACATGATACTTTAGGAAAGCTGGGGGAATTACCCACATTTACACAGTGATTTATACAAATTGTCAGTATCAACAAAATTAGGTATAATTTTCTTTAAAACGTTATGACAACCAGTAAATATCACAGCTTTCAGAGTTATTTAATCTCTGGGTTGCCTTGAAAACCTCTTCAGCTGTTACAAGAGCTAATATAAAGTTATCAGTACTGGAAAAGGCCTGGTTTTCTTTATTAAGTCTAAACAGCTTACACTAACAGCTATCAAGTGATCTAATCTCAGAAACAGATTCCACAAAGTAGCTATTATACATGCCAGGGGAAATCAAAGTGTTATGACAATTAATTGAAACTTGATTGTTTTTAATAACATCCCAAGCTGCCTTGACTTTATTATTGCTATTTTCAATGTACTTCACATTGTGGGCCAACTTAGCCTCTTTAATGGCAAGCTTGTATTGTTTTTTAGACCAGAAAATTTATTTTGGATATTATCAGTATTAAAATTCTCTTCTCGTTTTAAAACTATCATCTCCAACTGATGATTATTAGTTTTTAGAGATTTAATTTCATCTGAGGCTTTTTCAAGATCTTCATTTAATAGCTCGATTACTAAATTAAGTATTTCTACTTCATCGGCTAAACATTTATTTATGTCTTTTGTTGTGCTCATGTCTTCATCAATGATCTGTTGAATTGCAGCCGAATGTTCAAAAGTAGAACAGTTGACTTTTTGTGAGCTAGATGGAGATATCTTCCTCCAATTTCTCACAGTTTTCACAGAACCATGGTTCATCCTTGTTTTAGAAAAATAGCTAAACTGATCATCTGATAATAGTAAACATTTAAGATGGAACCATTTTCCACAACTCCCTCTACACAGTAAAGCTTTAGCTTTTTTACTTACATTTTTCCACATGATCCACATAACTATAGAACATTTTTTTCTTTGTTTCATTCTGATTTGACTAAGGCCAAGGCCAGATGCAGTCTAATCCAACTGAATCTAACAGTTTAATATAACATAACCACAAATGCAGTACTCAAATACCTTCCAGCTTCCACAACAAGGATAATATAAGTCGTTAGAAGATAGAATCAAACATTAAATTAAAAAGTTGTAGAGAATTTAATGCTTTATGAAACCGTGACTTCACAATACAATTTTGCCCAGTCTAAACAATTAAAACGTATATAAACTATTTACTTCACATGTCAAAAAGTTTTAACTTTTAGACTCTATTAAAAACTAAAATTCATCCAAGATTAATGTAATGCTGCAGTACATTAATGGCCGCTCTTCCCTGCTTGATCTTCTCAATATAGAGTACCCTCTGGATTATACTGTATATTATTGTAATATTGCTTGATAAATCTATTTGTATGTTAATGATACTATTGTTTTAAATTTGTATGTAAAGAGGTTTATAATTACTTTTACTGCATTCTTTTGTTATTGTTTTGTATTTAGAATTTTTCTATCATATTAGGCCATTGTTTTATATTCTTAGTATTGGTCAATGACTGTGGGAATAAATAAAAATAAAGCTTTAATATTGATTCATTAATTAATTTTGTTAATAACAAACCCTTTTTTACAAGCTTGTAACTTTTTAAATGCTTATATGAATTACTGATTGCAACCACCATATAATGACTTTTTACTGTTAAAATCCTTGTTTATTTCTGTTAATACGTCATATCATGAGTCTAATTTAAAATTAACTTTAATGGTCAAATGAAACCATGTTATGTTTGGTTGAGCAGCCCAAAATGGGCCCTCAAGAGAACATTTTTATTTATAACGCCCCTAAATAACCCTTATTTTTTGGAAATATCAAAAAGTTCCAATTTTCTTGGGGTCAACATAGATCTAAAAGCAGCCCAAATTAAATGTTTTATGAAACTCCGCAGTAGGTAAACATTTATGTCAGTCAGTAACTGAGAGTGATCCCAATTCAGCTTTATATAACAGTAATTATTATATAGAAGTCAAATTCCAGTGCTGATTTTAATTAAATAAAACTCGCAACCTACATCTTAGGAGCACATTGCATTTCTAGACCATGTTTTCATAACTCAAACATTTATTCTTCATGATTTCTTGTAGTCTATGATTTGTTAAAGGAATTTTAACTGATTTATTTTTCTGTTGTGTTCTTTATTGATTGGTATGTGAAATAAATATAAAAAAGATATTATTCGATGAAAGATATAAATCGGTTTATAAGACCCACATACATGTACATAATCTATGGAGACACATTCACCTTGATGTGAGGAGGAAAGTCAGCCACTTTCATAGCACTACAGTTTTCATCGCTAATCTGACGGTACATGAGCATGTAGGCATTGGTACTGGAACTGTAAGCCCCTGAGTAGTAACCTCGAAGAGCCCCACCTCCATAACTTTTGGCTATGTCATCATTTGTTATCTGAAAAAAGACAGATGATTTTAAAAAGAGCATGTTTTCTTCTGTATTTGAATTTATACTAATAGAAAAAAATGAGTTGCCATACAACTTTAAAAGCTGGCAGTTACAGCTGATTGAGTATTTTTACAGGGTGGCGAAACTTCTGAAGAATGCAGATTCCGTAATTTTACACGAAGAGTATTAATGTTATCAATCTGTACATTCAAAATTAAAACAGAATATGGTGCTCCATAAAGTCTCTAGAGACATTTAACAGCTACAATGCGTACATGTTGCACAATATTAATATGGTGCTCTATAAAGTCTCTAGAGACATTTAACAGCTACAATGCGTACATGTTGCACAATATTAATATGGTGCTCTATAAAGTCTCTAGAGACATTTAACACCTACAATGCTTACATGTTGCACAATATTAATATGGTGCTCTATAAAGTCTCTAGAGACATTTAACAGCTACAATGTGTACATGTTGCACAATATTAATATGGTGCTCTATAAAGTCTCTAGAGACATTTAACAGCTACAATGCTTACATGTTGCACAATATTAATATGGTGCTCTATAAAGTCTCTAGAGACATTTAACAGCTACAATGCGTACATGTTGCACAATATTAATATGGTGCTCTATAAAGTCTCTAGAGACATTTAACAGCTACAATGCGTACATGTTGCACAATATTAATATGGTGCTCTATAAAGTCTCTAGAGACATTTAACAGCTACAATGCGTACATGTTGCACAATATTAATATGGTGCTCTATAAAGTCTCTAGAGACATTTAACAGCTACAATGCGTACATGTTGCACAATATTAATATGGTGCTCTATAAAGTCTCTAGAGACATTTAACAGCTACAATGCGTACATGTTGCACAATATTAATATGGTGCTCTATAAAGTCTCTAGAGACATTTAACAGCTACAATGCGTACATGTTGCACAATATTAATATGGTGCTCTATAAAGTCTCTAGAGACATTTAACAGCTACAATGCGTACATGTTGCACAATATTAATATGGTGCTCTATAAAGTCTCTAGAGACATTTAACAGCTACAATGCGTACATGTTGCACAATATTAATATGGTGCTCTATAAAGTCTCTAGAGACATTTAACAGCTACAATGCGTACATGTTGCACAATATTAATATGGTGCTCTATAAAGTCTCTAGAGACATTTAACAGCTACAATGCGTACATGTTGCACAATATTAATATGGTGCTCTATAAAGTCTCTAGAGACATTTAACAGCTACAATGCGTACATGTTGCACAATATTAATATGGTGCTCTATAAAGTCTCTAGAGACATTTAACAGCTACAATGCGTACATGTTGCACAATATTAATATGGTGCTCTATAAAGTCTCTAGAGACATTTAACAGCTACAATGCGTACATGTTGCACAATATTAATTTAGTGAGTGGATGGCTTCATTTTGTTGGATTTTGCATGGACTGATACAGGATGACTTTATAATATTTAATAGTGTCATATTATATATGTGTGTGTTAATTATTATTACTTAGTACTGTAAAAATAGGGCATTCAATCATATTTTAAAAGTATAGTATGCTCAATTAGGCTTGACCATTTTTTAACCTCTCAACTGCTGGGTTTTCAGTAGCATGCCAACACCCTGTGCTGGGTATTCATGCAATGCAATTTTTTTATTTCTAACCATTAGCATAGATAAAGCTAAAAACACATAGAGTTCTTTTTATCAACAGGTGTCCAATTCTTTAGCCTAGATTTTTCTTTCAATTCACTGTTGGAAACTCAAAACTGTGAATTCATAAAAACTATTGGTTTCAGTGACAAACATATCAATCAGATTTTCTGGCAACATCTTTTCAAAACAATCTAACTCAGTACAGTTTTCGTCAATGCCGATTTGTTTTACTCCACTATTCGAACTATCAAAATTAAAAATATGAGGTTTGAAAGGTTCATTACTCCAATTATTTATTTATTTATTTATGACTCTTTACATAACAGCTACAAGTAAAAACCCTAATACAGCCATTTTGACAAAACTATAACTACACAACAATTATTTTCAGTACAAGAATAAGTAAACTATGCTAAAAATATATAATACAGGCTTAAAAGTAATAATCAACTATGTAGCGCGAGCTAACAAATAATATTTATCCAAACATAAATTTAGAAACAAAAAGAAGTTAAATATTGCAGTGAGTATCCATTTTATGAAAGTGAAGGTAATTTATTTACTTCAATTAAAAACAAACTCATTTTTGAATTAAAAACATCTATTTCTGTTTTAAACTTATTTAGTAGGCGAAGTGCTTTAAACACAGACAAATTATAAAATTGTACAGTAACACTTCGAGGTATGTAAAAAACTATGGATGAACGCAAATTACTTCTAGGGACATATAACTTAATTTTATCTAATAAATAAGAGCTATCAACAAAATTGTGTAATACTTTGAACACCAAAATGATATTTGATTTGGTTCTTCTACTGGCTAACGATTAAAATGAAAACAAAACTCTCAATATATCTGTTGATCTCTCTCTAGGACAAAAAATATTAAATCGTTTAAAATATAGGTATCTTAAGAATCTATTTTGAATGGCCTCTATTGATGATATGTGGTAATGTATATATGGATCCCAGATTGGGGCACAGTATTCTAGTCTCTGCTTCTAACAAATGAAAAATACAAACCGATTATAGTTTCTATGGAAGAAAATAACTTGGTGTTTCTGGTGATAAATCGTAGCATTTGGAGTGATTTATTAATCATGAGTTTATGTGAATGTCAAATTTGAAAAACGAATCAAAGATTACACCCACATCCTTTATGTGTGCAACATTTTCCAATGGAATTGCATCGATGTTGTATCTTGAGGGATGTATTCCCTTTTTCCTCGAGTATGTTTCAACAAAACATTTTTTTATGTTCAGGCATAATTTGTTTTCTGAACACCACAGAGCGAGTAAATCGAGAGAAGCCTGTAATAGATTTACATCTCTGTCACTATTAATCATTCTGTACAACTTTAAATCATCAGCATAAAGAAGACATTTAGCATCACAAATTTTGCCTGGCAAATCGTTGATAAATATTAGAAAAAGTAAGGGTCCAAGATTAGAACCTTGTGGAACCCCGGAAGTGCTGCAGTAAGGTTTAGATTTTAAATTTGAAACAACTACGAATTGAGTGCGGTTCCTAAGGTAAGATTCAAGAAAACAAACAAAATCTTAGGAAAGGTCAAAGGTTAATAACTTCTTGAGGAGTATCGAATGGTCAACTTTGTCGAACGCTTTAGAAAAATCCGTGTAGACTACGTCCACCCTTCCACCAACATCCAGTTCAGAAGAGACATCATATGAAAATTCCATCAAATTAGATACTGTTGACCTTTGGGGAATAAAGCCATGCTGTTGCGGGGATAGTTTAGATCTGATAGAAGAATAAATATATTTATATACAAGACACTCAAACACCTTTGCGAACGCATTTAACAAAGAAATGGGACGATAATGTTCGACGTTTTCCTTCTTGCCTGATTTGAAAATTGGGACCACCTTGGCTTCCTTCCATTTATGAGGAAAAACAACAAGATAAGGAAAGATTATATAAATAAGTCAAAGGCTCAGCCAACACTTCAGAACACCCCTTAACAACATATCCAGGTATACCATCCGGACCAGAGGACTTTTTTGACTTTAACTGTTTCATAACAGCTAGTACTTCAGGTACAGTAAATACAATAGTTTGATTAGTTTTGTTGGAAGAGGGAAACAAAGGAGGGTTACCAATTACGGGTTGGACATTAAAAACAGATTTGAAAAAGTCAGCAAATGCATCAGATACAGATTCTCTTGGTACCACATTGTTATTGTATTTTACCTCTATACTTCCTAACTCATAGAAAGATGTACGCTTTGACTTAATATAGTTCCAAAACTGCTTGGAATCTACGTTAATACAACCCTCTATTTGTCTTAAGTACTCCCTATGCGCTATACTAATATTGAGTAATACTGCTTCTAAGTTCTCTAAATAAATTATCATGGTATTTGGAAAATTTTCTCTTTTTTGCAGCTTTGTTTTTAAGTTTAATTGAGCAAATTATATCTTTTGTAAACCAACAAGGGTATTTAGGTTTAAGAACCCTTGCTTTATTAGGGATACATTGATCAAAAATGTTAAATACTAAGTAATAAAACTCATCCAATGCTGCATCAATATTGTTTGCACCATACAATGAATTCCAGTTACAATTTCTGAGTTTGGTATACAAATTCAAGAAATTAGCCTCTTTGTAACAGTAATAAGTGTTGCTACAGAGTTTTGAATAAGTTTTGAATGTATTTACATTGGAGAGTGAGAAATTAAGTTTACAAGTAAAGCAGGGTGATAATTATCAAGAGGCAAAATCGGACTATCACACCGACAGACAGTGATAGAGGGAATGTTACTAATAACTAGATCTAGAGTGGAATTGTTACAGTTAAGGACATTATTATAGGAGGTAAGGTTAAACAGAGACATGAAGTTATATCATCCTTTAGCAGTTGGACTTGACAACAGATAGTTATTGTTTGTTCCATTTATCTCAGGCAAGTTAAAATCTCCTAATATTAAAAGATGTTTAAACTTATATTTATTTACAAAGATATCATAGGATTCAAAGTATTGGTCATATAAATTATGAGGGCTTTTAGGCGGGAAATAAACAACATTAACAGAGAGTGTAGTGTCCAAGTGAGGCCTGCGCACCTGCAGCCAGATAGACTCAAGGTCACGCGCAATCAACTGAACGTCGTCTGGCAGAGTCAGCTGACTGACTTGTAGCCGCCTGTGGACCGCCATCAATACCCCCCCTCCGCGTTCCATACCACTCCTCTGCTTATCTCTGTCTAGTCTGATAACCACATATCGATCATCAAACAGCTCACTACTGTGTATTCCCTCTGTCAACCACGTCTCAGTAAAGACAAAAATATCATAATCATTATAAAGCACTCGTTCATTTTTCTTAGTTTTAGGCCTACCTGTTGCTTGTTTACATTTTTGTTTCGGTGGTGGAGGTTAAAAACATCTTCCTCAACTTCACTCTCTTGGCTTACATCATAAACTGGATCATTATAATCATCATCAGAATGTAAATCACTAAAATCATCGTCAACACACAGTAAATTATCAATTTCCGACTCTGTAACAAGACGCGAAACGCGTGATGTAGACGCCATTACAAAACACTAAACAGCCACTGTCAGTTGCCAGCGCCAACAGTCAGCTGTATACAACATAATGAACTAATGAACAACTATTCTCTGTTTAGTAAAGAGCTTGCTAGTAGTTCAACAAAGTATCCATAGATGTCGTGGGCATGTTGAAGTGGAGAAATAATCAATACCGACTTGATACGTGTACAGCACACTGAGCGCATTCAGCGGAACGACTTTAGTCGTGCGTAGCACAGCGGGACAGACGGCGGCGCACGACTTAACTCGTTTACAGCAGTTGAGAGGTTAACTACTTCTATAAAACTATTACGACATAAAATTTATTCATAAATTTTTAATTTAATATTAATAAAAAGAACAGCAAAGAAGGAATCCGGCCAATCAAGTACAATTAATATATCTTTAAGGGGTTTTAATCTAATATTTTTCAAAAAGTATAAATTGACGGCATTCTTTATACCGTATTACTTTCAATGGCCAACACTCAAAAGTCATAATGTTACATAATAGCCTGCTATTATAATTTTATTGTAAAATATTGTTAACTCAAAATTGAACAGTGCAAAGCAGTTTTAGAGAACATTTTGGTTAAAATATGAAGAAAAAAATAAAAGTAAAACTAAAATTAATGTATTTATCAATTATTATACTATACAAATGGAGTTACATGTCAACATCATTCAACATTGTCATAAGTTAAAGGAAAACAGAGTTTTTCTGAAATAATAATCCATAAATAATATCAGGCTGTAAGTGAGAATAATCCACTATAAATTATTTCTAGGAATCCTTTTATACAGGGTGGAACGAGGTAGTTTGCTGATTTGATGTGCAGAATGTGGTGGCACTGTTGGTCGTAGAGGGAAGAGTAGCCGTGGTTTATAGTCACTGACAGGAAGTTTATTTTCATTTTCCTTTCAGTAGCCATCATTCAGTGGACACGTGAGGAGCGTTCATTTTGTGTTGAAGCGTATTTTTTAAATGCCCACTCTATCATTGCAGTGCAGCGTGTTTTAAGTTTGTGGTTCACTGTTTGCCCATGTGGACTTGTACAAACCCCAGAAAAGTTCACCAGAATCCTCTGCTTTCGGACCGTGTCACTGTGTGGTGTGCCATATCACAAGAATAACAGGTCATTTTTCAGGATAATGGTCATGCTGCAACTGTGTATTCTGAACATTAATTTCATATGCTGCGGGATTTTTCCCAGCCAGCCCTTGAAGCAATGCAATCAGAGGAAACATGGTTTAAACAAGGTGGTGCCACTGTACACACAGCATGGGTTACCATGAATTTTTTTTGAGACAACCGTTTTCTGAATGGCTTATCCCTCTGAACTGAGGGGAGATCTGACCTGGCTCCAGACTTAGCCACTATTCGATTTTTTCCTTTAATAGGATTACCTGAATTCTAAGTTGTATTGTAGCCTGGAAGACCTAGGGAACAATATTGAAGATGAAATTGCCAGAGCACCAGTCAACATGCTTGAAAAAGTGTATAAGAACTTCAGACAACAAATGCATCAGTATGTGGATAATGAACTGACAGATACACTTTTTAAAAACCATGTGATTATGAAATTCCATTACTATTTGATGTAAGAAAAATATAACATTAATTGTTAATTAGGCCATTATTTTTTTTATTTCATTCCCAAACTTCATGTATTATACAAGGCGCTCTACCCTGTATAATACATGAAGTAATTTTTTTGTTAATGCAGCTCCTCTCTTATTTACTGACCAATTTTAATGCTTGAGGTATAAAATAAGTGCCCCTATTCATAGATGTGCAAAAGGCAATTGTTCAATATTTTTACTCCGAAGAGCACGGGAAGCCCTCACAGTATATTTTTTCAGAAAGATTAACATTGAGAAAAATTTAAATTAATTGAAAAGAAACAGCTGTTTAAATTTGTATAATGATCTTTATAAAATTCTAACAGCTGTTGGAATGTAAATATTGATATTATTTAGGGTGTTATAAAACTTTCATAATGTTATGAAGAGTAAGTTAGTAGGTCTATTTAGTGGAAGTTTGATCTATGCAGTATAAAAATGAATGTATGTCTGCCTGTACATCAGTCTGTTTATCCATTTTACATTATTACACCATTCATTCAATTTTTATGAAACTTAACCCTTTCGCTTCCGACGTCCGTTATGTGGTATTTGCGAAGACTTCCAAGGTCCTTTTTGGTGAAAATGCATTGTTTTAAGAAATATGCTATATATTTTTTATTTATGAATGGAATTGAATGATTTTTGTTTTGTTTTTTTTGTCATTAAATTCTCTATAAATATAATTGATAAAGTAATATTTATTAGTTAAAAAATGATTATTTATATGTATATACATGTATAAATAATTTTTAATTTTTTTTATTTTTGTAGTTTGAACTAACCTACAGTGCACAAAAAAAATCTTAGAACATTTTCAAGATATACATTTTAAAGATAATCTTGTTGCTAACATGCTTACAAATTTGTATGGTCTTACCTTTAAAAATGTCTGAGTTGTAGAATTTTTTTACGCTGATTCGCAATCAATTCATGGAAGATAGTGTTCTCGCTAATGGGCGATCGTTCTCGTTTTCGTCTACCGTTACTCATATTTACACTTCGATATAAACACTAAACAAACTATAAAGAAGCAAATACTAATTATGAAATAAATAAAACACTCTAAAAACAACTAAAAGTAATACGCAACACAGCTGACATCAAACGGACACATATGCTAAAGGCTAAGTTGTAAGTCACAGACGTTCAAATTCAAAGATGCGTAAAATTAAAGTTATTATTCAAAAGACGAAAAAACCTAATTTCTAGTGTAACCTGTATGTTTATGCATACGTTGCTATAGTTTCATAATAATCGGACGAATTTTAGTAACTGAAAAAAAATTTTCCGCGGACGTCCGATATATCGGACGTTGGAAGTTTTCGAAAAAACCATGACGTCCGATATATCGGACGTCGGAAGCGAAAGGGTTAAGGAAGTTATTTATTTTTCAAGAAAAGGTTTTAAGCATGTTTTTTTTAGTATTGAATTTTTAAGGCTTTTAGAGTTTTGATGATAGTAAAATAGAGTTAGTTTAATTAATTATTCATGAGCTCATAAATAAAAACAAATGAAATGAAAACTTGTGAGATAGGCCACGTAATAACATTTGGTGTTTGTTTATACTAATAAATAAGTAACAGAGTTAAGTGCAGTGGATAAGATACTGTAAATAAAATTACATATTATGCTTTTGTTTAATACAGTTTAAATACTAATATTTGTAGTGAAAAGTCACATGTCGAGGCCAAAGGCTGAGGTGTCGCAAGCGCAGCGAGAGATGGGGTTAGCATGAGAAGTGTGCAGGGGTGTCCTCTACTAAGGAAGTAATTAACTTTAAGGTTTACAGTATTATATTAAAAATAAAAATGTTACAGCTATTACAAGCAACAATTGTATCATTTATACAGCAGCAACCTTAAACCTAACCTAAAAGTAATTAAAAAGTAAACAAGATGTTCTACTTTCTTCCTTTCTCTTTTACTTTCTTACTAATTTACTCAATCATCACAAGACATAATAGGTGAGATAGTGCACTGCTCTGATACAATCTAGTTTCCACTTGCATTTAAAATCAAAATAAATTCTTTTATAGTAACACTCCTTTTATTATTCTCATTTACTGCCCTCACCAATTATGTTAACTCTTCTTCTGACTTAACACACTCGCTGCTGAAAATCGTGTGATGGTATAGCTTCCTTAACATTTTTTTAGTTTTTACTTGACAATTTCATTATTTTTTTTTTCATCACAGAACAAAAAGTCTTATATGATGGAAAATGGTCCTCCTGTATGCCATGTAGTAAATTTGATACATTCATTCACTATCCACTACTTTCCTTTCCAAACTATTCAACAATGAAGGGATTCTCACCCGATGTTCCCTGAATACTACAGGGACATAAAGTGTCTTAGTTGCACCTACTTTCCCACAGTCTACAACTTTATTCAGTTTTTTTTTTTTTAATGGTGAGTATTCCAGAGGTAACTAATATAATCTTAATAGCTGAATAAAATAATTTAAAGATTTGACTACTTACCCTGCTTACTGATGTATCATTAAAGCAGAACCACTCGCTGTTGGCAAAGTCTTTAATGTAAGCATAGTAATGACCACCAGACGCACTGCCAGAGTGTATCATTATGGAGAAAAGCTCGTACAGATATGGTCCCTTCTGCAGGCTGTGATTCCGGTTTTTCTCATTCTCATGATGATTGGAGCCGCTACTGCCGCTTACATCAATCCCTTCATCATCTTCCTATTAAAGAGCAAAAATTCATTTAAGTATTAAGTTTACTGCACTGCACCTAATATGTTTTCCAATTTTATAGTTATTTTATGTTTTCCAAGTGATTCAATAGTTAATTTGTGAAACTACAAATAAAATACTTAACCCTTCATAGCAGGAATTATTTTTATATGGTCTAATTTTTATTTTATCATTTTAATGTTTATTACATGATTTTTTTACATGTTCAGTTATATATTCTATGTCCTCCTCAGTATATTGTATGAGTATTTTATGTCATTTAATTCCCTGTACTCTTATGTGCAGTCAGAATAAATAGTAACATAAAAAAAAGAAAACTGTGACCTCCTCCTTTTATCAGAAAAAATTTGCAAAACATATATTGTGAGCAACTCTAATAGGAATACTAATTCCGGCAACTTCCATCGACTCCCCATGCGAGACGACATTTATTTAAGGTGGGCCCTAGACCACTAGGCAACTGACAAGTGACATAAGTTGCACGAAATAAGTACCAGCCGAAGTTGGATTTGAACTGATGATTGTTAGTGTTGTACCTGACCACAAAACAGTGCTTAGACTGCTTGTACGATAAAACACAGAAGATATCTCAGTATTTTTGCATTAATAATTCATGATGTAAAATCACGTCAAACGGCTTTGAAGGGTTAAGTACCGTAATTGTCTTATTATATTTATTCTATGTTAGTATTATAGAGTGAACATAAATATTCCTAGCAACGTTTTACCAACTACAATTCCAGCGCAGATATTATTATGAAAAATCAGTGGTTTGTTATAAATGGTAGTAGCTTTACCTGATTGATGTCTTGTGAGACTGGTAGGTCTGTTGCACCTTGACAACTTTCATCGTCCAGTGCTGAGCCACTGTCAGTCGTGCTACTATCATCACACTTGCTAACTGTCAGCTCATTATCAGGAATACCTTCACTGCCCTCTTCCTTTTCATGATTCTGCTGCTCCACAAAACCGTTCAAGTCAAGAATTTCAGGAAAAGTCACTCTGTAAACAAGGTTACGCTCAAAATTAGTCACCAAAATCGTAATAATTATACGCTTTGCTAATTTGTTTGTTATTTTATTTGAAGATAGGTTTCTTAACAGGAACTGGCACTTAATATCGTTGTATCTTAATTATGTTTTCTTGAGTTGTGTTCATGTTTGTGGGCTTGTCTTCTTGGCTACATTTTTTTTAAATCTCAGGTAAGCTTCCTACATCTCATATTATATTAAATTTATGTGAAATTAATAAGAAATGAAAAGTGGAATCTTATTCTGCTTCCGAAATTTCTTAGACAAAATTACATTTTTTTAAGAAGGGAGAGATTTTTATTTTAACCTTACTCTGCCCGTTCCTTATGGAAAATAAATCTGGGCTGGGAACTCATTCAGGCAGAGTAATGGGGATAACTAGTACAGTAAAAGGTATAAATACTACCAGTCTAGGCCAGAATACTGTAACTCAGGCTAAAAGTCCTGACCATTTAGATCGCTCAGCCAACCACCTCTTTAAACTGCAAAATTAGTCATTAGTACAGCATTTTTATATTCTATTAGAATAAATCATTGCGGTTTGTTTGGATTTCAAACCCAGAAAAATAAAATTAACAGAAAATGTAATTGCTAAGCTCAAACCATGAGGAGTTTGAGCAAGTTTTATTTGGAATAAAGACAGCCAAAAAAGGTCAACAGCTTGAATGAAAATGATCCAAGGCTAGAGGGAATAGAAGTAACAATCAGATCAATATTACTCATGTGATATCCGAGGTACAGTCAAAAAGTTCCCGGAATCCATATCCAGGGACACACACTACGTGGTTGCCGGTGGGAATTTTGTTGTCTATCAGCTAGTACTACTCCTGGAAGAGATATAGGTAGCGCGAGTATCGTTCAGCCGCCGTTCCTCTGTGGACAGAACTTTTCGTGTATTTGCGTGTTTACATTGTTGCTTTTAGAAAATAGATTTAATGAACAGCTAAAGGGACATTAAATTTGGTGTTTTACTTCAAAAGTTACCTTCTTGGACACTTACAATACAATACAATATTCTTTATTTTACAAATTCATGGAGAATTGCAAATGTGTCACAAACAATAATAAATTATTACAATTAAAACTGTATAGTTCGTCAGATCAGTCATTGATTGATATTCCAAGTCCTCCAGTTTAAAAATTCATCAATTGTGTAAAAAGGGCGTTGAAGGAGCCATCTTTTCATTGTATTCTTGAGGTTTCTTTGGTTTTTATGTCTGTGGGTAAGGCGTTGAAAAGCTTTGCACCCATATAGGAAGGCTTCTCTTCATATAGTCTTGAATGGTGTCCTGGTGGATTAAAGTCTGCTGCTCGCCGGGTGTTGTATGTATGTAAGTTACTGCCTCTGGTCAAATTGTTCAAGTGGGCATACAATATTGATTCTAAAATATACAGAGACACGACGGTAAGGATTGAAAGGTCAACAAATGCTGTCCTACAGCTGTCTCTTGGTTGCAATCCTGCCAGTGTTCTGATACATTTTTTCTGCAGAACCAGGGGTCTTTGTAAATTTGCTGCACTTGATTTACCCCAAACAATAAGACCATAGCGGAGGTGTGCTTCAAATAATGCGTAGTATGCAGTGAGTGTTACTGTGATGTCACTTATTGATTTAATCCGGCGGATGACATATTTCTTAAATGTCAATTTCTCAAGCATACAGAATTAAGGAGATAAAGAAAAACCAATTTTACAAATGGCACAAACGTTTTCATGAAGGTTGCATAAAAATTGAAGATGACTCTCGTAGTGGACGCCCTTCGACTGCAACCACAGCACAATTGAGCAAGTTTGGCTAATTGTCCATGCAAACTGAAGAATAACAATTTATGATATCGCATATAAGGTAAATTTATTCATACAAATGTTCTTAGGCGCTTACAAGATGGCATTAGGAGGAAACGGCCTGAAAAATGAGCAGAAAACAATTGGATTTTGCTGGATGACGATACCCCTGCACATCTATTCTCGTTAGTACGTAACTACCTAGTCAAGTACCACGTTACCACGTTAGAACACCCTCCTTGACAGACCTCATACTGGCCGATTTCTTACTGTTCACACGGTAAACATCAATAAAAGGAAATCGATTTGCAAGTGCTAAAGCTGTCAGAAAAAATGTGATCAAAGTATTAAAATACATATAAAAAATAAGTGTCAAAAGTGTTTTGACCATCTTTTGTAGGGACAAGTGTATTGTTGTAGGAGAAGAGTTTTTTGAAAGAAAATAGGTTTGTAATTTTTTATATTTGTTAAAAAATATATTTCAACCGATTCATGGACCTTTTTGACTATACCTTGTATTTATTCAGTACAAGTGAGCATCATATAAATATATTATAATATAAGCAAAAAATGCACAAATATGTCAAAATATAAGCATAGAATTCACAAATACACTACAGTACAAGTACAAAAATATACTACAGTAAAAGTACAACATTCGAAATACTATTGTGATCAATTTCAGTAAAACATCTTCACCCTCTTAAGACCAGAGGGATTCACAAAAGAACTATATTTTTAAAATTATGATTTTTTAATTTTTGTTTATTATACAAATTATAAATTTATAATAATAATTTATAATAGAAACACGTTAGTAGTTTATTATAAAAACGAATAATAAATAAATTATATAAATAAGTGTCTTTGTATTTACAATTTACAAAAGGGTGAATTTAGGGCCACTAGGCTCTTTCTTACAATTAACCCTAAAAACAAAATACTAAGAAAGGACAAAAGAAAAAAAAAACAATAAATTATATTAAGAATATTGGCTCTTGGTAATAAGTTTGTTGTACTGAAGAGACTAAAAATAAAACACTCTAATCAATTCGTAATGTAATTAAAATGAACAGAAAATTATATATTATTTTAATTCATAGATAAAGAAAAAAAGATGTGCATATGTACATATATTTTTATTGGAAGAAAATAAAATTAAACCAAAAAACAAATTATTAATTTAACACCATGCACTCACACATACAATTCTGCCCATCCCAAAACAGAGCGCACCACCTAACCCACCCCAGTCATCTGATCAAGATAATAATCTTTCTGTGTGACCACAAAACCAGTTCGGTCAACTGATTGTTTGATATAAGTGGGAGGGGAATTCTAGGTACGGCAAGCGGTAACAATGAAAACCTTATTGTAAGCTACGGTACAATGATGAGGAATTCTTAGCATTGTTGAGGATGATCGACCTTCCCTGGTACTTCTTTTGGAAATAAATTCAAACATATCAGCTAAATATTTAGGCTTATTACTATGCAGCAATAAGTAAAGTATGTTTCATATTTAATTAATCTCATATCGGCTAATTTTATTATTGAATTTCGGACATAAAATTGTGTAATGTGATTGAATTTACAAAGACTCCATTACAAATCGGATTCAATAATATTGACATTTTTTGCAATTTATTAGCCAACACTACACTCATTTCATTAACAACAGAGCTACAGTAAAAGAAGTGTGTAAAAACTAAGGTCTTGATTAGTATTAGTTTTATACAATCAGGTAAGAAATGTTTATGTTGTTTTAGTGAGGGCAGAATGGAAAAAACTTTCTTACAAGTGTCAACAACAATATCGTTCCAAGTAAGGTTATTGTTAACCCTTAGAGCACCATTTATACAGTGCCTATTTTCATTAAGCGCTAATTTATGGTAAACAATTCAAAATTATATTTTTTAGTTGTTCATTTTTTTTTATTGTTCTGTACAGGAAAATAAAAGATATGATAACATTTTGAAACTTTTATTAGCTTACTTTACCTTTTTCTTCTTATATATGAATATGTAAATAAACAAACTTTTACTTGAAAGTAAGCCTCAGGCATAGATAACTTGTACAGTATGAATCAATACAAAATATTATTACAATTAATAAAATATGTATAATTCAGTACATTTACTTGTACATAAAATGTTAAGACAAGGTCTGCACATAACACGTATAATAAAACAATAAGTAAATACATATAGCACTTGATTACTTTGTACCTCCCACAAAATAAAAATCGACCGGATCATTTATAGATACTTAAAACTAATAAATTACTAAAATATATTAAACTAAAGTAATGATAAAACAACTAAATATACAGTTTCACAGAGGTGAAACAGCGTACAATGACAACCGCTCGGCTCGACAATAGCTGCGTGTATATGCGCTTGTGGCATTGGGTAGTGCAGCGGAAATGTACACTGCTAGACAAAAAACAGTCCCGTAGTGATTGACAGACCAAGTCACGAGTCGCACAATGTGCGCCCATAACCCAAACGCACTACCGTATTAAATTAGAAACATTATTACGAAAATCGAAAATATTATTTTTGTAATTATTACACGTATATGCGCTTACGGCGTTTAGAGCAAAGTCAATATATGTGTGTATATGCGCTTACAACGTGATAAGGGTTAAAAGTGATTCCTAAGTTCTTAACTTTGTCATAATCTGGTAGTATTAACTTATAGATGAGGTATAGTATTGAAGTCAATATGTTAGTAAAAAATAAGAGAGGGTTATTATAATAAGTTTTGTTTTGTTTTCGTTCAGTTTGAGTCCATATCTTTCTGCCCAAATCACCAAACTGTCAATGACCAAATTAACATTAGTTATATTGAAATGTAAGTTATTCAAACCAGAATGTGCATTAATTTGTAAATCATCAGCATACATGTGGTGTGTATAGAAATGAAATACAGAATCTATATCGTTGATGTACAAGGAAAATAGTAAGAGTCCAAAGACTGAACCTTGAGGAACACCACATGTAACTGTTTTAAAGTCTGATATTGTATTGTCAACATGAACACATTGCCGCCGATCACAAAGATAAGATCTAACCTAGTGAAAGTCTTGTCAGAAAAGCCTAAAGCCTTTAACTGTGATTTACACAGTTAAAGGCTTTAGAGAAATAAAAGAGAGTTAGAATTGTACACTGCTTCATATCCACAGCTTGTAGTATATCATCAGTTACACAAAGTAGAGCAGTCTCAGTGCTATGACTGGAACGGAAACCAGATGAAAACTGTTTAAAATGTTGTTCACTTCCAAAAACTTAGATGTTTGGGAATGTACAATTTGCTCGAGGCCTTTAGATAATGCGGGAAAATTACTAATCGGCCTGGAAGGATTCACTACCTTGAAGAGGGTACTTTATTGATCGGACATACTAGATCAGATTTCCATACTTGAGGAAAAGATTCAATCAATAAAGATTTATTGTAGATAGAAGTAATGACAGGAAGTATGATGAATAATATTTTATTTATCATATGAATTGAGATCTTATCAGAACCCACAGAACTACTTTTCACTCTATGCAAGGCTCTCAAAAAATCGATTTCAAAGATATATTGGAATTGAAAATGTTCATATGGAAGATTTTCGTTATCTTGACTTTGAGGTTATTTATGTAGGCTTGGAACAGCAGTGTTATTTGAAGAATTTGAAACAGATAGAAAAAAGTAATTCAGAGTATTTAATGGGACATGAATAGTGGTAGAAAACTGCTTTCTATGAATACCGAGACTTCGGACATTTCGCCACATTTCTGCAGAAGTATTATTTTGTGAAAATAGGTTGTGTATATATCTCAATCTAGAGTTTCGAAGTTCCTGCTTTACTCCGTTTCTCAACTGATGTTAGCAAAAAAGTGACTCTGGGTCTCTGGTCCATTTAGCTCTACGATAAATTTTGTCACGTTGCAAATCCAAATTTTATCACGGGTGTAATCCAAGGAACTGGAGTTTTTCTATATAACTTTCTCACAATGATTGGAGCATGCTTGTCATACAAGTCTAAAATGTATGAATTAAACATAGTAACCATTTTATCTATGGAATTTAAGTTTTCTAAATATTGCCAAGGGACATTGAGAGCATCATTTAAAAACGTAACTTCATTTATATTTTTGAAATTTCGATATCATATGAAACTTATTTTGGACTTAAAATTTTTAATGTTAAATACACAGAAGACCAGATCATGATGATATAATAAAGGTTGCTTTATTAAAATTATTACTCGATTTATAATTATTTCATAAATTGTAGTAACAAATAAACATTTACTGATTAAGTATGCAATTTTAGATTAGTTAATGGAAGTAAGGATAGGTCACTGGACACTTAGAATAATAATAAGAATATATTTATTTTCTCGAAATATATACATAAAATACATATAATTACATTCAAATATAAAAAGGTTTCTTCTTAATTCTCTGTTAACAAAATAAAACTTATACTACTAGAACAAAACCTTTCATAAATTACATATTTCAAGAAAATACTAGGACCTCCTAAGGCAATGCCTGTTTTAGAGGTTCCTTCTTTTCAAATAAATCTTAATATGCGCATGAGCAAATAATATTAATTTAAAATAAAAAATCCCAATTCTTCAAAATATAAACACTAATATAAAAACATAAATAGCTTAAACCTTAACTCTAAATTTAATGTTATCCTAACCCTAACAGTATAGCTATATAATACAATAATAGGAAACAAAATAAAAATGAAACAATTTATGACTAACCAAATATCAGGCTTGGTTAGACCGGGCGTTTTCCTCAATCCCAAGTATTCGCCGACAAACAAAGTCATGAGTAACATCCCATCCCTTTCCGCCATCTTCCTGCCCTGCCCATAATTAGTAGACACACCCAACGTGTCCCATTGTTGTTTGTCCAAGAATTTATTCAGTTAAAAATAATTGTTAACTTTCCCACGCCTGCCAAATATGTATACTTTACTATGTTATCTGAAATAAATATATGATACAGTGAATAAGTATTTATAAGGTATTAAAATTTATACGATTATAAATGAATAATAAAAATATGTTTGAAAGTGTATTGCTTTAAACTTGAATATTTACAAGGTAATCTATACTTTCTTGCTTTAATAACCAATTTTTTACTTTGTTGGAAAATAATTTTATATTTTTCAAATTTTGCAGAACAATTGGTATTGAGTTAAACATTTTTGGTCCCAGAAATAAATAGCTTTTTGTATAGAAAGTGAGATTTGGTTTGGGAACCATAAATACATCCTTTTTTCTTAGCTTAACTTTATGTATTTCGACAATTTCAGGCAAATTTCTCTTCATTACATAGTACATTTTTAAAACTTTATGAACAAACATATATTTTAATGGTAAAATCTGTTGTTTTAAAAATAAATGATATGATGCTTCCATTGGACCTTTCTTACAAATTATTCGAATAAACTTTTTTTCTTGTATAAATATGTGCCTAATATTTGATTCATAAGTCCCACCCCAACAAAAGAGCCCGTAATCTATTCTACTATGTACAAGGGAAAAATATATTACTCTCAATGTTTGTTCACTACAGATATTTTTTAAGAAATAAAAATATCTTAACGTTTTATTAAGTTTATTTTTTAAATCTTGAACATGCATTTTCCAATTAAGCTCTTCATCAAGAAAAATTCCCAAATATTTAATATTGTCTGCCTGCCCAATAACAGCACACTCCGTACAGCATGTCTTACTACATAAGCATTTTGTACAATTGTATATAATTTCATTTGTAAAGAAGACTCTTTGTCTTAAACTGAAATTGATAAATTTTGTTTTTTCCGGACTTAACAACATATGGTTGTCAGAGAACCACCACTGTAGTGCTTGAAAGTCGAAATTCATAGCTTCCTCAATGTCATTCCAATTATCTTTCACATAGCATAAAGCAGTGTCATCCGCAAAGGATGTTAGTTCACCATAAAATTTTGCATTACACAGATCATTTATGTAGATTAAAAATAATAATGCACCCAAAACTGACCCCTGTGGTACGCCATATTTTACTATACCCAAACAACTAAATGAATTTTTAATTTTGACACACTGTTTTCTATTTTCTAAATAACTTTTAAACCAATCAAAAACCACCCCTCTTATACCACATTTATATAGTTTTTTCAAAAGTATACCATGATCAACACAATCAAAAGCTTTTTTTATATCCAAGAAACTTGCACTTACTTTTTTGTTCATATTTATCCCATTATAAACATTACTTATAAAATTGTGAAGGGCAAGTTCAGTGTTTAACCCCTCTCTAAAACCAAACTGTGAAGAACTAAAAAACCTGATTTTTTCAAGATACTTGACTAGTTTTTTTTTCATCAATTTCTCATAGATCTTGGAGAATGAAGAAAGCAGAGAAATTGGCCGGAAATTGTTGCAATCCTGCCTTGAACCATTTTTGTGTAGTGGAATTACTACTGCTACTTTAAGTTTTTCTGGAAAAATACCCTTTTCAAAGCTCTTATTTACTAAAAATAACAATATGTTAATAATTTTAGGGTAGACTTTTTTAATTAGTGATGAGCTAATATTGTCAATACCTGGTGATATTTTATTTTTAAGTGAATTTATAACTTTTATCAAATCTTCTTTACATACATGATCTACAAACATGGATTCTGGATATTGTTTACTTATAAAAGATTTCTTAATATTTAATGAATAAAAATTATCTGGCTGTACTCTTTTTATATTTAATCTATCAACTACAGTAAGAAAAAAATCATTAAATTCATTAGCTACAGCAATTGGATCATTAATCAAGTCTCCATTAATATTTAAACTTATTTCAGATCGATTCTTTGCCTTTTGACCAGTTACTTCATTTACTATCCTCCATGTAGCTCTAGAATCACCATTACAATTTTCAAAACACCTTTTATAATAAGATTCTTTTAGTTCTCTTATTTGTGTTTGCAGTTTATTTCTATATTTTTTAAAGTATGCTTTTAACTTTTCATTAAAAGGATGTATTTTTAACTTTTGATAAATTTTATTCTTAATTTTTATTTTCATGCAAATAAAATTATTCATCCAAGGCTTGATTTTTTTTAGTTTATTTTTATTTTCCAATATATTTACTTTACTTTGATTTATTATATTTTGAAAAGTGTCAAAAAATATGTCAAAAGCAATTGAAGGATCCTGCTGAGCATAAACATCCATCCAGAGCGTTTTATCAAGAAGAGAGCCCAGTTTGATGTAGTCTATGCGATAAGCAGAAGGTTCAGAATGATCCGGTTGAAGTCTTCTTTGCTCAAGGTCACGCATACACACTGTGACAACTGTCAGCACATGGTCGGTTACGTTTGCCTCAACAGTCAAAACCTCCACATCTATCTTATCTCTGTTTACAATTCTTGCAAAGACATGATCAATACAAGATAACGTGTTCTCTGTAATTCTTGTTGGCTCTTTAGAAAGACATTCTAAACCATTCCTTGATAACAATGTATTGTATTCGTCTGTAATTATATTGGAATCCAAAATATTAATATTCATATCCCCTATTAAAAACAAGTTCTTTTTAATATTAAAAATGTTTCTATCTTCAAGACAATTTTCTAATTCAGTTAAAAACATACTTTTGCTTATACTATGCAATCTATAAATAGCAATAAAAGTAAAATAATGCTTATTTATTTTAATTTCTAATTTGAGTACGTCAGCTGATTGAAAATTCAACGGACAACAATCAATTACTTCCATTGCTGATTTTACATAGATCTTTATCCCCCCTGATCTAAAATTCTCATTTGCCTTTATAAAACTTACATAGTTAGGAATTTCATAGCTAAATGTTTCATGTTGCGATATCCATATTTCAGAAAGAATTATTATATCCGGGAACAAATTTCTAGTAGTTAATTCACTAAGAAACAGGTCAAAATTGCTTCTTAGGCTACGAATATTTTGGTTTACTATATTAAAGTTAAAATTGTTACTATTGTTTAATGTATTGGTAATGTCAGACTATTATTAATAATTTTATTTTCTAAAGAAAAATGTTTTGAAAAAAAAATGTTTTACTGAAAAAAACAACAATTACATTAATATAAACTCAAAATTATAGTAACTATGAACTAAAATAAAAACAAATCTATATAAAATTATTATTAAACAAGAGAAAGAAATAAACGTTGTACTATATACATATTGAAACTTTACAGCTTACTTAAATCGTCCTGAGTTGTAACAATGGTGTAAGCCGCATTTTCTTCACGCCTCATGAATATTTTTCCGTTGCGGACCCACAGGAACTTGTAGTTCTTCTCCCTCTGGACCACCCTCGTCATAGCTAACAGCTTTCTCCTCGCCGGTGACAGCGACTCATTGACGTAGACGGGTCGGTCGTCTGTTCTCCCCATGTGTCTGGTCGACAGTGTGCGCTTCACACGACGTCTTCTGAGAAATTCTTCTTTGTCCAGACGTCTAACGAACTTTACAATAATACCAGGTGGATTGATTCCGTTTTGTTTCTTCCCCAATCGGTGGCACGCATCTATCATAGAGTCAGATATATTCATATCCAGCGCTTTACCCACACACTTCACTATATCTACAACATTTTCATTAGCTTCCTGAGGAATGCCGTGTATCTCGACAGCATTAGACCTACTGTACTGCTCACTATCTTCCAGCCGTTCTTCAAGAACTTTGATCTTTTGTTTAAGCTGTTTATTTTCCGTGGTCAGTTGCTCAATCAGATTGAAATATTTCTCCATTTTTTCACCTTGCATTTTTAAGACAGATGTATTTTCTTCGAGTCTATCATTCAGAGCTTCGTATGCGACATTATAGCCTTTCTCGTATGTCTTTTGACTATCTCTTATTTCTTGGATAACTTTCATTAGATCTTCTAGGCTAATTTTACCTTCGTCAGCATCAGATTCCAAACGCATACTTTTCCTTCTTGCTGAAGCGCAGATAGAACACCTCCAAACAAGACCATCTGATGTGATGCAATCAATGTCCGCTTTGCTCATCCGTAGACATGATGCATGAAATTCTTTACTGCAATCGTTGCACACCACTTTTAGTTGTTTCACATTAATAACTTTAGCACACTCACCGCAGTTAGGCATATTGAAAATAAATAATAAGTAACAAATGAAAATTATAGACAATATAGCAGCTGTATAGGTTAGGCGGAACAGGTTAATATTGGGAGCACGCACAGATAATATAACGATCCGAACTGCTCGAGCGCTGAGACATCACTGTCATTTTTTTTTTTTTTTACTTACATCATTTTTTTTACTTACAAAAACCAAACCAACAAGTCTCACAAATATATGTCTCAAAAAATTAATCTTACAAATTAAGAAAAATTACATTTAAATACTTATTTCAGAACTGGAGAATATTGTCAAAACATATAGGACATTGCACTATTGACCACCACTTTAATTAATTGTATAAAATAACTAGAAAAATGCAACGTTAGTTGAGGCTAAGGCCAACTAGAGCATAAAACAATCCCCTCAAATCCATCACTGGGGCAGATTTCCCTAACTTTCCTGAATTTTTGTTCATTTCCCTGACTCTTTCTGACCAAATTTGTTTTCCCTGACTTTCCAGAATTTGAACACCTTGAAAAGTATTTGTTTCAATTTTAATAAAACATACAAATTTATTTAGTCATAAGTTAAAACGCTTTACAAAACAACACATTTTAAAAGATGTTACACAAAATTTAATAAAAAAAAAAGCGCTTTCACAGGTTAAGGCATCATATGTTTAAAATGAAAACAGAAAAAATATTTGTTTAAAACAATATAAATTGAAATATATTTATATATTTAAAGAATTTAAAAGTTAAATGGATTAGTAGAAAGTAATTTAAAATAAAGTAATAAACTGGAAAATATGATTTACAATTAATTATTTTATGTTCAATTTCTTCTTTAACTTATGGTAAGTATATATTACTAAAATTAATAGATGAATTTTTAATACATTTAATAATAAATATTTAACATATTTGTGTTGTATGATGCTCACTTGTGCTGAATAAATATATTACGTAAGTGATATTGATCTGATTGTTACTTCTATTCCTCCAGCCATGGATCATTTTTGTTCTTTCTATATGTCTATTTGTGTAACTATTCACTGTATATCTATTTGACGATTAGAGATACAATTTTTATAGTGCGTGTTGGAAGGTTTTACTTGAATGAAACGATACATTTTGATTTTATGTGAGTCTTTTTATTCGTCGGACGAAAAATCATGATTTTCCACCATTTCCATAAATTTGACACAAGTTATATATAAATGTATGAAAATAAAATGTTGTTCATATAGATTATATGCTTGGATTAACACTTTCAGTGCTGGTCCTTAATACAGAAGCCATTTGAAGAATTCTGGCAATTTTTGGTACTTTTTAAAAATTCATAGAACCATTAAACATAGAAAAGTTCTACTTAAATGTCTGGATTCTTTATTCCTTCTTCTTTTTATCAGTATACAATTAAAAATCACATTTTTTAAATCTCATAATATAATTTTTTAGTAATAGTGTTTTACCAAAAGAAAAAAATCAAACCAAGGACTCAATTTGCAATAGAGTCCACTCACTAAACAATGGTTCTGAAATGTGCAGACAAAAACAGTGCAGTCTAGCGGCTACAACTCAATCATTTTGGCTAAAAACAGTACAGTGTGTGTATTCTAGCGGTGAAACGGCTCTCTAACATCACTAGAGACCATTTAGAGTACCAGACTCTGTATTAATAGTCAATAGGCTGTCTAACAAAATTAAAACATCGATCCCGTAAAAATATCGAATCAGCATTCTTGGGAAGTTACGCCACTCCGTAAAAATACGGGACCCGCAGTCAAAGTGTTAATAAAAGCTGCAAATATCGAATTAAGAGTGAAACTATCGGAATATCAACATGAAGGTTGTAGTCTAAGAAAATCGTAATTTAATCTAAAAATAATAGTTGATAAAGGGTTTTTGGGTACTAAATTATGATTTTAGTGACAAACAAATATACAAGAAATTGGCAAATGGAAAATCTTGGTTTCTTCATGTTTCACTGAATATTTTAAGGCTGATAACTGTTAAAAATGGCAGTTTTTAATTATTTAAATTATAGAAATATTTTCTTTGATTCAAAATTGGCAACGTTTTGTAGCCTAAAAAAAATAACAAGATGGCTGCTCCCTTTGTAAAAAGGAAGGAAAAAGCTTGCGGTTAAAAAACTTGCAGTTGTATAAGAAGTGGTGTAGAATATTCTATTTCATTCAAAAATTGTTTAGAAATAACTGCACAAATTTTACACTCATACCGGATGAAAACGATGAAATTATTAATGAAACAACTCCAGTTAAACTAGCAGAAACCGTTGAAAGTGAACATGAGATAATAACGATATTGATGATTGCTTTGACGGAAATATATTTTCTAATAACTCACAGGCATGAAATGTAATCAAATTTTTAATGTTAATTAATAATAATAATAAAAGAAACCAATTCTCTACTTTTATTTCAAGTCAAAAAGTCTCTTCGTATATGAAAATGTTATTACACTAGACAAGTAGTCAAACTAGGAATTTCTTGCAGACTTAATTTATTGGCCATAAAAGTAATAAAATAAAAGATAAATTTAATAGCTTTAAATTAAGTCCTTATACATTTGAACATAAGTGAAACACTTTTTGCGCTATTTAAAAAAAACTGATGAAAAATATGAAATTTCAGAATGCTCTATAACTCAGCAGAAATACATTTTATTCAAAAGTTGTTTCAACTTTTTTTGATAAAATGAGAATCTAATTTGTGTTTTTTTAAATATTTTGTCCCCCTTATATAAGGTGCCCCCACCACCCCAACTACAAAGCGGGCAGGCAAAGTGGAGTATTTCAAGGAACTACATCCCTCTTAATATAGTTTCAAGTGAATAGAGTAGCTTTATATTTAATCGTTACTCTTTTAACTGGTTTGCTGTACTACTAGTAATTGGGGTCAGAAAACAGGCATTGATGTTTTAAAGGATTAACTAATTAAGTAATTTTAAATTTTATACAGAGTGGTGCACAAAATGATCCAACATTTAGTTTTGTTAAAGAAAATTTATTATAATTGCAATACAGTAAAGTTTGATATAAATTGTCTACTGCATAGTTGGACATTAGTTTGAGGCCATTACAAGTTCAGTGTGGGCCACCTTCTTGTCTGACAACTGCTTCAACATGAACGCTTATGTTATTGATGACTCGGCGACACATATCCTCGGTTATCTCGTTACATGCCTCAATGATTAGTACTAGTAGATCCATCAGTGTGTTTGGATGTTTAGGGAAGATCTTCTCCTTCAGCAATACCCAAAGAAAATAACCACAGAATTCAAATCAAAACTGTTTGGAGGCCAGTTATGGACACACGAAAAACGATTAGGAAATCGGTTTGAAATGACATTTTGGTTGAAATGTTCATGCAGAAAGTCTAAAACAACATTAGCCGTGTGTAGTCTGGCTCCATTCTGCATGAACCACTGGTTCTCTAATTGAAACCCTTTTGCGATAAGTTGAGGTACAACATAATAACGTAGCATGTCTAGATAACGCTCGCTATACACAGTATGGGCCATGGCTCGAGGTGGCTGCCCATACCGTAATTCTTGGAGCATGATGCACGAGTGGATTTTTGAAAGTCCAAAAACGCTCATTTTGTTTACTAACAACACCTTCTAAGTGAAAATGTGTCTAATCTGAGAACCAAACATTGTTAATCAATATGTCTTGATTAACAGCCCATTCTGCGAAAACCATTTGTTGATGATTTTTGTCAATCGTTAATTAGGGTTACACTGTAATTTTGTTTGGATACAAATGCAAATATTTTTTTTAATTCGCTGCACAGATTGCCTAAAAATGTGAAGATCTGCTGCCGCTTTTATAGTCGACTTGCCTGGACTCCTCACCCACCAACACTGCTCTGACAGCTTCAACATTCTGTAGAAGGCCGTTGGCGCTTCCTCTCAAATACTAAGCCATCACTATTAAATTTTTCATAAAGTCTACGAGTAGTTTTAAATGATGGTGACCAGTGAGTTTGAAAATGAGCACGAAACCGTCTTTGTCTAAGCACTGCACTTTTTGTTTCATTAACAACAACACAGTCTTTATGCGTTGATCCACAGACAACCTTCCTTTGTCAGCCATTTTACAACAATAATAACGGATGCGAAAATAGAGGGAACTAATCTCCATGAACAGCTGATAGTTTTGCCAACTTACAACACAGTAATAATGAGTAACCGGAACAAATACTACCAAAGCAAATGTTGGATTATTTCGTGTGCTACCCTATAGATAAACAAAGTATGAACACTGGATTATAGTTGGAAGAGTGAGTGTTGAAGTGGCTAGGCCATCAATATGCAAAGTAATTAAGTATTTACAGTAATAAATTTGGATCACAGAGAAAGAGGTAGGAGGAAATTATACTGTATAGAAGACTGAGATGGGCACAACTAAAGTCTAAATAGATGAACAAAACTTTCCAACCATTGTAGTACTAAGGTCTGAAGGAAATTCTTAAAGGAAATTTGGAAATAAGCAAAGTTATTGAATTTAGATAGTTTTTAAAATATACTTACTTGTCATTTAACTTGATACGATGCATGGTGCTATAGTCGAAGTCAAAGCGCTTCAAATGAAGTGTAAGAAGATAAGGGAATTTGGTAAACTTGAGGCCCTTGTGTGCATTACATTTTTTAGTGCACGCTTCACAGAAATACTGATTAGCCCCTTCGAGAGTCTCTGGCTGCACAAATGCTCGGAGTGCTTCAACCTGTCACAAATCAGAACTGATTCCTGAGACTGTCATACAACAAACCAATCTCTGGGTGACAATTATTAGGAAAAAGAGAAACATGGTTAAAAGAAATATTCAGGCATTAGTAGCAAAAAGTAATTAGTAAAAAAGGGGACAAATAGGATCTACTAAGATCCTAAAGCTTCATTCAATCACACAAGGAAAGAATTTGGGAGACAGGTAAGTTGGAAGGAATGTAGAAAACTAGCCATTAATGAACTGTTTAGGATGCGTAACATTCAAGGGAATAACCGAGAAAGGGATAGTGTGGAAGGAAGGGATTCTAAAAACAAGGAAACCCTCATTTAGAAGAAAATTGAGTAGACAAGAAGAAATAGATATAGATTAATTTCAGTAATACAGGAGCAGAGTTGTTAGTCTCTTAACTCATTGTCTTTAGATAAAGTTATTTAGAAAATTAATGTTAAACCTGATATAAATTGTGGTTTAGTGATATGCCTTTTCAATGTATACTTAATGTTCTCAACCCTTCATCAGCAGTGCAAGTACCTTAGTTCCATATTTTAACATGAATTTTATGTAAGTTTCTAATACAATCATGTTGAAAACTGGAACATCCCTTGCATTTGAGATCTAGGGCTAAATCACTAAATTGCCCACTATTATGAAATTCATAAAAGATCATTTTTGTTTCCGTGATCACCAAAAAGTTTTTCCATTTCGACTACTTAGGTGTTTAATGTAATGACATTAACAATTAGAGTAATGAACTTGTTAGTAGTTGTGAAAGTAACTCCTGCAACGCTCAGCCAGACGACTCTACAAAAAAAGTGTTTGTAAAAAAGAGTTAAACTCTTTAGTGATAGTCACGGGAGATCTCTTGCTAATTTGCTGATAAACAAATCGTAATCTGAGCTTGATGTATTTTCTCAAGTCATGCCGAATGGCAAGATGAACCACATTTTGAAAGCAGCAGGCGGAGTATTGGAGGAAGTTGGTCAAGGAGATTCCCTCATAATTATGGCGGGGACCAATGACATGCTTGGTAGTGAAAAAAATGACAAAATTGCCAAACAATTGAAAAATTTGTTATCTACACACAGAAAAGCAGACACTGGTTGTATGCATCCCTCACAGGTACAATAAATCCTACCTAAATAGTCATATTGAGAAGGTGAACCATGAACTTGGTGAGGTTTGCTCTAAGTATAAGCATGCTTCCCTTATGTCCTTAAATCAACTTTTAAGATACCATTTTACCAACCACGGACTAAACATTAATATTGTTGGCAAAAATATGATTATTAACATGATATTTCATCAATTGTCTTCTGACAAAACCAATCCTTCAAGTGGGCAGGACATATTGAAACAAAGTAGTATGGCTATAAATACAAACAAAATACCACGCCAGAAAACCGTACTTCCATAAAATTCCAAATACCCCCTACCCTATTAACACTGCTTTGAAAGATGGTGTTTCCCAATCCCACAGCAGTCCACCCAACAACATAACAAGCAATATTTAATGTACTAATGTTCATAATAACACATTTCCATCAGGTAAAATGAATTCATCATTTGACAGAATACATTCTTTGGCTTAGTGTCTCTTCTGCTTCAAAACAAAACTCGGTGATAGTGGATTCAAACAGTAAATTTACTGGCCTCACCATTCTGCACCAAAATATAAGAGATTTGGTAAATAAACTAGATGAATTTCAAATACTAATAAATGATGAGAATTCAGACGTTATTTGTGTTTCTGAACACAATTTAAGAGACTTTTGAGTTTGATCTTATACATGTCCCAGTTTTTAATAACATCAGTTCCTTTTATAGAAAGGAAATCAATCCTGGAGGTATCTGCATATTTGTTAGATCTGGTATTAGGTATGAGCCAATAAACGTTACAAGTTTTTGTCATGAAGGTGTTGCTGAATTTTCAGCTTTAAAACTACAGCTTAAGACTGGCTGTGTAGTTGTAGTAGCCACTTATAGACCTCCAGTCAATATTTCTCATTGAAATCACTCTAACTTTGATTCTTCAGTAACAAACACTGATTCGAATTTGTCAAACATCACTCAATCGTTTTTCTTGAAGCCAGTAACAAGAGAGGAGATTATCAACATGATTAATTCACTTAAAATAAAATAATCTTCAGGCCTGGATGGCGTATCATCCAGACTTTTAAGAGATTCCTATGAGTATCTAATTGATCCCCTTGTCTATCTCATTAAAAACTCCTTCTTAAATGACCAATTTCCTGAATTTTTGTCTGGTGTTATCAATAAAATCTTTTGTTATCATACCGATCTATTTAACCTGTTAAGGAGTGCGGGCGTCAATTGACGTCCTACTAGGTGCCCCGTGAAAGAGTAACAAATATACCTGAAAATGAACCTCAGGGAGTAAGAAAAGAAAATTGTTAATTTTGTAAATATTGAATCAATTTAATAAAAACTGCACTAAAATGGCATATAACATTGTTAAAACTTCTCTATTTACATTATTTACAGTTTTTTCAAAGTGTGAAAATGTTCAAAGCATGGATATATGCACAGTGCGACTTCACACGTAGAACACTCGTATGATGTATCTTTTCGTTTCGGAGCAGTCCGTGTTGTATGCAGACATACATAACACTTCCTCTGTAGCCTTCTTTTCCGGTCGTCATTAGTGGGGAGGGGCCTAATGAAATGGCGACCACTCAAGCATAAAGGATTTGACTCACCGCCTACTGGGCGCAACACAGCGGCACCATTTTCATTCCATGGTCTAAAGTGTCGTTCTAATAGCTGACGTATTACTTTCATTCTATTATGTTATTAATTATTATTATAATATTATTATTATTTCATTCTATTATTCTAAACTCCATAATATGTACTTTCAAACGTGGATTTTGCTGTCTTAGTTTTTGTTTATACATATAAAATGCATTCACCATAGATAAATCAAGCAAATGGAAAAACAGTTTTGTATACCATTTCAAAGTTTTTCTAGTGCTATCATTATATGAAACTAACATATCGGACTTGTCTACAGCACCCATATTGGAGTTATAGTTTACAACGCATTTCGGTTTTGTTTGATTTTTATTATACCTTGTGTCAACACTAACCATTTCGTGCGTATCCACAGTTGATATCATAGTTACTGCGCGGCGGTCACACCATCTAATAACAATACTCTTATCATTGTGACGCACAGCTACATCGTCTTTTTTCATCTTCTTGGGGAGACATGGCAAATTTTTTCTTCCCATATTTAGTGTACCACAGGCACCAGTTTGTTTATCATAAAGCCAAGAAAATAACTGAGGGCTAGAATACCAATTATCCATATAAATTACGTGACCTTTGTTTAGGTAACGTTTCATTAGAGTTTTTATCACCTTTGCTGTTAGGCCATCGTTTGTGGAATTGTCATCATCCAAATCAGTACCTTTACCGGTATACACAATGAAATCTAAAACAATGCCTGTAAGGCAGTCACATATTACAAATAATTTGATTCCGAAACGGTTTCTCTTGTTAGGTATGTATTGCCTAAATGATAATCTACCTTTCCAGAGCTTAAGGCTCTCATCAATGACAAGATTTTGATAGGGTTCTATAATTGAAGAAAAGTTCTTTCTAAGGGTTTCAATTATGGTTCGAATTTTATAAAGTTTATCACCTCCATTTTGTCTAATGTTATCGTCAAAATGCAGCATTCGCCTCAGAATAAGATATCTATCTTGTGAAAAGATTTTTTAAAATATAGGTGTCTCTAACAAGGGGTCTGTGGACCAGTACTGCTTTACAGTATTTTTTTTACAATGTGGCATCAACAACGTAACGGCAAAAAAACAATATAATTCATCTGTATTAGTGTCAGTCCATCTGTTCAATTTAGAGAATTCTTTTTGCGGCCCTACAGAACATTCTCTGAAATATTTGTTAGTTTCCTCAGCTATATGGCTTACGAAATCGAAACTAAACATTTCGTAAAATGCTTCTACTTCTTCCCAATTATTACCAGATAAAGCTTCAGAAATCAAAATCCCAGACTTAGAACTATCAAAGTTTGGTGTGAATGGAACAAAGTTATCATCATGTTGCCAATTACATACTGGACAAATATTACTGTTATTTATTGTACCATTTGCTGTTTGAACATTTACTAAATTAGGATTATTTACATGGTTATTTGGAGGTATATTTACTGATGATTGTGAACTGTTATCAGAATTACTACCTACAGACTCATCTAAGTTGTTATCTAGATCATGACTGTTCATCAAATCAAAGTCTACGTTACCAACACCTGACAGTTCATCGTCATCATCCTCGATATCCTCCTCTTCTGACCCTAACACTTCACCCTCACATATATCTTCAAAACTACACTGTTCATCTTCTTCATCACTAGCAACGTTTACTGCACGTCTTATATCTTCACTTCGTAATAGAAGATCGGGATCCATATCCATAATTACACGTAAAAACAAACCACAACAATCTGTATTCTAACTGAATATACAAACACAACTTTAGAACAACAACTAGAGTACACTGGCTAAACACAAAGTAAAGCGCGCGAATGTGAAGAAAAAGGCAGGAAATGTATCAGAAACAACAGCTGTAGTCGCTTTACCCGCCAACAGATGTGATTTATGCGCGCGCCACTATCTGTGATATCAGCTGATTTCGATTGCAATATTAGTATTTCATTTGACCACATGATCACTGTATACCATTGTATTGGCATTTGCTGTTCCTAAATTATAAGTGTTTACTTATTAAATTATTATAATATACGCAGAAGCTGTCCAGATATTAAATTATTTATAAAAATGACAAAGACGTCAATTGACGACAGTACGTATTTTAAACGTGGGCAAGCCCGGACGTCAAATGACGACAGTACTCCATTCCACAAAATAACCGTACTCGTCAACAGGTTAAAGGCTCTAAGACGGATATAGATAATTTCAGACCGATAACTCTCGTTTCGACTTTCTCAAAGATCATCGAGAAGGTTGTTTATGTAAGACTAATGAGTTTTATAAAGCATCACAATCTTCTCTTTAAGCATTTTGGGTTCCTCAAAAATAAATCAACAGTAGACGCTATGTTCCACTTGGTCTATCAAATTGTGTCCGCTTTAGACAAAAAAATACTTTGCTGCAAGTGTTTTCATTGACCTCAGCAAGGCATTTGATATGGTCGACCACAAGATTCTTCTAAACAAGCTTCATAAGTTACGTATACGGAGTGTCCCCCTAAACTGGTTTCGCACATATCTGTGTAGCCAGCGACAGGTAGTGAAAATTCCTTACATCGACTCTACTAAATCACTTAAGTACTGTTTTTCTGATCAAGAAGTCACTTTGGCAGGGATACCACAAGGTTCGGTAGTTGGATCTTTGCTCTTCTTGTCAGTTCTGGTGTTATCAATGCAAATTTTTGTCTTTTTGCCGATGACTCAACCTTAACGGTAATAGGACCCTGGAAGGAGCTTGTTGAAACAGAGCTTTTTATGAAAGTGAATTGTCTCGTACAGTGGTTTGGTGAAAATCGTCTCCATGTTAGCAAACAAAACAAGGTTGTTACAATATTCCATACAAAACAAGGAAGATTCTGAATTGTCCTGTGTAATTCATGAAACGGATGTACACTCTTCTGATAACATAAGATTCCTAGAAGTGATATTAGATAAAAATCTAGATTTTCACGACCATTTGACTAAAATTTCAAGATCTATCAGCTCAGGAATCTTTATCTTAAAATCGCTGTCCCTATTCAGTGAAATAAATCTTCTACTGACTGTTTATTACGGAGTCATAGCCTATATCTGCACTTATCATATAGCATTCCAGTTTGGGGGGCTCACTTGGTCAGAACAAACAAAATTTTCAAACTTCAAAAACAAGCCATCCAAACAATTTTTAAACTAAAAAAATGTATCACTTTTTAAGCAACAAAAGATTTTAACTTTACCGTCCATATATATTTTAGAGAAACGTTGTTATTTGTTAAAAAAAATGTATACCTCTTTCCATAGTTTTTAAACTTTCACATACACAATCTTCGTAACCAACTGAATCTGGCCATTCCAAATCATAAAACCTCCTTCTCCGAAAGGCACGTTTTACACAATGGAATTAAACCTTTTGATCCCAACGTCCGGTTTTTCAGACGTTTGAAAACTGTTCCAAAAATCCCAGCGTCCGTTTTTCTGGACGTTCAGAAATAATTTTTTTTTTAAATATAATAACTTGAAATATTTATATTAATGATATAGAAATGTTCGGAATAACATTTTCTATCATAAAAAAATTTATTTGTTATGATATAATGCTTTATTACAGTACCACAACTTGTATTATTTTGTTGCCTTTTTTTTGCATTAACAGCTGTGTTGATTTTCGTAAGATGTAATTTTATTGTCAGCTGAGGTTAATTGTTGTTTTTTGACTGATGTGTATGAACAGAGTGATGAATCAGACCACATAAATGGCTTAGTTGTTATGCGTAGGATAAAAACACAAAATACAGTGTTTTTGAAAAAGAGCCATAACTTTTTTAATTTTAAACATAGCATTGTGAAATATGATTTATTTGAAGATAACTAAATGGTGTTTTAAATAGTGTTATTAGTTCTGATCAATGCATTTTTTTAGTACCATTTATAACGCAACAAACTTAAAAAGTTTTCTAAATATTTTGTTGTACTGTAAATTTATAAATACAAAAAAAGTTGTAAATTTTGTTAAGTCTTTTTTAATTTAGTTTTATATTACAGATAATATCTGTAGGAAACTAATAAAACACAAAATAATAAATTTGCTTCATAAATTTTTTGTAAAGTACGACAAAAAGGGCTTGGGATTTTTGGGTATGTAAAATATGAAAATACCTGGGATTTTTGGAACAACTTAAAAAAAAAATGCCTGGAATGGAAAGGGTTAAATTGTACAATCACCTCACAAATAACCTCAAACTGGAACAAAAGCTAACTACATTTAAAAGAATATTAAAAGATAAGCTGGTAGATTTAGTTCCTTATAGTGTTAATGATTTCTTCAATTCTATTTTGTAAAGTGCTGCAAATATTTTAGTTTATTACAAATTAGCAAAACATGTTTATTTTATATAATTAATTACCTCATTGTAATTATGTATTGACAAGTGTTTATGTAAAATTATGTATCTATGACACAATAAACAAATAAAAAAAAAAAAAAAAAATAGCTACAACTAAGGAATAGTAATGTGTTGTACTTACAACACTTCCATAAGCTACAGTGCTGCCAAATGGACGGACAGGAAGTGGGATATCTAAAAATGTATCTTCTCTTGACTTTTCTTTGCCACATTCCAAACATTTGACATAGTCGATCATCTTTCCTGTAACATTATAGTTAAAAATTTTTACATTTTAAATGTAAATTAAACTGTATAAACAAAACATGACAAGGAATGAGCGTAGTTAAAATAAGATAAAATGCTCATTAAAGTAGAAAAACAATTCAATACATGAGTAAATAAGTAAATATACGTTTAAGATATAAAAATAAATTTACTTACATTTTAGAAAGTCAATACTGGATTACTTAATATACTGCATTAAAAAATATACTAAATCAAGAAGCAAAACAAACATTAAAAGTTTTCAAAACATTATTCTAGAAGATGTTCCAAATGTAGAACAGGTGCACCAGACATCTGGAGATATTAATATTAGTAACAAGACAACAAATATCCAATACATGAAATTTGTAATTATATAAATGTTAAAATTAAAAATGTTACTATACTAATGTGAATTTATTAATACATTATAATGAACTTTAGCAAGTTTTTTTTATTAACTATACAACTACTCATATAAAAAAATTTTCAAAATTATTCAAGAAGCCTGCAGCACTTATACAGGGTGTCTCGTAAGTCAGCGATAATACTCAAAGGGGTGATAGGCTGATTAACCCAAACAACAAATCAAGACTCAAGTAAAAGTCACTTAGTTTTTGAGATATTTACACTTTTATGAAAACCACAAAAATTGCTACTTTAGATGCATTGTTCATGGTAGTTATAGTTCAAGGAAAACTCATTCCTATTTTCCCATTGAAATAAAAATAATTTAGATTTTAAGGTACTTAAAACAATCAATCTTCTGATTCAACGATTTATCCATCAAAGAGAAATCGGTTACTGAACTGACATCCCTTTTAAAAAAACATGCTCATGTTGTGGGGATTTCAAAATGGTATAATAGTGTTATTTACTATTTTACAAAAAAGAGAATTCTTCAATTTTATCTCTAAAGTAACTTATTTTAATAAAACTATTAATAGTAAGTAATGAAAGGAAAAATATAATTCGGCTCATTTTCATATTTTTATCTTGTTTAATTAGATAAGATTGGCCCCAGAGAACAATCTCAGAGACTCTGGTCAGAACCTTTCCAATATCTATTGCGTATCTCTAGGTATTCATCAGTCTTGATCACTTCACATTGTGAGATTATTAATTTTCACAACGTGAAGTATTCAAGACTGATAAATACTTAGAGATAAAATTAGATATGAATATTTAGAGATAAAATTGAAAAATACTCTTTTTTTCTAAAGTGGTAGATAGCATTATTATACCATTTTGAAATCCCTACAACATGAGCATGTTTTTGAACATGTATATCAGTTTATTAATGATTTCTCTTTGAAGCATTAATAGTTGAATCAGAAGATTGATTATTTTAAGCACCTTAAAATCAAAATTATTTTTATGTCAATGAGAAAACAGTGAAGGAGTTTGCCTGCTTTTAGGTTAAACCAGATTTCTTGACATTATGGACTTCATTTGATAACAAAATTATAACAAAACTCCTAGTTTTATAAGAGTAGTGCATGAAAAATGCATCTAAAGTAGCAATGTTTGTGGTTTTCATAAAGTGTTAATATCTCAAAAACTAAGCGACTTTTGCCAGGGTCATGTTTTGTTATTTGGGTTAGTCATTGGCTTGCCTATCACCCCTTTGGGTATTACCTTTGCCTTACGAGACACACTCTATAATGGGACGACGACATCTGATACCTGTATCACATGATAACAGCTATAAAACTCAGTTACTGAAACAAAAGTAACAGAGAAAAATACCAAACAAGTTGACTATTGAAAAGCAGTGTCATAGCAGTTAGGGATTAAAACTACACCATGTTTGGGTCACTATTAGGGCACCCAAACATGCCTCCTTCAACGTCAGGAGCCTTGGAGGTATAGTCAAAAGTTTCAAGTTAACACATTGAGTGCGGGTCACACGCCCGCGGGAGATAGCAGTGCTTGCGCGAGCAGCGGATAAGTCGCCGGCGGTGGACGGATCAATACCGGCTTGTACGCTTCAGTGTCGCCTAGCCCTTTGGCTTAGAAGGGTCGGATTTGCGCCGCATTATAGCCTGTTTCTCGCATCACATTTCCTTGTTCTTGGATCGCGCCATTTTGAGCCAGTTGGCGGGGGTTAGCGTGCCTGCGAGCGCAGCGGAACTGTTGCAGGCGGTTGACGAAGCAATGCTTGTTTGTGGAATTCAGTGTGGTCCAGCCACTTGCCTTATAACGGTCGGATTTGCGATGCATTGTTGCCTGTGTCTCGCGTCACGTTTCGGTGTTCGCCGTTCGTGGATCGCGCCATTTTGAGCCAGTTGGCTTGCATCGGAGTTTTACCATTTTATTTTTGTGTATAATAGTGAAACATTAATATCGTGTTGTGTTATATTGTATTGTGATTTGTGTTATATTGTAAATATATTTGTATAGTGCGTTTTATTCTTTTCTGCAATGTTTCAACCAACTCCTGGGCCATCTTCGGCTCCTGACTTTGTCCTGCCGACAGTGATGGTGAAGTTGATGACCCAATCCAACATCAGATGATGGGAAATGCTTCAGATGACTCTGATTCTTATGAATCTGATGATTCTGATATCGGAAATGATACTCCTGTATGGCGTATTTCAACTTCAGGAATGCGACCTGCCGCGACTAATTGCGGCAGGCGTCTCACGGCGCGCATGGGTTTCGTTGCGATGTGCGGCTCCACCGCCGGTGGACGATCACTTCGGAAACCCCGATCTACCAGAATTGAGGCCATAAACTGGATTTGGTGTATCAACCCTGTTTCCTGACTATATAAGGTATTGTTTTGGTACAAAATATTATTTTAGTATCTGACATGTTTTTAACATATTTTTTCAGCATCGAATGTGTTAATCCAATCTATAGTAAGAGGGTGAGGGAGCACGCTTCAAGTGATGCCCTGGTGGGCTTATGGTAGTGGTAGCACGTGATCTGCTTTAAGAAAACCAAAGTTTATTACATCTTTTTATGTTGAAGTTCAATTATGTTATTTACATTCTTTTGTGAATACCTCTGCTCTGAGGATGGTAAACGTGGTTTACCGAAATCAATCACAATAATATTTGTACATTTTGTACTTATCTTTTCATAGATTTATGTGACATTCACTTGTATTGTATTTATACCATTACGTAATAATCTGACTGAGAAACTATTTATATTATTTCTGCAGCCACATATTTACCATTATGCAGCCATTTATATTATTTCTATGATAATTGGGGATATAAGGGATTAGAAAACGATCCTTAAGGTAATCAATCTAACACAGACATAAGACACATTTATAGCCTCTCTATATGTCCTGAAGAAGGAACCAGCCGATCTCTCCTATTATGCATATTCTTTTATTTTTATAATGTTAATGAATACTGAAAGTACATAATATTTGTTTACCATTTATATACAGTAGAACCTTGTTATCTGACAGAGTTATCCGTCATTCCGTTTTAACCAACATTCTTGTTCCGAAACGATAGTAATAAAAATTGTATAAAAATAATATATTGGATTATTTTTTCCTAAAAACAAAGCTGAATGTATCTGGTAAGTACAGACGTTTTGTTGCTTATTAACTGACTTTATGTTGAGCGAGGACTGTACCATGGTGAGCAGAATACATCACTGCAATACATCTTTTGAGTGTACAGATTTTTTAGGAAAGATTTAGGGTTGGAATTTGTTTGCTTGTGAGGAGGGGGGATAGTGTTTACATTACTTGTGTAGTCTTATTCAGTAGTTTCCTGACCATTCACACATATTAGTTTGCAGTATTTAAGTTGTTTGTGTGTAACTTTACTGTGCAAGGCTTATTCATCATATAACTGTATTTGTTAAGTTAGGTTTAAAACCAAAACTGTTATTTGTGGCTCTAAAGTATCGTAATTTAATTTGTGTTAGTTTACTCTTACATATTTCTGTAGTTTTTTTCAACTTATGCCTAGTGAAATGGATTCCAAGCATAAAAGAGTTGTAATGTCTATGGAAGATTAACTTAATGCCATTTTTTTTATCTACCTACTATTTAAAAGTCATCATGGCCCATTCATGTCCGGAAGGTATGACTATTCTGCATATATAACATCCAAATACCACTCACTTATTACTATATCTAATATATTACTAAACCTCCAAGGCTGACATTTTGTAGGATGGTTGGTTTTATTTTGTAGGTGTGTAAGTAATGAGAAAGGATTTTAAACAATTCTACATAGTTTAGAAATATCAGCCATTTTAATGCAGAAATTTTGAAATGTTAATGCAGTTTTTAGCGGATTGATTGTAAGTAGTGTTAAGAGTTATCCAATGAAGAATGGCCGATCTCCACAATAAATTCAGATCTGGATCGGACATTGACTGCTGGATTTTATCTCGATCTGAAACTTTGGATCCAAAATGCAAATTCGCATGCATGTACATTTTAAGAAGCATATTTTTAAAGTCTATATTATACATTCAAGTATAAAGCATAAAACCTTGGACAGCTTCTTTTATGTCTCATGTAATTATATCATTATTTAACATTTCCTTCACTTGGAAAGGAACCAAATTACTCATAATTTTACCTAACCCTCATACCTTGGTAGAGGCGATCTATGAGGTCAGCCTGATTAGTGCCTTTGAAGACTTGTTCCAGGGCATCAAACATGACTCGGCAAAGCTCCTGGATGTCATGTTGTTGCCAAGCTTCATTAGAATCCCAGCCAAAGCTCTTAGTAAGCTCTGTGGTCTCGACAGCTGTCCTATGTGATGTCTGAATGCACGGACAAACAAAGTGTTACTATTCAGTAATACATTCATCTTGATTTGAAACATAACAACAATTTAAGTTGAGTATATTGAAAAATGTAGTCATCTGCCAAAGTACAGTAGAACCTCATTGTTTGATACTCAATACTTGGACAGTCATTATAGTTCGACACCGGTAATGGTTACACTGTGTTTCCAAACTTTTGTCCTTGTGTGCGAGTCAGCCCAGTGCAGATTAGTGAAATAACACCGTCAAAGTGAATACCAGTTAAAATTAGGAGTATTTGGACATTCAGTTACTGTATCTTCTAAGTAGTCTACTGTCCATACTTTAATAACCACTATTGTAACTCCATACAAATTCAGTGGGACATACATTGTTACAGAAATATTGTATATAGCTTGTTTTTCTTTTGTTAGGTTGTCAACGATTCATGAAGAAAATACACTAAGATTTCTTTATAAAAATAATTTTTGTTATTTTATGATTACTATACATTTCTTATATTTCAACATTTCGATACTTAGACATCCCCTTAATCCACAAAGTGTCAAACTATTGAGGTTTTATTGTATACAAGAAACTTAAAAAGCTTATATTATTTTAAATAAGTACTCAATAATATTTTGTTCTTTAAAAACATACTCTCTAGCACAAAACCACAACTTAAATTGTACTAAACTGAGTTCAAGTATAATTCACTACATAATGAATAGCATATCCAGTTATTTAGTTTTGGAATGTCAAGAGATGTTGCTAAATGAGGTGCTACCTACTGATGGAGATGGGACAACCCCCTTGAATAGTAGGACTTGTTTAGAGCAAAAAAATGTAGATATTGAAAACAATCTTAAAGTGTAAACGTAAGGGGCTTGCATCAATAACTAAACATTCTTTATTTACAATTATTGCTTAGGTTAAAGGTTCTCAACCTTTTAATCAGTGAGCCCCGCTTTGCACACTGATGTTAGATCAGCCGCCTGGTGGGGTCAATATTACAACCGAAATATAAAACTGAAAAAGATCAAATTACGTTAAATGAAGCTGGTTATCAAGTTAACCTTCAACTTCAGAGTTGGATTAAATTTTAGTTCAATAAAAAAAATATTACTACATATAACATAATTTAAAATACATAGTTTTTATTTACTATTATTATTTTTACAATCAAAGCATCATGGAACAAAATACAAGTTTATTTGGAGTAATCTACTGTATATAATTCATAATTAAGACACTGGTCATCAAAATATGTGCGAATACGAAGGGCAAATGAGTGTGGTGAGTGTAGATGAGCGAGTGTAGTCATTGTTACTAACTAAGGTTGACTGTTCCTTAAAAAGAGCCATTGATTAATAGCCAAACAGCCAGGTCAACAAAGGGACCTAAAGCTTTATGTGGGATCTGAACCAAGTAGCACTGGTCTGATTTTCAGCTAAGTGACAAGCCAGATACTCAGTTCTCTACAATCTCTAGAACGTTTTATCCCCAAGTAGCTGGGTTACAGCACTGTGCTATTAGTGCCAACAGTGCCTACCTAATATAAGGTAGGTAGGCCTTTGCATGTAATATCAGTCAATCAGCAATTAGTGAGAGGGCTGGCACTTTTTGTCCTTGATAAGTTTTAAAATATGGGTTTTGAACTAAGCACACCTCTAATAACTTTCATTATCCACCCTTGCTGGATATTTTGGTTTGATTTATTTTAAAGCAGTAAATACAGATTCACAGAAATATCTTGATAGAATTTGGACCAACAACTTTTCAGTTTCAGAAGTAACTTTAAGGTAGCATAGAAAATAACAAAAAATCTTCAATATCCATGTTTAAAAAATTCTGCTTTTGCTTGAGAATCCCTTAATATTTAGAATATGATCCAGAGGTATCTACTTTGATCTTAAAAGGATCTCTTATCAACTTAAACTCCTGGGTATATGAACTAATATCTGGAACATGGACTACTATTTCAAATTTAAGTGTTACCAAATGCCTTGATATAGAGTCCATCTAGTCATTTATTTTAAGAAATGGTATTCGACGATTATTTTAATCACCAAGGAGGTAATTTAGTCTTGGGAAAGATGAAAAGTTGACTCTGAACCCTGAAAGCAGCGTGACCAAAGAGTGATTATTTTTGTTAGAAACCACAGATCATGACAATTTTCGAAGTATATTAATAGAGAAAAAAACCTTAATTTCCATTAGTAAAGAACTAGACACTCCCAAGAAAACCAATCTTCCCTCCAAAAATGCTGCTCAAACAGCTACACAGTGTAAGGCAGCTCAAATGACCATTTTTTAAAAGAAATAGAACATCAAACAAAGAAGAGACACAAACACACTGCAGTCATACAAAAAACACAGATTTTTTTTAACTCAACGCTTCACAAAATCAATAAGTCCTCATCACTATATTTCTACCACAATGTTTGGGAACTAATAAAAATATTGAAAGAATAAACCATCTTGTAAGTGATCTTAATCCAACAGTCCTAATTCTAACTGATCATGACCTCTGCACAGACAAACTTCAGAAAACCAAGATAATTGGCTATAATTTAGTTACACACTAAATAAATAAAATAAAATAAATAAAAATGCCTTTATTTTGGAGCGTATTTCAGTTAAAACTGTTTTTCAAATCAACTCAAGTCATACAATAATATACAATGTTGGTCTTAAGATCTAACAATAATATACAATAAATAACCAACACAATACAAAAAAACACTAATTTGAGAATAAATACATAGCTACATACAACACTAATATTAATTAAACCTATTCTTCAAATAACATCTCAACTTTGACTTAAAACAAGGTAGAGACAAGTTTACTTTTAGGGTACCGGGGAGGCCGTTGTACAACGTCAGCCCGAAGTATGAAAAACTTCCCCTCCCCAATTCTCGCTCCACCCTTGGGAAGTGGAGCATCTCACCGTGGCGGCTTGCACGTTGAGAGACCTCCTCTCGAAGTATGAGCCTGTCGCTTAAGTATTGAGGTTCTTTGATGGTCAGAACCTTGTGGATCATGCAGCCAGTCAGCAATTCACACATTGCTTCCATCGGCAGCATGTTCAGAGCATCTCGGTGGACTGACACATGATCGAATTTTCTCAGATCGAAAATGTATCGAACTGCGGCGTTCTGCAACTTTTTAATTCTTTCAGTGTCACCCTTAGAGATGCTATTGCCATAAACAGGATAGCAATAGTAGAACGCTGACAAGATTAACGACTGCATGAGTTGAAGTTTTGCATACTCCGGCAACATGTTCTTGAATCTGTACAGAGCCCTCAGTCTGCCTACGGCACACTGGATGGAATGATCGACGTGGTCCGAGAAGGTAAGACCACTGTCCAAGACCAGACCGAGTGTCTTGACCTTGTCACAAACAGACAAGCTCTGGCTGCCTAGTACCACTTCCACGTCACTCTCTCTGCGGGCCTGTACTACATGTTGTGGAGCTGTGTGCAGAACATTGCATTTGTTCACATTGAGCTTCAAGCCATTGGCAACTGACCACTTGACAACACTGTCAAGGTCAGCATTCAGTTGCTCTATGGCTGATACCATGAGGAGGGGCTCATATGTGATGAGCAGTTGAGAGTCATCTGCGTACAGATGAGCTGTGCAGTTCTGCAGGCAATCAGGAAAGTCGGCCGTGTACAAGTTGTACAGAATTGGCCCCAAACAGCTGCCTTGAGGAACTCCTCTATTCCTTGCAATCTTCTCGGAAGATTCACTCTCCACTCTGGTAACCTGAAACCTGCAATTCAGATAGGATCTGACCCATTCAACCATCCTGTCGTGAAATCCAAAGTAATGCATTTTCGCCAAGAGCATGTCATGATGCATTGAGTCAAATGCCTTAGAATAATCAAGTAGAACAAGGGATCCAATTTTGCCATTGTCTTTGGCATCAATCATTTCACTCATCAAGTTCATAAGGGCTGTACAGGTGCTGTGGTTTTTTCTAAACCCAGACTGTAAGTTGGGAAGTATTCTTGCCCTGTTCACAAATTCCATCATTTGGCGAATGACTAGCTTCTCCAATATTTTCGACATTGCTGGAAGGATGGATATGGGTCTCAATTGTTCAACTGTGGCTGGTGTCGGCACTTTGGGTAGGGGTCGAACTATTCTTAATTTCCATGCCTTTGGGAACACACCACTCTCCAAGGACTCATTTACCAAATGTGTAATTGCACTTATTGCAAATGGACTGACAGCTTTGATCATTTATATGGAGATGCCATCGCTTCCTACTGCTCTTGACTTAATCTCGTTCATAACAGTTTTTACATCATTTTCAGTGACTGGAGTGAAAGACTGGCAATTCGTCAGCTCATCTCTTTTATTTCTCCAGAAAAATTCCATAGTATCATTGTTAACTGGAATATCAGACCCCATCTCAGCAAAGAATTTGTTAACATCATTCACTTCAAATGGAATTGATAAATTTCCACTTTTTGGGCTGACTTCACTCTGCTTAATGCACCCCCAAAACTCTTTTGGATTCTTCTTTGATGTCAATTTCTCAGCAAAGAACTCTCGTTTTGCATTCCATACCATTTGGTTCAATCTATTTCTTACTATTTTGTAATCCTCCCAATCAGCAGCATATCTGTATTTCCAGAATATATTCCTTAGTTTCCTCTTTTCTTTACTTAAGGCTTCTATTTCAAAGGTTTTCCAAGGGGCTTTCTTTTAGTTACAATAGGGGCATATTTATCATAAACCTGTCTTATATTTTCATTGATTTTTGCTCAATTTCATCAACATTTTTTAGTTCACAAACTCTCTCCCAATCTATTTCTGCTATTTCATTGATAGCGAGTTGATGGTTAAATTGCGAAAAATCTCTATAAGTGATCAGCTTTTCTATTGGTTTTTCTTTCTTCCATTTCAACACGCTGTTGAAATGGAAGTAACATACACTAGTTTGTGGTCTGTTATATTGATACCTCTATGGTCTGTAATATTCGATGCATCAATAACACCGTTCCTCTCGACTTCGGCCGACCTGTTCACAAAAATATGATCTATCAATGTGGCCGTACTTCTTGTCACTCTTGTTGGTTCGTTTATCAACTGAATTGCATTGTTTTCTTTCAAGAGTCGGCGTAAATATTTTGCTTCATTCGATGTCTTCGATAACAAATCAACGTTTGTATCTCCCAGGCAAACGACTGAATTGACTTCGATAGCAAGTCCCACTAACAGAGAGTGAAGCAAAGGTGAAAGGCAGCTGTATCTGAGAAGGGGCGGCCGGTACACCACGCAAACACCAATCCTTTGCCCCTTGATCTTCAGGACAATACACACGTGCTCAATACCAGGATCTAGGGTTTCTTCTAATGAGAAATGCTCATACACAAGGTCCTCCTTGATGTACATGGCAACTCCACCACCTGAGTCACCTGTTTGCACATTACGCGGTCGGTCGTAAGACACCATGGTGTATCCTGGTATTGTGTAACTGTCCGATGGAGTATCTGGATGCAGCCAGGTCTCTGTGACACCGAAAATTTCAAAGTCAAAATCTTTCACAAGTGCGCACATCTCAGAGAATCCGGTGTTGATCGAACGCATGTTTAGATGTGCAATTTTGACTCTGTGGGTGCCCCCCCCCCCCGATCAGCTAGTTTCCCGAGATCTGTGTTGCTTGAGGAGTCTCACAGATCTCGTCACTGCTGACATCTTCATGGGCGGGGCCTACTGGCGAGGTTGCGGCTTCCTCTGGGGCGGTTGGTGTGGGACTGAGGACAGTAGAAACGACATCCACTAGCAATGAACTCAAGCGAGCGACTCCGTTGCGGCTGAAATGAACGCATCTCGAGCAAGGTCTCTCCTGCCAAGAGTACAGTTCGTCTCCACGTACGTAACACCAAAGTTGTTACACATGATCTCGAGTTGCTCGTTGAAGTCGTGGAGAGCGCGGTAGTCAATGTCCCGCCGAACGAGCACGCTGTTCAGGATGACTCTGGCTTGCGGGAACTCAGTTCTGGCAGTGTAAAGCAAGTCCGCCATGTCATGAAGAATTTTGCGCTTCCCGTAACCGCCGTTGTACCCCGGCCCACCACAGTAACCTCTTGGCAAATCATTACAACCTACATACAAATATATCACAGATAAGCTTACATCTACGTACCTTAACAATCTAGTCTTAATATCTAACACTTTCCCCCCTTGGCAACAGTCAAACAGGGCCCCGTTCAGAACGCACTGCTTGGCTGCGTACTTGAAGTGGGAGTCCCCCAGCAGTAGAACGCCTTGGAACGGCAGGGGCGGCAAGGTAGTGTCGGTCTGTGTGGAGGTGGAGCTACGTGTGGGAGCTGGGACTGGCTGAGACTCCTCGACAGCAGCCAACTCTGCCAGTAGACTCGAGTCGTCAGCAGAGCGTCGCCTCTGGCGTGACTGCGTCTGCTCTCCTCAGTTCTGCTCGCAGGCATTTGAGGTCAGCCTCTAACACTTCAACTGTAGTTAGGAGTTGGTTCCGTTCCATTGTTAAGGTTTGCATCTTCACCTGGCTCTCGTGCATGAGTCTGTCCGTGTCTAGATGTTCACTGACTCTCTCCCGCAGATGTGCATTTTCAGCTTTGCAAGCAACTAGTTGTGTGTTCAGGCTGGTAATATCAGTGTCGTAGAGTTCTTCTAGATCACAACAAGCTACCGACTTGTCTTTCATGCTGAAGTCCAAGTCCATGCACCGGTTTTCTGCTAAAGTCAAGTCATTTTGAAGAGAGTCAACTTTCTCTTCTAGCTCAGTATTTTTCCTGGTGAGGTCATTTAATTTACCCATCAAGAGAGTAACGTGGGGAATCAGCTTCTCAATGGAGTCCACCCCAAACGTTGCAGCAGCTTTTTTTTAGCTCGCAGTAGAAGTTTGCAGCCATGTCAATAACTTGTTGGTCGATGAAGAATAGGCCATCAGTTATACTGAGCAGCTCACTAGATCGAGTTATTGGAGGCATTTTAGTCACAGATAAATACAGCTAATTTAATTTACTAATTAATAAATAGTCACAATTAAAATAATTTTAAACTAATTTAAATAATTTAACATTCAACAATTAAACTAGCAACAACCACAAACACTTATTACAAGAAAAATATGACTAGTGATATAATTTAACAAAATATAATTTAATACAATATTTAAAATCTAAAATGTACAATATTTAAAATTAAAACCTAATTTTTTTAACAAGTGGCTATTTAGACGTAATGAAGTGCGCCTGAAGAATGAGAACAATGATTAGCAACGCAGATGTGAAGTTGAATTGCCTAAACAAAATTTGAAGGCGCTCGGGTAATCGGGCCGCGACGAAGTCCCTTCAGCTGGCAGGCACAGTGGACGGTGGTCAGTCAAATTGTGTTCAGCGCTGCAAGGTTGGCAGTAGCGTGCAGACGACTCGGTCGAGTTGCGCAGTAGTCTGATATCTGTTATCACGCTCTGCCCAAGTTGCTTTGCCTCTTGATTGTTAGTCACTGAAGTTCGAAATTTACATTACTTACGATAATGATGAGATTGTGCTAGATTGTAAAATGTTACGTCACTAATCAATAAACAGTCCAGAGGCACTCAATATCAATATAACACTGATAATAATAGACATTATCTAAAAATGTGAGGAGCATAAAAATCCTCTGACTTCAAACACAGACCAGGTCTGCCAACCCATCCACTACAATAGGGAAAACTATAAACTGGGAGGAGTTGGGGTTTACATCCAGGAAACTGCTGACATAGTGGTAAAGGAAATAAATGTATATCATTTAAGAACAAAAAGACTGTGTGAGGCAGCTCTGATCCAAACCTCTACATTTTGGGGGTTTACCAGCCTCCTGGGGGACAAGTCGAGTCAGCCGTTAACATAGTTACAGACTATATTAACATACATACTAATGGAATTTCAATTTGAGACAAAACATGTTGTTGCTTAGGGAGACGTCAATAGACCTACTAGTTCCAAAATATGACAAAAAATATTTTGAAAAAGAACTTTTGGAGCCAAGTGGCTATCTCTTCCAGTAACGAGGATAACCAGTCACTCTAAAACATCTATTGCCTGTATCTGTTCGAATGTCAGTGAAGAGACTGTACGCTTTAAAGTTCTACATCCTGGAATTGCATACCACACAGGTCAAACTTGTACTCTTACAGTGAATAAAGAGGCTATGAAGGAAGAAACAATAAAAAGAAGAATCTTCTCCAGAAAATAAATCTTTATAGCCTGAAGAAGAATTTTCTAAAGAGATCTGGGAAGATGTGCATAATGCACCTCATGTCGAAGAAGCCTGCAATGTGTTCCAAAAAACATTCAGAGTATTAGTAGATCTCATATGTCCCAGTAAAAAAGTAAGAGATAAAAGTGTGAAAAGTTCATCATGATAAGGAAGTTGAATTACTAAAAGATGATTTCCTTAATGCCCTAAGCGAATATGAGTGTACAGGGAAGGAAGAGGATAAAACTTTAATGGCAGAAAAGAAGAAGAGATATGACCTGAAACTTAGGAATCTAGAGATATACTAGGCAAAGCTCCGCTGCTGAGTATATCTAGAGCGGATAATAAGCCCAAAGCAGCTTGGAACATGATTAATGCATAACGACAGGCTAAATCAAAAGATGAACTGAATCTGCACATAGAAGTTGAAGAAAAATATATAGACAATCCTGCAAGATTTGTAGAGCATTTCAACCAATCCCTTTTGCAAATAGACAACACCACACTAGAAAAAAACCACAACCAATTCAACAACTCCAAAACAATCCACACACCTATAAACAACCCAACATCTGTACCATTATGTCATGTCAAACTATTAAATTTTGCACCAATATCAAACAATTCCTAGCTGCCATAACTACCCTAAAATCAAAACTATTATGCGAAGTAGACGAAAACCCATCAACAGTAGTAAAGCACTGTCCAGAAAACTTATCTGCCCTACTAGTTTCAATAGTAAACAAGCCTTTCAATACAGGACATGTTCCTTCATCTCTATAAATAGCCAGAATCTTTTCAAAATTCAAGAAGGGCTCCTCCCTAAAACCGGAAAACTATCGCTCTATTTCACTTATATAAAGTATTAGGGCTAAAAAAAGCTGTAGAGTAAAAAATAAAATTTTGAAAAACATTTCAAACTTATTTATTAAGTACATTATTTTATTATATTTCTTATGGTATATACATAGTGAGATTCGGCAATGGGAGGTCCCGTGAGAATACGTACCTGAGCGCCGCGCTCAGTTAGGAGTGTTCTTTTTACTGTACATCCAAATTCACCATCAGAAATTTTTCAAACTAAGTGTACCTTCTCAGAATAGCCTTGTCATCCATAAAATAAACAGTTTATTCTGCCTCTTTTTCCAGATACCATTATATACCCCTTCAGTTTAGATCAGAGAGCAGAGTGCTGAGGTGTGTGTGCAGAGAGGTGTTTGATATTAGTGGCCACATACAGAGGTATCCACTCACCTGCCCACCCTTACACGCACAGTAGTATTGACCCACCCGCCCACCCTTACACGCACAGTGGTATTGACCCACCCACCCATCCTTACACGTACAGGGGTATTGACCCACCCACCCTTACACGTACAGGGGTATTGACCCACCCACCCACCCACCCTTACACGCACAGTGGTAAAATTTTTATCAATAGTGGTAGTTTTAACTCCTAAAAAATAAACAACACCTATTAGTTTGATATCACGTTTGTACTAAAGGGTTAGACAGGCTTAAATACAAATTTTTAGTCGAATCATTGCTATTCTAAAGAATTTCAGAGTAATGTTGTGTTTTTACGTTCAGATACAGGACTATTAATGAATATTCCCAAACATTGTTTGTTTGTTACTTACTCTATTTGGAGTTTTGATTTCCTGTCTTGCTTCGGAATGTACAAGTTGGGATCCATAGGTGTACAGTGGTATTGACCACCCCCCCACCCGTACACGTACAGTGGTATTGACCCACCGCCCCCATACATGTTAAGTGGTACTAACCCAATCCGCCCACCCATATACGTACATTGGTATTGATAATCCATTATGATGTAAACCCTCTATAACTAGCCTTTATATGCGTGTTTACTCGTACAGTGGCAATGCCCACCCGCCCGCTCATTCACGTACAGTGGCAATGCTCACCCGCCCACCCATTCACGTACAGTGGCATTGCCCACCCGCCCACCCATACACGTACAGAGGTAATGATACCACCGTACGTATTATCGAGCAATGTCACCGTAGTGTACGAGTGGGTGTGAGGGTCAATGTCACCGTAATGTACAGGTGGGTGGGAGGGTCAATGTCACCGTAATGTAAAGGTGGGTGGGAGGGTCAATGTCACCGTAGTGTACGGGTGGGTGGGAGGGTCAATGTCACCGTAGTGTACGGGCGGGTGGGAGGGTACAATACAATACCACTGTACGTGTATGGGTAGGCGGGTGAGTCAATACCACTGAACGTGTATGAATGGGCGGGTGGGTGAAAACCACTGTTCGATAATACGTACGGTGACATTTACCACTTTACCACTGCTCGTGTGTGGGTGTGAGGGTGGATCTTTACCACTGCACTTGGGTGGGTAGGTGAGTGGGTCTTTACCACTGCACGTGTATGGGATCCCCCCATAGAAGCACGACATTCTAACAATGACAGTATGTTAAATCTAATAGAGTAGCCAACCTTCACCACAATAAGTTATGTCACGCACTTGGTAGTGGTGGTTGCTACCCAACCAACATACACATTGATTGGCTTCCTGACTCACTTAATATACATGTTGACGGAAGTTCTTGCCTATCTTAATTACGCCTAGTTGTGTAATTATTAACAACTGTGACTAATTTGGACATCATAATTGGTTTATTTATATTGTTTTATAACCTACATGTACCTGATACTACTGTACTGTACTGTACTACTGTACTGTACTACCACTGTACGAGTATGGGTGGGCGGGTGGGTTACTACCACTGTACGTGTATGGGTGGGCGGGTGGGTTACTACCACATTAGGTGTATGGGTTGGCGGGTGGGTCATTACCTCTGTAGGTGTGTGGGTAGGCTATTTCTTTTTTTGTTGTTGTAAAAATGTTGTTTTTTTTCTCTTTAGTGCTATAATGTAATAGGCATTAGTTGTTTTGTAGCACCTAAATAAATACACGTAATAAAATAAAATTTTACTCGTAGATTTAAAAAAGGTCACCCAAACTAAAAATCGATCTATAGCATCGATAAAAATAGCAATGTTCGTGTAAGGGTGGGTCAATACCAATGTTCGTGTATGGGCGGGTGGGTGGGTCAATACCAATCTTTGTGTAAGGGCGGGCGGTTGGGTCAGTAACAATGTTCGTGTAAGGTTTAACTGACGCCATCAAGGTCGGTTCCCGCTACGTACAATATACTAAGCAGACGATTTTTGTCAGCATACTGATTAACTGACGCCATCAAGGTCGGTTCCAGCGCCGTACAATATACTGAGCAGATGAATTGTGACAGAATACATATTTTATATCAATGTCGCTCCTTTAAAAAGAAAAACAAAATTATGATAGAATGGTTTTTGTGAACCTATCGATTAGCCGAGACCAAGGGTGTTTCGCTGTTAACCTCCCCCCTATTCATGGGATGTTTCCTTGTGTCTGTGTCGTAGCTGTGTAGCTAACAAACAACTGAGAGAATGTGAGTGAAAAGCATGCCAAACACTATATCAGCTGCATACCAGCTGATAACATTATCAGGTGTCGTCTTTACTCATTTTAGATAATATAACCCATTCCTGAAAGTGTTAATGACTTTCCTAGTTTATTTTTCTAAAGGACACGCCGATCATCTCCTTAACCTTACTCTGTCCATTCCTCGGATAGTAAGGCAGTGATAAAGGTGATCACGGTGCCACGTACCAGCTCTAAGTGGGTATGGGAGTGCCAGGAAATCCTAAAGACCCTTTGTCAGCGTAAACAGGTGAGACTCATATGGGTCCCTGGACATGCTGGCATTGATGGAAATGAGTGCTGATGCTCTGGCTAGAAGGGGGGCAAAGAGAAAGTGTTCTCTTCTGGGTGCGGAGCCAGCTCTGGGAATGATTACGAGAAGAATTTATTGGTGGACCTTTGAGGAATACGCTGGTAGATGGAGGACTTAGACCGGGCTCAGGCAGTCTCGTGCACATATTCAAGGATCAGATCGCAGTTACAGCCGAGCTTTGCTAAGCTGTGACCGGGTCAAGAATCACCGTCATAGAAATATGATGATTATGGGCCTAGCAGAAGACTACATGTATGCTTTGTGATGAGGACAAGGAGAGCTCCATACACTTCTTGTATCATTGTGAAGCTCTTGCATCCCTTAGATACAAAACTCTGAGTATTGCTTTTCCGGAACCACAGTATATCAGAAGGGCTACACTCAGGGAGACCCTGTCCTTCATAAGGGGGACTGGTCTCTTGTGACACTGTTGCTAGGCTTGAGGCGCAAAGTGCCATGGAGTTTAGGTGCGGTGGCTTGGTGACAGGACCACAACCCAGTGTATCTAGTAGAAGACGTGAACATATTCCTGAGATTCCTAACATTTCCATAAAAACCAACAAAAATCTACTAGGCATGATGATGGATGCAGACCTCACCTGGTTAGACCATGTTCAAAGTCTGACCAAGAAACTTTCATCTGGGATATAATGCAGTGAAAAGAATGAAATGGATAAGTGGAGTAGAAACTGCCAAGACTTAGTTGAATCCCACTTAAACTTATACTTTGCCTTAGTTGAATCCCACATTAGATATTGGTTAATTTCTTAGGTTAGAACATCTTAAGCGAATCCCAGCAAAATCCTGATCCTACGGAAAAAAGCTATTAGGGTTGGCCCCAGAGACAGTTGCAAGAAAGTTGTATAATTCTCAACATTCTTACTGTCATTGCCCTCTACATACACACAGTTATCATTTATACCCACCAGCTTGACCTCCCCTGAAATGAGGATTTCCATTCTTATAATACAAGTAGAGCAACTGACTACAGCCTCCCAATTCATCACACAACGCTCTTCAGTAAACGTCAGTAAAAAACCTTCATGCATTGATTGCAAAATCCTTAATAAACTGCCACAAAAACCCAAGAAAATAACTGGACTCAACTTTAAAAAACCACTTCCGTGCCTGTCTACTCCATAAATGAGTTTGAAATTCCCTAGTTATCCTCAGGGGGCGTGACCCCAGATTGAGAACCACCATCTTAAAGCATTCTCTCAGTACCTGTAAGTTGAGAAAAAGTCTCTGGAGCTGATAAGGTATACATTTGGCCGGATCACTGTTGGTAGTATTGTCGTATTTCCACTTATAGAGGGCATTCCGAAACTCTGGTGTCATAAACAGGGCTTGCAGTAAGCTGTTGAGATAGCATGTCATGGCCTGATTCACCAAACCCACGTAACCTGTCAAAAAATGATGACGTTAATATGTAAGTAAATATTACTGATGCATGTGATCAAAGTTTTTCATATATATAGTGTCAAACATTTTCCTGAAATGTTCAAATATTTAACTAATTAAGTAAAACATAAAATGTATTATTTCATTAATGAGAAAACAAATAAATCTGTACTTATGAACCGTAAGAAGAAAATTATGCTTTATTACAAATAGTCATAATGAAAATATTCAACAATATCAGAAACTAAATAAAACTATTTGATGATGAAATTAAAATTTAAATTAAAAACTATATTTAAAATTTTATTAGTAAAACAGGGTGGCCAGCAAAACTGGATTTTAAAATTCATTCATAATTCCAGGTTTTCCAGGATGTTAAATAATAATTTCCAGGTCACTTACGGTAACTAAAAAACACACATTAACGGTATAAAATAAACATATTTATTTAAAAAACAATTGTTTCTTGTATGTTGAAAAAATCTAACAAAAATACAAAATAAAAGTTGTCAAAATAGGTGAAAACAAATTTTTTTTACTGTGGAACAAGACTATTCGAATTTTTCACAGGCACTGATAACTATAAACATTAACTATTTACAAAAAAGCCCTCATTTATAAGAAAATACAGACATATTTGTAAATTAACAGCAATATATATATATATATATATATATATATATATATATATATATATTGTATAATATATATATATATATATACTGTATAATATATATATATATATAAATTACATGAAATACGAAAGCAAAAATGAGACACGTAAAATCATTTGAAAAAGAACATATTAATAATCTATGCAAATATGTAGTTAAAAACAAGAATAATATTTATAATAACAAAACTCTACATTAAGTACACAGTTTTGTATAGTTATTAAAACTTACTACTATACAAATTTAACAGTTTTCTTATAGACAAGTCGGCCCACTTGAAATTTTTTTGTAATTAATTAATTTTTAAAATCAAGCACGTGACATATATTTAATTAAAATTCCTGCATGAAATAAAAATTTGCACTACACAAAAGCTAATGCAGAGATAATATTAAACTAACATAATTTTAATAAATTGATGGCATTGATATGAAATATTAGAAATGAATAAAATAATATGAGCCTAACAACATTCAACAATAATCAATAAAATAAACTACACTTTTCAAATAAATATATTTCAATAATTAATTACGCACTCGCTATATATACATATTATAACTAAAATTCCTGCATGAAATAAAATTGAACACAAAAGCTAACACAAAGAAAGAAATTTAAAATAATATAAACTTAATAAATTGATGGCATTGACATGAAATATTAGAAATGAAATGTAAAATAATATAAGCTTAACAAAATTCAACAAAAATCAATAAAACAAACTACACTTTTTAAATAAATAGATTTTAACCCTAGATTACTTATGTGTCGTAAAAATTACGACTCGCCGTTTCCAAAAATGCTTTATCTAGACAAATAGTGCGCCCCCAGCCCCCCCACTCCCAGTACCTTCCTCCCGCCATTAGACAACACCAGTCGCGGAGTGGCACGCCTACCAGTCAGTTCTATCATTACGCATTCCTGTCTGTCTCGTCAATTTGACGACACATAAGTAGTAAAGTAACTTTTTTACGTGAAAGTTGTTGACTGTTTTTATGCTGTTAGATTGGTTTTATTTCATAGTATAAGTGTTTTAGCAGTTATTATTTGTAGTTAGTTTTCAAGTTGTAAATATCAATTTTTATTTCATAGTTTTATTTCATAGTATAAGTGTTTAGCAGTTATTATTTGTAGTTAGTTTTCAAGTTGTAAATATCAATTTTTATACATCATGGGTGATGAAAATGACCGTGTAAGTGTACAAATAAGGAAATATTTAGAGGAGGATAGCGATCCTGACAGTGAAAATAGTGGTAGTGAACAAGAAGATGTTTTAGAGACCGATGATGTGGAAAGCACTGACGCAGACGACACAGATACTGATGAAACTTACCAACCTCCAGTACGTGACCGGAAGCGAGTTTACGTGAGTGAATCGTCTGATAGTGACATTGAGGTTCAGTCGGTTACAAGTAAAAAACGACGTAGGCCTGAAAGTTTGACTTTACGTCAACCTGTGCCTGATAAACCTACGCCTGATCAACCTATGCCTGATCAACCTACGACTGATCAACCTACGCCTGATCAACCTACGCCTGATCAACCTATGCCTGATCAACCTACGCCTGACCAACCTATGCCTGATCAACCTACGCCTGATCAACCTACGCCTGATCAACCTAGGCCTGATCCACATCTGTTCATCCCCAATGCCAGACGTATCCGAGCTAAAAATGGTCATGTGTGGAACACTCGGCCTCAGCCTACCAATACTCGAACACCAATGAGAAACCTCGTTTTCTCAAGACGAGAGGTTGTTGGTAACGCCCGTAACTCTATTTTACCCTTGTCATGTTTTATGGAAATTTTTTATGAACATATGTTCAATACAGTTGTCAGATATACTAACGAAGAAATCGAGCGGGTAAAAAACAACTACAATGACCCTACAATAAATACTATTCAACCTACTAACTTAGATGAAATGAAAGCTTTTGTCGGACTCCTTGTTAACTCTGCATGGAGCAAAGACAACCATCTTGCTGCAAGAGAGATGTTCGACAGCGAATGGAGTGGCTCCAGGTACAAGTGTGTAATGACTTGCGATCGTTTTCAGTTTCTAATACTTTGTCTTAGATTTGATGACAAAGCAACATGAAATGAGCGCAAACGCACTGACCCTTTTGCTCCAATACGAGATGTGTGGGAAGCATTTATTTTGAACTGCCGAACAAAGTATAAGCCAGGCAGTTACGTAACTGTTGATGAGCAGCTCCTTGCATTTCGTGGGAAATGTCCTTTTAGGATGTACATTCCTAACAAGCCCGCAAAATATGGGGTCAAACTTGTTTGTTGCTGTGACAACACTACAAACTACATGATTGATAGTGAACCATATTTGGGAAAGAAAACTCCAACAGGAGGCCAGCCGGCAACTGATTACTTTGTAAAAAAGTTGACTACAAGCATCCAGGGCTCTAACAGAAGTGTAACCACTGACAACTGGTTCACGAACATCAAGCTGGCAGAGGACCTATTGCAGGAACCCTTCAAGTTGACTACTGTCGGTACAATCCGTCTAAACAGAAAAGGTGTCCCAATTGAGCTTGGAAATCGAAAAGAAAAGCCTGTAGAGTCATCGATGTTTCTCTTTGACCGAGAGACAACTTTGGTTTCTTACAAACCTAAACCTAACAAGGTAGTAGTACTTATATCTACCATGCACAGTGGTCTGGCACTTAATTCCGACACAAATAAACCTGAAATTATCCACACATACAATTCTACAAAAGGAGCAGTTGATACACTAGACAAAATGTGTGGAGACATGTCGTGCAGCAGAAAAACCCTTCGATGGCCCCTCTGCATTTTTTATGGCATATTGAACATTGCCTTTGTGAACTCTTACGTTATTTACTGCATGAACAATCTTCGGCTGGGAAACAAACCACTACAAAGAAAAGCCTACATGAAACAGTTGTGTAAGGAGCTGACAGAACCACATATGAGATCGCGCCTTGAAATACCTCAACTGAGAAGGAACACTCGAACCGAAATTTGTGAGCTGCTTGGAATTCCAGTAGCACCACAAGCCCCAAGAGCTCAAGGAGCCAGAAAAACATGTTTTTATTGTCCAGCTGCCCTCAGAAGAATGACTACTACATATTGTGTTCACTGCGACCATCCAATATGTGGACAGCACCGGGCCGTATGCTGCTTTGACTGTGACAAATAAGTCCTCAATGAACTGAAAACCTAATGTTTATCAATCTACCTAAACAATAAATACAAGTGTAAAACTTTTTCTAATACCAAAAAAGTAGTCTCCAACTTGTATATTTTTATATAAATGTGTGTTTAATTCAATAAAAAATTTTTATTGTACACTACAATTTTTTTTTTTAAACCTGTATTTTGAAAATTTTTGTAAAATCTAGGTACGAATTTTATTTTTTTTTACAGGATGTGTCAATGATAGACCTTTAAATTTTTTTCTCCCAAAGCTTAGAGTTGTAAAACAACAAGGGAATATATATTTCATTGAAAAAAATGTTAAAGGCCTTATAAAAAAAAAATATATGCGAGTCGTCAAAATTACTACACTTAAGTAATAGTGTAACAAAAAAAGTCTTAAGTAATCTAGGGTTAATAACTATGCACTCGCCATATAAACATATTATAACTAAAATTCATGCATGAAATAACATTGAACACATAAGCTAGCACAAAGAAAGAAATTAAAAATAATATAAACTTAATAATATTGATGGCATTGACATGAAATATTAGAAATGAAATATAAAATAATATAAGCCTAACAAAATTCAATAAAAATAAACTACACTTTTTAAATAAATAGATTTCAATAATTATGCACTCACCATATAAACATATTATAACTAAATTCCTGCATGAAATAAAATTGTACACTAGAGCTAAAACAATGAAAGAACTTTAAACTAATATAAACTTAATAAAAATTTATGGCATTAACATGAAATAATAGAAATGAAATGTTAAATAATATAGGCATAACAAAATTTGACAAACATCAATGAAAATAAACTGCACTATGGTACTATTTACAAATTTTTACAGCTGTTTACCAAGTTCTTTTATTTTAGCATCCAATGCTTGGCCTTCTTTAAGAGCTTCGTCCATCAATCTTGCTTTCTTGGATTTCAGCTCATCCAGCTCCTTTTTCTTCCGTTTTTTAACATCTTCTTTTTTATTCCTACTGTCACTTTGCTCCCTAGCTGCCTGAAGAGCTTCCTTGTACTTGGCATATGAATTTCTTACTGAATTAATCATGGATTTTGTTACAGTTAGCTCTTTCAAACCTCCCTCAGCTATGACAGCATCATAGACCGTTCGTAGTCCTATGAGATTTTTCCTTTAAATTGTCCACTAAACATTCTTTGTTAATGGAGAATCCCCTCTCCACTTGAGCATTTCCATGAGATAGTGTCAATACTATTTTTAAAAAGTCTTTTAAATTATTGAATTTTTCATTATCTCCGATAACTACCATCCAGAAATTGTCATGTCTTTCTTTACACTTCTTGAATGAAGCAGATGCTTTTACAAAATCTTCTTCTTTGGTGATTTTTGAATATTCACGTGAAACAACATCTGCTTTTGTTCCACTGATCCAGCTTTTGGAGACAAAATCCTCTACAAGATTATTAAACAAGGATTCTCCTTCAGGTGTACAAGCTACTTTTGGATCCACGCTAGTCAAATGTTTTGTTATAGAAAATTTTAGGGGGGAGCGCTCTTCAATTTTCTTTACAAAAGCTTTCATGCCAGCCTTTGCTTGTCTGCGCAAAAGAGCTATGTCAACATCTTTGACAACAGATTTAGCTATTTCTGCTCGAGTTAGAAAACCCAAATCCACATGTTTGAATGATAGTAGGTTTTCTTCATCGTCTAAGTCAACACCAACTCAGACTTTCTCTGGTTTGACAAATCTCTTTTGGACATCTTTTGTCATATCTGATAGTGCACTATACAGAAACGGTACAAAAGGCCAGTTAGTTTGAAAAGTTTTTAAGAAGGGTTCAGTGTCAGCACTCAGAGTTTTGAAAAATGCAAGTTTAGAAGATAGTAGTGGATCTTTCAAACTGTCAACTATTGTAGTATAACTAGCAGAGGTTTTTAGTGAGTTCCTTCCTTTGCTTTCTGAAATAGCCGAGATGTACTTTTTAATATTAGGGATGATGTCAATTGCTGTTTGTGCCACCTCAGAATTGTCAAGCCATCTAACAGCACAAAACTTCTTTGGAAAAAGACTTGATTTTGTATTTCTAATGTACTCACCTCGCCGGGCTGGAGACTCTTTAAAATAATTATAAAGAGCTCTCAAAAATTTAACCAAATTCCATTTAGTAGCTAACATAGCTACTTTAAAAGCATTATGAATTGTGTGAAGGCTACAAGTTCCAAAATCAATCAATGTCCTGTCAGTAATTTGTTCGCCTAAGTAAACCTTTAAGTCTTTTAGTAATTTAATGTTTACATTAGGCCCATCCATTGAAACTTGGAGTAAGTTCTGAAGTTGAAAAGGTTTCAAGGCAGACATTAGGGCTCCTTGGAGTTCAACAGCTGACGCAGAGTGTAAAAATTGGGAAGTTAGATACCTCGTTACCACCTCATTTTTACAACTATCCCAAAACCTAACAACTATGTCCATTTGCTGTTTTATTGATATTTTGTTTAGCGATTCGTCAAATGAAATGACAAAACAAGGGCATTTTTCCACTTCTTTAATTAACTGATTATTGAAGTAAGGTGCCAAACCAAAATTGATAATGTAAGATAATTTAGTTCTGTGCATTTCTATTTTTTCTGCAATCTGACTATCTGGAAACATCATTTTCATGGCTTCTATGCCTAAAGCAGCACTTCTAAATGATGTGTGTGACATTACTGACTGAACGCACCAAATAATTTCAGCTTTAGTTATACTTTCACTTAGAAGATACTGTTTTATGCCATGCATTCCCAATGGCTGAATACTTGATGAAGATGATAACTCACCTGATGAGGTAGATGGTCTTACGTCTGCATGATGAGAAGGCGGATTGAATTACTAGTCTACAACTTGTTGGTTTTGTTTAACACCTGAATCCTCTTCTTTAAAATAAGTGCCGATTGGAAGAGAATTCTTCATTTTTGAGGCATTGATATGCTTCTTCCCCTTCATGTGACTTGTCAGTGCCTGACGACCCATTGATGAAAGGGATATCACTGCAGCAGGGCAATAACGACATCTTGCTGCATGGATATCGTTGGGAGCTTTCAGTAGCCAATGCTTCAATTCTGGGTCAGACAACCAGTCCTCTCTGAAGCTCGTTTTCCCATGAGAGTATGTCTTGGGCATATTGCTTGTAATGTATAAACCTGAAAATAAACAAAAACAAAATAATACAACATCAAACAAAATTATTTACTGGAAAATATACAGAAACTGCATATTTAGCTAGAACAAGACTGACTCTTTTATGTAACAATGTTTTTTCTAGTAAAAAATAAATAAAACTATAAACCTAAAATTTTGACGTAAATTAAAAAACTAATAAAATTATAAAAAGGAAGATTGGTAATTTCTAGTTTGCTATTTGAATGTATGAAGCCTCTTCCCAAACTAGTAGCTAGCACTTGTAACTTCCGTGCAGGGGGGTCTTGATTTCAAATCCTAGGAGGTCCAAATAGATGAAGCATGTTGGGTTTAGATTGTTGTCCATAACTGGATGTAAAAACTAAATTAAAAATGCCACTACCATGGAATGCCGTAAAAAATATGGTAATTATGCATTTTCTTGTCACCTATGAGAGTATGATTTCTTATTGAAAAAATGGTGAAATGAGTTTATAATTCTTGAGGAGGTTTATTTCATCTGCGGAAAACTTGTTTTTTATCTAAATGTAAAAAAACCAACTTTTTTGACCAATGATTGCTTTTTTCATTTCATGTGTTTTTTTTAAATATTGAACACAAATAAACAATTAGTTTTGCAGTTAAATTATTTATACAGTTTCTTGTAACCAAACAAAATTGGAAAATTTTATTTAAAACGGGTATAGAATTGGCTGTATTTTCATAAGATATGCTTTTTATTCTGCGGAATCATGTATTTTACCAAAAAATTCGAAAAACCATTGTAATAATTTTTAGTATTTCTGTCATATTTCCTTTAATTTAAATTATTATTTAATAATTTTTTAGCGCTGAATACAAATTTGAAAACTATTTTGGTCTACTACAATTATTTCTTGAGACATAATGGAAAAACTACTTTCACAGCGATTATCGGCCATTACGCGATCATTTTAAACAACAGCTATTAATCACAAAATCTTTATCACATATATTCCTATGACGTAGGCCGTCACGGAGGCCAAAAACTCGAATTTAACACAAATTACTAATTATTAATGAAAAAATAGACAATTAGGATAAGTTAGGTTATGTTTGGTCATGTCAATAAAAAAAGCATTTTTAGAACTGAAAAAATAATTTTACCACAAAACCAGTTATATATGTGTTCAGCATAAAAAACACGAAAAATAAAAAAAAAGTTGTCGAAAAAGAGAATTGGCTGTATTGTCATGAGATATGCTTTTTATTCCGCTGAAAAAACGTATTTTACGAAAAATTCTAAAAAAACCAATGTCAAAACTTTTAGTATTTTTGTCATATTTCCGTTATTTAAACTATATTGGCATTTTAATCATTTTTTTTTATTTTGATGTGTTTTTTGCGCTAAATGCAAATTTGAAAACTATTTTGGTCTATTACAACTATTTCTCGAGATATAACGGAAAACCACTATCGCGGCGAATCGCAATTAGCGGCTATTATACGCGATCATTATATACAAAAACTATTAATCATGAAAACAGAATTCACCTATATTCCCGCCGCAGTGAAGATCGGCAGGCCGCTGAACACAAAACCATTTATATATTTGAGTTCAACATAAAAAAAAGAAAAATGAAAAAAAATTTTAAAAAGTTGGTTTTTTTCACTATCAGATAAAAACTAATTTTTAGATTTTTCGGTGAAAACGAGTTTTCCGCGGAATCAATCAAACTCCTTAAGAGATATAAGCTCATATTTCACCACTTTTTCAACATGAAATCGTATTTTCAGAGGTTGCAAGAATAGAAAGTGCACAATTACCCTATTTTCACATGTTATTTTACACGAAAATATAATTGGTTTAGCAGTAAAATTATTTATTCAGCCCGAAAAATGCACTTATTACTGACGTAACCAAACATAACCTAACTTATCCCTATTGTCCATTTACTCAACAAAAATTCGTAATTTGCGTTAAATTCGGGTGTTTGGCCTCTTAGGCCGTCACTCCAGGGAGAATATAAATGAATTCGGCTTTTGTGATGAATAGTTGTTGCAAATAATGATTGAGTAATTGCCGCTTTTTGCGATTCGCCGCGAAAGTAGTTCTTCCGTTATACCTCAAGAAATAATCGTAATAGACGATATAGTTTTAAAATTCGTCTTCAGAGCAAAAAAACACATCAAAATAGCCAATTCTTGACCCCATTTCAAGCAAAAATTTTGAATTTAGTTATGTTAAGAAAATTTAATTTCAGGTTATCAAAGTCAAATTCATTATTGAAGTTTTATATTTAACAATTATATTGATTTAGTAACTAACATATTATTTTTATTAGTATATAATAATAACAATAATTATAGTAAAGGTAAACAATCTTGTCAGTAGCAACTTATCTGTTTTGTGAAAGCAGACATGTAATTGATGATTCTATTTCTTCATCACAGTTCGCCAAATCTACGAACACACTTCGACATAATCAACGCTTACGAATACGGTATTTGAGACAGTAATAAAAAATGCCTTAGTTTTGATTTACCGAACTTATATTAAAAATGAAGAATAATCACGCCCACGCAAAATAACAGAATATGGTCGCCTAAGATGACTAATATGAACGCTGTAGTCGCAGGATGGAGAAGTTCCAAATGACTGCACAGTATCTGATGTGAACAACTTTGGGTCACAGGACGACGGTCAATACGAGAATTTCGAGAATGCCAAGGTCAGAGTCCGTCCGCCCATCCGTCTTCAGTCTATTGTCCTATAATCGCTTGTTGTCATGACTGGACTAGTTAGGTCTTTTGGGTACGTCCGCCCAACTTTCTAATTTTGGCTACTTTCAAAAGTGCCTAAATAACCTGCGTTTATGGAAACATGCCGATTTAGTTAGACATGACTAATTCATTTTAAATAGAAATTATACAATTGGTAATAGTTTTTCATAAACAAACGATTTTCGTAAAAATTCCTGGTAAACTTCAAAATTCATGCATAATTCACGCTTTTTTCCCGGTAGTCGTAATTCACGCATAGTTCCCGGTATTCCCGGTTTTCCCGAAAGCTGGCCACCCTGTAAAAGTTATCTGTATAAAGAAAATGCGAGTGACTTTTTTTAAGGACTAGATTTTTATAAAATACAAAACGGAATCAGCACACCTATGGTAAAATGGAGGACATAAACACAGAATTAAAAGGTGAGATATTTACAACAGCCTGTTTTTCAGTCAGTAGAGAATAGTAAAAGGTGGCTAGCAAGAGACAGTACAAAGAGTAAAGGAACATTACAGTTGTAGATGCTTCAAGGAAGTTCAAGTAATATCTAACCCGTGTCTTGCTTGATGAGCTCAGTAGTGTACGGATACTCCTGGTTGGTGGCTGGAGGCGCAGGTGCCGAGATGTGATATGTTGGGCATTCACCAGCTGTTGTTGGTGATGGAGAGGTTCCCAGATTGAGTTCCTCATCAGATAAACGTTTAGCCCTTGGTTCTGGACGTGCATTATGACGTCGAACTTTTCTTCTATTTTGTTGTAGAATGAAGCTGTTCCGTGAGTCAGGCCGAATCCCACATGATTGAAGAGTCTCCTCTGAGGACTCTTTCAGAGAAATCTGAAAGTAAATACTAAATAGAATATGATTCATAATTTGGAAACTGGGTAATTTTACTGACGTGTCAAGATAGTAAAATATGCACATACAAAAATATTCCAAGCATACATTAAGTTTACATGAAAATATTTATAGTAATATTTCATACATTAAAGCCATTGCTATTTAGTTAATTTTTAAAAATAAAATTTATTTGAGACATGATTTAAAATAAAATTTATTTGAGACATGATTTCAATTAAAAGAATCCTCTATGAATTGTAGATACATAACATTACTTTATTAAATATTTTAGATATAAATTAAAAATTCCACATCTTTATTCATAAAATGTATACAATATACATTGCATAGTATCGTTTTTTTAAGTTATCTAAATTTGCTTAATACCAGCAGAAGTACAATTAGGTATTTAAATACAGTTTAATAGAGTACAGTGCCTTGTCAGTCAAATAAGTTGTAAGTTTGGATTTAAATGATTTTAAACATGTATACAGTTTTATATGCTGAAGTAATTTTTTGATAAAATGTTGATCCAATATATTTGAATTTTTTTTATAAGAAAGACTATCATAAGAAGAATTATGGTCCATAACAAATAATTATCCCTAAAGATTTCACACAACAAATTAACTTTATTTTAGTTGAAATAGCTTGTGTTCTTCAAATTAAACCATTAATATTAAGTGCTTTTAAAAAAGAACTAAATTTTTAACTATGAGAATATTTTTGATTGAATGTCCCTAATAGAATACTTTGATTAATGTCAACCACAATTATAAATAAATAATTATATTTTAAGAATAGATAGACATTAAAATATATATTTATTTAAAAACCGAAAGACTGAAAATGACAACGTTTTATACATCTGTGTTAATCAACAATATGCTATTAAAACAGGTCTCATTAAATTTTATGGAAACCATTATTGGTACAACAAGTAGAGGCTGCAACATGTATCTATGTGATTCCTTCCAATTTTCCAATTATTAAACTTGATAATTATTGTTTTTGTGACATATGTTGTCATGCTATAGTGATTGATATTGATAGTACCATAACACTATTCTCTGTAAGAAAGTAATATTTATTCCACAACATTTTTAAAATGATCCAACTACTTGGATCCTAAATGATAAAAAAGCATGAACAATAATCTTTTTTAAATGTTGAGGTTTGTGCACAATTGAGAGAACTGTTCTTAGTTAAGAGTACCAACATAATAGTTTGTTTGCGGAAGACCTGTCAAGACTATAACATGTGTATGGTTAAAGAGTTGCAACACTTTAGTCTGTTCATTCATGGGGGAGCTGTCAAGTCTATAACATGTGCATGATTAAGAGTTCCAACACTGTAGTAGTTTGTTTGTTGGTAGATGAGCTGTCAAGTCTATAACATGTGCATGATTAAGAGTTCCAACACTGTAGTAGTTTGTTTGTTGGCAGATGAGCTGTCAAGTCTATAACTTATTCATATTTTTTTTTGCCTCCCGGTTAAGAGTTCCAACACTGTAGTAGTTTGTTTGTTGGCAGATGAGCTGTCAAGTCTATAACATCTGCACGGTTAAGAGTTCCAACACTGTAGTAGTTTGTTTGTTGGCAGATGAGCTGTCAAGTCTATAACATGTGCACGGTTAAGAGTTCCAACACTGTAGTAGTTTGTTTGTTGGCAGATGAGCTGTCAAGTCTATAACATGTGCACGGTTAAGAGTTCCAACACTGTAGTAGTTTGTTTGTTGGCAGATGAGCTGTCAAGTCTATAACATGTGCACGGTTAAGAGTTCCAACACTGTAGTAATTTGTTTGTTGGCAGATGAGCTGTCAAGTCTATAACATCTGCACGGTTAAGAGTTCCAACACTGTAGTAGTTTGTTTGTTGGCAGATGAGCTGTCAAGTCTATAACATGTGCACGGTTAAGAGTTCCAACACTGTAGTAGTTTGTTTGTTGGCAGATGAGCTGTCAAGTCTATAACATGTGCACGGTTAAGAGTTCCAACACTGTAGTAGTTTGTTTGTTGGCAGATGAGCTGTCAAGTCTATAACATGTGCACAGTTAAAAGTTCCAACACTGTAGTAGATTGTTTGTTGGCAGATGAGCTGTCAAGTCTGTAACATGTGCATGGTTAAGAGTTCCAACACTGTAGTAGATTGTTTGTTGGCAGATGAGCTGTCAAGTCTATAACATGTGCACAGTTAAAAGTTCCAACACTGTAGTAGTTCGTTTGTTGGCAAAGGAGCTGTCAAGTCTATAACATGTGCACGGTTAAGAGTTCCAACACTGTAGTAGTTTGTTTGTTGGCAGATGAGGTGTCAAGTCTATAACATGTGCACAGTTAAGAGTTCCAACAATATAGTTTGTTCGTTGGTAGAAGAGCTGTCAAGTCTTTAACATGTGCACGGTTAAAGAGTTCCAACACTTTAGTAGTTTGTTTGTTGGCGGATGAGCTATCATTTCTGTAATTCATTAGTAAGATGGTTGTAAAAACTATAGTGTATACAAAGTTGGGAGGGCTTGAGGACTTTCAATGCTACATTGTATACATATACAAAAGTGCCATTATTATTTATGGTATAGATGTAACGTCGTATGATGTATGTAAGTGACCATGTGCACTGAAGTAGGTAAAAAACAACCAGAATTTGGATTTTAAATCTTAGATCTCAAAAGTTGTGTATTTGCGCACATAATAATGGAAAAATTGATTTAAAATCTTTTATAAGACCTTCAGTTTGTGCATTGATCCTAAAGTTTCACATGTAAAACTCTAAAGAGACGCTGCAAATATTCGTAACATGAATTACACTGGATTCTGGCAATTTCAGACATTTTTTGACCTTATAAATAGAAATAGCTCTTCAAACTAGTTTGAAAAATTATATAACTTAGCCAAATGCACAACATTATAAGGAATCAGCACTCGTTGAAAAAGTTTCAAAATGGCTTATTAGAGAATGTTCAACCAGCACTATTTATATGATACGGTAATTTTAAGGAGTTGAACAAGTTATAACATTTTTTAAAAGCTCTTTCAGCTTAGGATGTTGAAATATTGATTCAATGATGAAGGTCAAGTGAAAACCATGTTACGATTATTCAAAGCTTCCCTTATGGAGTTTTACATGTTAAACTTCAGAATCAATGTAAACTGACGATTAATTAAAATTTTCAAAACTATTTTTCCATTATTCCACATGCAATTACATAACTTTTGAAACACATAACGTTTTTAAATTCCAAAATCTAATTTTTTTTTTCAAAACAACTTAAAGTATGGCACTGCTACTTGTACAGTGTACTTACTTCAGTGCCAGTAGCAAGAGTGAGAATCAGTTCGATGTTACTTGGCTTGTAATTGAAGTATGAGGCAACCTGATGCACAAACTGGCGTACTGTAGTGGAGCATGGTAGTGTTTCAGAGTATGGCGATGGACAAGTTCCATCAGTACGGGTGGACAGGTCTCGCACGATGCAGAGGGCTGCCTGATCTTCCTGGACACACACCATCCCCTGGACCAAAAACACAGTTCTTTAATGTTACATTAGTAAACATTGTAAAACACCTAAAAACTTTAAAATATCATAATTTCAATGAAAACGTTAAAGAATTCATCAAACTATGGTTAGCCTGGTTTGCATTTCAGCTTTTCATACCATTTAATTTTAAACTATAATGGAATAGTATATAGTCCTGACTATTTCTTGGGCTATGATGAGTTTTAAATGACCACAAATGTAGAATAAAATAAATGTTGTCTTAAAATTATTAGCTATTCTATTTAGTACAATAGAGTCCCATTTAACCAAATGCTGTTTTACAAAATTTGCGGCATCACCAAATCAATCATAAACAAAATTATACTGTATAACACAGTAAGTCATAGAACAAAAAGGCAGTATACAAAGATATTCCATAATTATTTGGCAATATTTAACAAGAATATTAATTGCATATATAATTATTTTGAGTCTGCTCAGATTCAGTGTTTGACGGTACTCTGGTCAGTGTGTATCGGTTGTTTCTTAGAGGCAGTGCATAGTGGAAGGTAGAAAGAAGAATGGTAATAGCAATAGAGAAACTACTTCTCATCCTCTCACCAACTCATTCCCTGATGGTTGCTCTGATGACGTTACAGAAATAATGCAGGACAGATTGACTAATTATAACATTGTTGCTACATGTTTATCAACTAAAGATAATCACGATTCAGACAGTTTTAACAAATACGATGTTGGAAATTTAAAGGTTCAAACAATACGGAAGGTACCAAAATGTGTGATGAAGTTTGGATTCAGGAATGGAAAATCCACAACAGATGCAGTAGTGTGTCTGGTCGATATAATAGTAGAAGCAATTGAAAATCGTAAAAGTACACTAAGTGTATTTGTCGATTTAACGAAGGCTTTTGACTGTGTTGATCATGGGCTTCTAATTCACAAACTCAACAATTATGGGATACGAGGCGTGCCACTCAAGTGGATACAATCCTATCTCATGGATGGAACTCAATTTGTGGGGATCTCAAATATGAGATCTGAGGAGAGGCGACTGAGATACGGTGTCCCGCAGGGATCCATACTCAGCCCGCTGCTCTTTCTGATCTACGTTAACGATGTTGGTTCATCAGTACATCAAGGGCATCTCGTCCAATACGCTGATGACACGACTCTCTGTTTCAACTCAAACTCAAGTGAAGAACTGGAACAGGTAACGTTCATTGAGCTTAACAATTCAAATCAATATTTTAACAAGCTCAATCTCAAAACAAATGCGACAAAAACGTCATTCATGCAGTTCCTTCTGCGCCAAAGCGACTCAGATCATACTCCAACAGTAATGGTGGGCGAGACTGAGATCGAAGAAGTCTACTCGGCAAAATTCCTCGGAATACACCTTGATCAGGGGTTGACTTGTAGACAGTATATGCTCCAAAGTATCCTCAGGCATTTATGTTTTGAGGTAACTTTCTAAATATTGCCCGATCCAGATACTGTTGACGGCATATTATGGAGTAATCTACCCTCACTTGTCATACGGACTGGCACTGTGGGGTGGTTGCGCAAATGTTATCTTTTCCAGACTGTTCATTCTGCAAAAAAAAGCAGTCCATGTAATTGCCAAACTGCAGTGGAGAGAGTCGTGCAAGCCATCATTTAAAAACCTAAAAATGTTGACATTACCTGCCTGTATATTTTAGAAACGTGCAAGTTCTTTAAATCAAAATGCGATCCCATAAGAGGTAGAGAAATACACTCTTATGAAACTAGAGGCAGGGACAACTACCGAACTGGAAGACACAGGACGGTAGCTTACGAGCGCTTGCCCTCACAGGCGGGTGCTCGTTTTGTCAACAAATTACCGAACGCAATTAAAAGTGCCCCGACGCTGAAGGCGTTCAAAACTCGTCTGAAAGCTGCCTTGATATTGGAAGCGTTTTACAGCACAGATGAGTTTTTGGCACACCAATGGGAGACCTAGTGATTGGCTGACTGACGTAGGTGCTGGAGTGGATTAGTTCAAACGAATGAATGATTTGACTATTGTAAGTATGATTGTGACTATGTATTGAGTGAATTTTTTTTTATATATAACTTAATGAATTTGTTTACAAACTTGACGATTTCTATGCAATATTTGTATATTGTTTCATGAAATAAAACATTAAAAAAAAAAGGTATGATTTATTTAGAAAGGCAATATGACACTTCGCCAACAGAACTCATGGTAAATCAACTTTGAAATGAACTGCAAGAGTGTGTTCATTATATGTTAAACAGACGACCAACGCTTTTTTAAAGAAACTTAACTAAATTAAATTTCAAAACACTTCATTGAATTTTGTTTGTATAAAATTTGCTTGGAAATAAACTTCTAGCTTTCAGAACACTGTTCAGAACTTCAGCATTCTATAACAAACATTGTATTACATCCATTATGTATTTGTTAAAGTAAAAATCTTAGTAAAAAAAGTAAAAAGTTTAGTTTCGTTTTGTATTTTACTATAGTTGTAGTGTATTTTTAAGTAAAATAACGTTTGCATAGTTAAAAACTGAATTTAAATACTTTAGAAGTAAACCAGTTATTTATTAAAACATTTTACTAAATTTTGTTTTTATAAAATGTACTGTATATGGCAATAAATATCCAGTTAATAGAGTACATTATGTACCGAATCCATTTTATGTTTCTTAAAGAAAAACCTGCAAGTTTAATTTTGTTAATGTTGTATTGTATTTGTCCAGTAAAATAATGTTCTTAGTACTTCAACATTAAATTTAATAATTACTCTGTAAATAAAGGTAAATAATTTTCAAAATATTTTACCCTATTGTATTTTGTTCTTATAAAATGCATTACAATTTGCCAGATAAACACTTCTTTAAACACTGTTTTAATCCATTTGATGATTTCAAATTGTTCGTTATAAGAGCTAAAGCGCACTAGTCCGAACACGACCATGACTCCGACTGGTCGGGCCCGACCAAACTTTGCATAGGATCAAATGGAACAACGCACACTAGGCGAGGTCTGACACAGCAGTCGGGGTCTGGTCGTCTGACCAAAGACAGAAGGGTATCATAACATAGACTGATATGGTGGACGCGCACTGCACATGGTAGCAACCCCGACCCGACTCCAACTAGGTCACTAGTACCTGAGTACTTTTGAACAATCTACATACTATGGCAGTATTGACATTGACATTTTTATTTTTGCCGTTAAAGACCAGCCATCTTTAAGTAATTTAACGTTAGATGACTATTCAAATAGAATGTTAAAGAAGGAAATGTGGTAGGAGATTACAATGATGTTTGTAGGCAGTGAGTGCAGCTCATTAAAGGAGCAAGCTGACTTATGTAAATACAATTTTATTGCTTTTTATGTCATTTTTGCTTTGTTACTCCTTCAAAATGATTACTTATATTTATGAATATATGATTAAGCAATGAATGATATCTGTCAAACACATCAGGATCGATTATCTTTTCATTATTCAGAATAAACATAGTAGTTTTGTACACCTTAACTTAACGTATTAAAGAGGGTAGTTGTAAGCTCAATATCTACTTACCAAACTAATTTCTAAACAAAATAGTGTTTCTGGTAAGCAAATAAAATAATTTTACTAGTAGGATTAGTTAATTTATTAATAATTAAGCTATTAGTACTTTTATATTTTTATTCATCAACTGAAAAGTGTGTATTATTTATTTTTGAAGTGTAAACAATGTAAATTTTTTATTTAACACCCATTTCTTAGCAGAAGCATTCAGAGTCGGAGTTGTGGTCATGGTCGGGTCGTGCTCTTGGTCGGACTTGCCACAACCAGAGCTGTCGGAGTCGTGGTTGGGCCAGTGCGCATTAGCCCTAAATCTGTTAGTTTAATTTTGTAGTTGTTAATGTTGTACAGTATATGTTCAGTAAAATTATGTTCTTGCTACTTTAGGCCAGCTGTATTTAACCACCACTTATGTTGAAATGTCTACTGTAGCGTGTACAATTTTAGATAGGCAAAATGAGGAATAGAAGCGAATTTTGGGTGTAGTATTATATACTTACAGGCTCCCTCTATCCATAACACTTATTTTCCATATAAGACTATTTTGTGAGGAGTTCCGTTTTAACAAAACTGTCATTTAACGAAATCGCCTCAACTTCAAATTCAGTTTAACGAGACTCTAGTGTACTTTTGGTTAACAAGCAGTTTCCATGGGAACACTGATGTACTCATCAGGTGCTGTAGTTTTTTTATTGTGCTAGCAGGCGAGCCATAGCTCAAGAATATTTATCCAGTTATAGCATGAATACTTTAATGCACATTTCAAGTTTACATTACAATTTAAGAACCTATATTTTGGTTCAATTCAAGAATGAACATTGTAAAATTTCTAAAACCAATTCAGACTCTTTTAAATTAAAAGTTATGGAACATTTCCAAGATGGTGCAATTGTTTATGTACTCAAATTTTATTCATGTGGTATTATATTCATACTGTAAAATTACTTTTAATTATTAGGTGAATATAAGAAATGTTTCTCCTTTTGAACTCAACATTCTGAGTCACTCATAAGATGAAACCGAAACTAAAAAAAACAAAAATATAATGCAACATGCATGCATATGTTGCTCTAATGATATGAAATAATATCAAGATAGAAATTAAAACTACTATAACCACTTACATTAAAACATTATGTAATGATAGTTTCTGATTGACAACTAACTACTTCATATACTCACAAAAATGGTACCCATGCACTTATTTTGTTATTGTGTTTTGCATTTTTTGTTGTTGTTTACTGGTATTTTTTAAACTTTTTTATTATTATCAAATTGACTTATAAGTTTAGACGATATAACTAAAATTATTCTTTGTGAATACTGAGTTGTAATGCCTTTTGGATAACTCATCACTACGTTTTAGATTTTTTCATCCAATGATGGCTTGAGTCACTTAGTCTCATATTGTGAAAATTTTTTCTAGTTTGACATATACTAACAATTATTTCTGGTTCCTCATAGACCCTTCATCTTGAACTTAAAACACAAATCGGTTGCAACATATAGTGACATTTTCACTCACTATACTTTTATTACATAACTGGTAAAAAGGTAACACACTGTTGATAGTCCCAATGTACTTTCAAAAGCAAAGTACCAGATCTAATTTGATAATCTATTTTTAAAAGAGTAGTATAGTTTCTTAATTAGCATTATACAATATAAGTACACAATGTACACATAAAATAGTGATCGTTTTCTTCCTAATACCAAAGGGATTCACTAAGGGACGAAAGTAGTGTTCAAGTACCAGTACACTACTTTTATACTTACACTTGACAAGAGTGAGAAAACTCATGATGGTTGGATGAAGTCACCAAAATGGTGACTGCTGAAATATTATTGGCTAATAAATAATTCTTCTCATGTATTTGTAATTATATTCTTAATATAAACTTTTTAAATATCTACATTTCATCTATTGTATTTAAACTGGAGCAATCCAAAAGATTGCTCACCCCCAGTTGGTCATTTTAAAGTCATTTCTACTCAATGGTGTAATGGTATAACACTGGGTATATGTATGGGTGGGTGGGAGGGAAATCACTAGACATGTATGGGTAGGTGGTAGGTCATAACCTCTGTACGTGTATGGGTGGTCGGCAGTTCATCCCCACTGTACGTGTATGGGTGGGTGAGAGGGTCATCACCATCATACATCTATGGGTAGATGAGAGGGTCATTACTACTGTACATGTATTGGTGGGCAGCAGGTCATTCCCACTGTACATGTATCGGTGGGCAGCAGGTAATTCTCAGTGTATGTGTATGGGTAGGTGAGAGGGTCATCACCACTGTTCGTGTATAGGTAGGTGAGAAGGTCATCAACACTGTACGTGCATGGGTAGGTGGGAGGGTCATCACCATTGTACGTGTAAGGATGGGTAGAAGGGTCACCACCACTGTACGTGTACGGGTGGGAGAGAGGGTCATCACCACTGTACATGTGTGGGTAGGTGAGAGGGTCATCACCACTGTACGTGTATGGGTGGGTGATAGGGTCATCACCATTGTACATGTATGGGTAAGTGATAGGGTCATCACCACTGTACGTGTATGAGTAGGTGAGAGGGTCATCACCACTGTATGTTTATGGGTAGGTAAGAGGGTCATCACCACTATAGTGTATGGGTGGGTGATAGGGTCATCACCACTGTACGTTTATTGGTGGGCAGCAGGTCATTCCCACTGTACATGTATCGGTGGGCAGCAGGTCATTCCCACTGTACATGTATCGGTGGGCAGCAGGTCATTCTCAGTGTATGCGTATGGGTAGGTGAGAAGGTCATCAACACTGTACGTGTATGGGTAGGTGGGAGAGTTATCACCACTGTATGTGTAAGGGTGGGTAGGAGGGTCACCACCACTGTACGTGTACGGGTGGGTGAGAGGGTCATCACCACTGTACGTGTTTGGGTAGGTGATAGGGTCATCACCACTGTACATGTATGGGTAGGTGATAGGGTCATCACCACTGTACGTGTATGAGTAGTTGAGAGGGTCATCACCACTGTACGTTTATGGGTAGGTAAGAGGGTCATCACCACTATAGTGTATGGGTAGGTAAGAGGGTCATCAACACTGTACGTGTATGGGGATGGGTGAGAGGGTCTTCACCCCAAATATGTTAATAAATTGATGTATTATTAGCGTATTTGGCCACCAGCTATATAATATGCGTGGATGAATTGTAATCAGCAACAACACAATTGACTAGTTTGAGTACTTTCTCACTATCATAGATGAGTAAAGCCAGGCAGGCGACATACATGATTGGTAACTAGAACCTATATTTTCCGGTGACAACGGCGACAAGGTGCTATGTACATTATTTACAAAGTAACCAGATATTTCGCCCATACTGTGATTTGGTATCCTCAATAGTATCTCTGAGACTGAATCCGCGAATGACCTTCCAGATTTTATAACAGGTGGTGAGATCCAGCTTTTATAAAAGCTGGAAGGTCATTCGCCGATTTAGTCTCAGAGATACCACTGAGGATGCCACGTATGGACGAACCGTCTGGGTACTTTGTAAATAATGTACATAGCATTTTGACGCTGTTGTCACCGGAAAATATAGATTCTAGTTATGACACCAGCCGCTTAAGCCTAAGTTCTAAGATACAGGAGTGGATCCACTCATGGGAGTTTTGTGTCTGAGAGCGTAAGAGAGTCGAGAAGGGAGTAAACCCTAGGCAGTTCGTGGGGACCTGGGCTGGGACAGTTGGTGCGTGTGCCTGTCGCTGTGCATACAGACGGGTTGTATAAGAATAAAGAAGGCTCATTGCCATATATTGTATTATATGTTTAGGGCCAGTTGATAGTCTAAACAAATTAATATAATTAGGAAATGAATTTTGCAAAATATAGTGTAATTTCAACCAAACACAATGACATAATTTTATATCCGGCAAACAAATAAATTAATTTTTAACAAATAACAGATTGAATTTAAAATTAAATAATTTTTTTTAAGTTAGATAGAATATGTCATTTTGGTTATGTTTATTAGTTATATTTAATTTTAAAATTTGGGTTTGTAAACCCAGACCGTTTCCAAGATGAACTGGACCCAAGGTTGGTGAAAATGACCTATTCAGTAGCCTTTAAGTATAAAAATAAGTAAAAGAAAATTTTTAAAATGCTGTTTACATGTTTATGAGATGTAGACAAATAAATATTTGCATAAAAATTTGGAATTAAAACGCAGAACGTTTTTTACTGCACCACCTTAAGGAATAAGCAGGTTAATTTTTACTCTGATATAGTTTTTCATTGTGTATTTACAACAAATAAGAGAACTGAAGTAACAACAAAAACTAATTAGTCAATAATATTTCAGCAGTCACCATCTTCAGGATTCCCGTAAACGTCATGAGTTTCCTAACCATGACAAGTGTTATTATAGAAAGAGTGTAGTTGAACACTAGTTTCATTCATTTGTAAATATCTCTGGTCTGAAGAAAGTAAACATGGTTTACCAAAATCGATCACCATCAGATTTTTACATTTTCAGCTTATACTGTAGTAAATTTGTACATTCTGACGTTAACTTGTATTAGTAATTAGAAAGTCTACTAAACAAAAACACAAAACTATCATAGGTTCTGTTTAAAATTTATTTATGCAACCAAAATTTTCAAATAATGTGGACATTGATGCAATCATTAAAAGAAGTATGAATGTAAAATCTGATTTTAGAATCAAAAGTCAGTTTCAAAATATATAATTCTTTAATTAAAAATTAAGACACAACTGAAATATTAGGCACTAATGTCTGGAATTTTATATTTAACCAGCAAACAGTTTTAGAATACATAAAAAAAAACCTAATCGACTCCCTTAACATTCATAATCTATGAAAAATAACCATTGTAAAATATCAATAAATACAAATGAATTTTTGTGTAGAGATACATTAATTCAACAAATGAAACGAGCAAACAAAGCAATAATTTTAAATTTTACAAATCTTAACTAGACTGTTTTTAAAGAGAAATGTAATTATTATTATATCATGATAAATTAATAATAACTACATTCACACACTACCAGAAACTGTTAAAATATGTAATAACATTTATGTGTTCGTAGGGTCCAACATTTATATCATGGGTAATTTTAACATGTTTCATATATAACTAATGTTGATCTTATTAAAAATTATAATGAAATTCAATAATAAACTGAGTCTCTTGTTTTGAAAATGAACACTCCCTCCTCTCTCTTAGAGGGTAGTAAATATTTTATATTAAGTTTTAACTAACGTTGATTTTTATACACAAATTAAATTTTAACATTTGATAGTAAATTGCATCTTTTGTTTTGAAAATGCACACTACATCTAAAAAGGTTAGTAAATACCTTGTTATTAAGTTAAAAACTTCCCTTCATACAAATTTCAACCACATTATTTATATTTCTATATATATTGAGGTGTGAACGAATTTAAGATAACATGCAGGTTATATAGGGTGATCAACTCAAGGCGGCCACAATTGTTGGGATCTCAAAAAGTATTGATTTTATAACAAACTTTAAATGGGGAACTTTACCCCATTTTTTATGTTCATTACAATCACGTAGTTCAAATTTTTAAATTCTGCTGCCATTTTCCAATATGGCGGTTAACTTTGAAATTTCTTATAGAAACCCCTATTTTATAGCACGAATTTAGGTTTTACAAGTGATTTTAAAAGTTTTTTATTCTTGGCATTATTTTTATATACTTAACCGGTTCGCCGCTAAGAGCCGTTGAAAGTTTCAGAAATCTTTATTTAAACAATTTATAAAAGAAGCGTGTTCTGCCATGACAACTAGTATTGCTAAACTCATAATGCATTATTTTTATTTAATTGAATGTTAAAAAGCGAAGTTTCAAAATTACATATTTTCTAAAAATAAATATTAAAAAACCTTGTTAATGCAACAAATTTGTACTGTGTAAGTATAATTATAATATAAGAAATAATAAGTAATAAATAAATACAGTATAAAACAATATCACATGATTGTGTTGCTAGGCAATAATCATATGTTTCATTGTTGCAATTTTCCCTTTTGTTTTATCTCATCTAACCAAATTAATTGCTCTGTCACCAGAATCACAACTATTAATTTGTCATCTGCAGTAGTTTTTAATAATAAATAAATTTATTTTGTTTCTTTGAGTTTGTATGTACTTTAAATATTGTTGTATAGCTGTTTTATTATTAAATAAATAATACTGTTTTATTATGTAAATATGGAGTTTACTAACATCAAAAAAAAGGACATGTTGAAAGTTTATTCCAGCATAAGAATTTCTAAAACTCTCAGGGCTTCTAGCGAGAAACGGTTAAGTATATTAAGAGCCTGCTCACCCACAGTATGTGTATGTGTATGGGTGTGAAGGTGGGTGGGTCATTACCACTGTGTGTATGGATGAGCGAGTTGGTAATTACCACTGTACGTGTATTGGTGGGCCTTGATTATACATTATACGATTCAATGTAATTGTAATGTAGCAAATTGAATTAAGCGTAATTTTCAAGGAAAACTTGAGAAATCCAAGCGATTTCGTAATACATTTTATTATAATTGTCGCTAAGAGTAGCGAAAAGCCTGTCTACTCCTATATATTAAACTTCACTCGCCGGTTCAGATGGGCTTGCAAGCTTGTGCGTGAAATTCATTCAATGAGTGAAGTACCGACCGTTGGATCAGTGAGGATTCAAACCTTGGACTTTGCCCTCCGCTGTCCGAAGCCTTAGCCAGTAAGCCACTACGCCGGCAAGGATTTATTGGGCTCATAAATCCTGTCAGCCGTGTTGGTTTTAATCCCATAAGAACAATGTTATTTGCGAATCCACATTTTTTCGTTATTTACTGACCAAAAGTTGTGTATGAGGTGTCATTTTTAATGATATCAAAATGCGCAATTGGGTTTGCTTTTAATAATTTGAATACATATGCCCAGTTTTGAAAAATAGGTTAAAATAAAAACTTCAAATTAAATATTTTTTATATTTTTTTCTATAAAACTATAATTAGGAATTCGAAAAGAAATTACAATGTGAAATTTCATTCTTGATCAAATGCAATTTGTTTGGAAAAATCTGTTTAAAAATAACTGTCTAGTTTTGATACATGTGGTGGTATGACCAGTTTGAAATGACATTGTTCTTATGGGATTAAAACAACATGGCCGACAGCCTCTGCAGACTCTTAAAATAATAGCAAGAGTAAAATAGTCTTACAATTACTATTAAAATATAAATCCATTATGCAAAATACGAGTTACTATAAGTCATTTCCAAGTTGTCCGCTAATTAGAAAATGTCGACCGAATTAAAAAATTTGAACTACGTGATTGTAATATTTTTGTAAGAAATATTACAAAAAGTATTTGTGAAACTGCAAGAGCTTATCAACATTCCATTGAATACAAATAATGCTTATAAGTTAAGCTTTATTATTTTTAAATGGCAGAACACACCTCTCTTTAATAAATTGATTAAATACGAATTTCTGAAACCTTCAACACTCCTAGCGGCAAAACGGTTAAGTATATCGAAATAATACCAATAGTAAATAACTCTTAGAATCACTTGTAAACCCTCTATTCATGATATAAAATAGGGGTTTCCATAAGAAATTTCAAAGTTGACCGCCATATTGGAAAATGGCAGAATTTAAAAATTTGAACTACGTAATTATTGTGATGAATATAAAAATTGGTGTAAAGTTCCCCATTTAATATTTGCTGTAAAATTAGTACTTTATGAGATCCCAATTGTGGCCATCTTGAGTTGATCAACCTGTATATTACAAACGAAATCTATGAACACTATAAGTATATCTGGCCAATAAACATAAAATATTTATTACATTATGTCTAAGATAAGTTGGGAAACTCATCAATAAATGACTTAATATACATTAAAAATTATATATATAGACTACCCATAATTAATGTTTACTCTCATTTGATTAAATTATGAAAATTAAATGACAAGATCATTGGTTAAAAACGGTTATAATATGACCATTCATTTAACACGTTCATTGCTGAAAATGTGCTAATATGTTGTCTCATATGCTGAAACACTTGAGAAAATTTGTTTCAAATTTATTTGCTATTACTCATAAAAATTTTGAAAATTCCCTTATGATGGAGTTTAAATGGAACAAACTGTTGCTATCCAAGACTTAAAATTAAATTCATTTACGATAATGCTAGACCAACGTAACATGTACAATGATATAGTGACTGGCTTGTTGGTCGTACAAATGGCATGCCTTGCACAGCTGACGGAGTCAGTCAGCTGCAGTGAACGTGTAAAAATGTAAAACCAACATTGAAGTCTATTTTCATATGCATTTGGTACCATAGGAGAAAAATATGTATTTTATTTTTCAGGTCTTAATATATTTTTCTTCAGTGCATATTTATTGCGAATGAAAAGAATATATTTTGAATGGGTGCCAGGATGAATGGTGCCCATAAAAATGTTAACTTACTTTCAATAAAATTTATTCACTTTAATGAGTAATAAATAATAAGTTCTGTCTGTTTGGGGCGATGAACCCAATTTATAAAGACAACAACAACTGAACATATTAAATAAAGGCATCTAAATAGTCTCTTCAACAATTATCATTTGCTGGAAAATTTTACTGAAGATATATATTACACTAGATTTTATTCCATTACATAGAAAAAAAGAAAAATTGTATACTAAATCAACAATGTTTCACTTCTTGTACTTATGTGATGATAGATTTTGATTTTAACCAATGACTTAAATAAACAAGAACGAGAAATGCTTTATAAGGTGTCAATAACCTAGACCCATGGAAAAGTTAGACAGTGAAAATAACAAGGTCAGGATTTATAAACAGGCCAAAAGCTTAATTTTTCTTACCTTTTAATATATTAATCAATAAAATAATAACAGAATGTATTTGAACAAGTTGATTACTTGTATTTCAAAACAACAATGCTAGTTATAAAGGATAAAATAATGACTAAACATTGAACGATTTTCGTGCACTAGAGTCTACCCAAGTACCTGAAAACACATCCAACACAGAGCTGTAGTCCGTTGTTACTGCTCGGTTATTTACTCACAATTGCGTGTTAAGTCGACACCTACAGATACAGTCATATGTCACACATACTTAAGTAATTATCAGTTTTACTACATGTTTTCAACAAGAAACTTGCTTTAATTTATTCATTTGAAAGTTATATTTCAATATATTAGCAGTAGTAGTTAATTAGCTTACATGTAATAGTATAGATTGCTATTCATTGTAAGGAAAATTTAATGTAAGCAAATAACTATACTGAAATTATTACATTGAAACACTTCCTAAAGTAGCTTTTTAATAAATTAAGTTAAGCTTAACTTGCAACACCAATTTACTAACTTAAATGTTTAACCATTAACTGCTTTCCTAATTCATCATGCAACATTTGCTTGGCCCTTTTAAACTCTAATGATATGTGAGTAGAGTGATACTACATAAATAGATCAAGGAGTTGCCAATTAACAGACTAACGCCACATACTGGTTTATTTATAACTTTTCACCTATTTTCAACTTTTTCTGGTTTCTTTCTGCCAGTCTCTACACAGTTTTAGTAGGGTGTTTAATACTTATTTCTGTTCAAAGTTTCATGGATTATTATTTAAAATTTTTATGATTCAGATATTTATAACATGTCCATAATAAGAGCTTATTGTGGGAAAAAGAGTCTGACAATTCTAAAATAAATGCACAACGTTTAAAAAAGATTTATTTAAATCTATAATGTATTAAAATAGGCTTATTTCTAAAAATAACTAAACAGACCTCTTCATTATACTAATTAAAAAAATTATTTTAATTAAGTCATTTTAAAAACAAATTGTAAATTATAAAATATCAGAAGGCCTGAACAAGAACAAAGCAAATGGTAATTACTATTAATTTTATTTCGTAGGCTTAAGCGGCCAGTGTCATTACTAAAAACTAAAGTGGTATCTCTGAGAATTTACCACTGGAGATGCCACATCACAGCATGGGCAAAACGTTTCGTGATATAAATATTGTAGATATCACCTTGACGTGGTATCATTATATTTTTATCTGTGAGTTTACTCTTTACAGTTTCTTGCCAATCCAATTTTAACATTATGAGAATCGTTTGTTTCTGTACAAACAAACGTCTGCCTCTCATACTTTGCATGGACACAGAACAAAGGATAGATATTACCCTAGACATAAAACTCACTTGGTATAGGCGAACTAAATTTTTCTTACATTGTTATTATAGATTAGAATTAACAGTTTACTTACTCTATAAATAGTATCTTTATTCAAATATATACAGTTATCTTTATTCAAACAATACGTACAGTGGTATTGACCCACCCGCCCACCCATACACGCACAGTGGTGCTGACCCACCCGCCCACACATACACGCACAGTGGTACTGACCCACCCGCCCACACATACACGCACAGTGGTACTGACCCACCCGCCCACACATACACGCACAGTGGTGCTGACCCACCCGCCCACACATACACTGTACGTGTATGGGCGGGCGGGTGGGTCAATACCACTGTATGTGTATGGGCGGGCGGGTGGGTCGATACCACGGGTACGTGTGTGGGTGGGCGGGTGGGTCAATATCACTGTATGTGTATGGGCGGGCGGGTGGGTCGATACCACGGGTACGTGTGTGGGTGGGCGGGTGGGTCAATGCCACTGTATGTGTATGGGTGGGCGGGTGGGTCAATGCCACTATATGTGTATGGGTTGGCGGGCGGGTCAATGCCACTATATGTGTATGGGTGGGCGGGTGGGTCTATTTTTTAAAGCGTTGTATGCGTGTATGCTTGACCCACCCGCCCACACATACACGCACAGTGGTGCTGACCCACCCGCCCACACATACATGCACAGTGGTACTGACCCACCCGCCCACACATACACGCACAGTGGTACTGGCACACCCGCCCACACATACACGCACATTGGTACTGACCCACCCGCCCACACATACACGCATAGTGGTACTGACCCACCCGCCCACACATACACGCACAGTGGTGCTGACCCACCCGCCCACACATACACGTACAGTGGTACTGACCCAGCCGCCCACACATACACGCACAGTGGTACTGACCCACCCGCCCACACATACACGCACAGTGGTGCTGACCCACCCGCCCACTCATACACGCACAGTGGTACTGGAAGCTTTAGTTATTGGCAATTACTATTAGTAATGTTTACTTTTTAAACTTTTAGAAATAATAAACTAATTAAAACAGAGCAAATAAAAGCTGGAAAAAGACAAAGGTCAAGTTACTTTACATAATATGTACTATAGATAGTTTTTTATCCTAGATACCTCCTAAGATACAAGACGACAACATTTGACTGCTACAAAAATACTTTGTCAGCTACACAGTATCTCTGAACAAGACTAAGCATTTAAATCTCATGAACATACTCCGAAAGATACTCAGACTCTCTGGATATGATTAGAATATTTAACTTTCATGAACATACTCAAGCAGGTACTCAGACTCTCTGGATAGGATTACAATATTTGACGTTCATGAACATACTCAAGCAGGTACTTAGACTCTCTGGATGAGCAATATTTAACTTTTTATGAACATACTCAAGCAGGTACTCAGAACCTCCCCATTCAGGATTACTGGATTCCCTTGGGACTGAATTATAGTATTTAACTCATATAGATACTGTGAGACAGGTTTACAGAAGTATTCATATATTTAGTGATTAGGTTCCCTGGGTCAGAATTTGACCATTTTTATTATTTATGACCATAACATTTTAAACTTGACCTTCTCTTTAAGAGCAGAATATTGTCTAGAGCTTCTTAAATTTATCTCCTAATTAATTTTTTTCGTTAAAATAACTACTGTTCTACAGTAAAGCTCCACTAACTTGACACTTTGTTATTAAAATTGTTATGTATTTAGTACTTAGAATTCATTTGGACAGTATTATAACATTTGATGCTCATATATTTAAGTCTCAGATTTCCTGGGGCAAGGCTACAGCATTTGACCGTCATATAGTTAGTATGCAATATCTCAGAAAAAGGATTACAGCATTTGACTCTCATATATTTAGTATTGATTCCTTGGAATAGGAATACAAATTTTACCCTCATATTGTTAGTACTCAAATTGGATTTGACCCTCGTGTGTAATAAATTCCTTTGGACAGGATTACAGCATGTGACAATCATATATTTAGTACTCAGATTCCTTAGGACAAGATTACAGCGCGTTTGACCCTCATGTGTTTAGTACTGAGATTCCTTGGGATAGGATTAAAACATTTGACCCTCATATGGTTAGTACTCAAACTCCCTGGGACAGGATTACAGCATTAGACTCTCATGTATTTAGTACTTATATTCCTATGGACAGGATTACAGCATTTAATCCTCATATTTTAGTTCTTATATTCCTTTGGATAGGATTACAGCATGTGACTCGTGTATTTAGTACTGAGATTCCTTAGGATAGGATTTCAATATTTAATTGTCATATGGTTAGTAGTCAAACTCCAGGTGGAAGATTCGGGTAAAAAATCCCAGCAGGAAGCCTGGTCAGTGAGCAGATTTTTGTTGGAGCTGAGGATATGTTCTCAGTTAAAAAGAAGCTACAACAGGCCTAGCTAGCCAATAGTGGATAACCTTATCAGCTTTCAACAACAAGAGAAGCCTCGGAACCAAAGTTAACACCCAATCTAGACTAACTTCTGTAAACAGTTCAGGAAAAAATAACGGCATACAGCTTGATGCTAGACTGAAGTGTGCTCGGGAGAACCCAAAAATTAGATACCATAAGAATTGGAACTTTGAATGAAATGCCTTTAACAGGTAGAGTTGAAGAAATGGTGGATATGATGGACTGAGGGAAGATACACATACTGGGTCTAAGTGAAACAAAATGGAAAGGTAAAGGTAAAAAACAATTTTAAAAAAATGTCACACTATACTGGAATGACAATGAAAACCAAGCAAGAAATGGAGTTGGTTTTGTATTGAGCAAAGAACTGGATGCAATTTCAGAAGTAGTCTATATAAATAATGGAATTATAAGAGTATATATAAGTACACGAAAAGAGAAAATGACTATGATACAGGTGTATGCACCACAAATAGGCTGTGAAGAAAGTACCAAAGAAGATTTTGTATCAGAATTAGATGACTGTATCAGATGTGAAAACATAATAATAGTGGGAGACTTCAACGTGCAGTTCAGTACAGAAAGAAGTGGTTGCGATCATGTTTTAGGACCATGCGGATATGGAAACAGAAATGTTGAAGAACACCTTCTTGATCTGTGAGTGAGAAACAACCTCACAGTACAAAATAGTTGGTTTGAAAAGAAGGATAGCCGCAAGATAACAAGGTACAATTGGGATGGTCAAACTAAAACAGTCATACATTATGTCATCACTGATACAAAAGTAGGTAGAATTGTAAAAGATGTCAAAGTAATACCCAGTGAAGAGCTCAGTAGCGACCACAAATTGCTAGTAGCATATTTATGGGAAACCAAGCTACCAAAGATAGTTAAGAAGAAGAAACCAAAGATTAAAGTACGGAAACTGAGATTCTCTAGTTTAAAGAAAATACCAAAAACTTATTCAACAAGAGTTACCAAATTGTGCAGCGGAAAGTGGAGAAAAAGAGTGGATCAAATTTAAGAAAGCTCTTGTTAACAACGCTGAGCAACTTTGTGGGAAAACCAGCTCCAAAGTCAAAGAGAAGGAAACTCTATGGTGGAGTAATACAATAAAAGAAGGAATAAAGGAAAGAGATAAAACAAAAAGGGACATGGACAAAGCAAAACAAAGCTCTTGTCTATCGATAAAAAAAAAATAACTGTAATGAGAATGATAGAAGAAAAAGAAAAATGTTGGAATGAGTTCACGTAAAAGCTTCAAGAAAACTGTGTTGGAAACAAAAATCTAATCTACAAGGTTATAAACAGCAAACGTAGGACTTCTGAGAGCATTAAGGGCCTTGAAAATGGAGAAGGTGAGTTGGTAACTCAAGACAGTAAAATCACTGAAGTAATGAAAAACTATTTTAACAACCTATTAAATGAAACTTTAGAACATATTCGCTAGTCACAAACTGTACAAGTATGCTTGAAAAACAAGCCACCAATAACATAATTAGAAGTGGAAAATTGTGACAAGGCTATGAAAAATGGAAAATCAGCAAGAGTGGATGAAGTGCTGATATGATAAAAGCAGTGGAAGTGCACGGGCTTTATTGGCTTACAAGAGTCTTAAACTCTATATGGCGAGAAAATAAAATTACCCAAGATTGGGAAAAAGGAGTGACAATCCCTCTATTTAAGAAAGGTTCAAGGAAGAAGTATGAAAACTACAGAGGTATAACTTTGCTCTCCCATGGACTAAAGGTAACGGAAAAGATCATATAAAAGAGACTACAGACGACCACTGAAAATCAACTAGAAGAACCGTATGCTTTTAGAAGTAACCGCTCAACAACAGACCTGATTTTTACCCTTAGAAGACTAATTGAAAAACATATTAAAAAATATAAAACCCTACATTTGGTATTTCTGGATGTTGAAAAGGCCTACGACAGTGTGAAGTAAAAGATGGGAGTGCCTAAAACAGAAAAAAGTTAGAGAAAGCCTTATACAGAAAGTAAAAATATTGTATGAAGAATGGCAAAGCTGTGTCCAGATTGGAATTAACACCTTACCCTGGTTTGAAACTGGGGAGTACAACAGAGGAGTGAACTTTCTCCCTTTCTATTCATTTTAGTTATGGATGAAATAATGAAACAAATAAAAAGAGAAATGACATCAGAGTTTAGTGCCTTAGTGTTTGCAGATGATGTGGTGATTTGGGTTACACAGAGCTGGACGTCCAGGAAAAACTCAATTTATGGAACAGCAAGTTTAAAGAGTTCAAACTTACAGTCAGCAAAGAAAAAACAGTAGTAATGACAGTTGGAAATAACTTAAATCCAGTAACCTTAAAACTAAGAATGACACCCTAAAAAATGTATAGCACTTCACTGTCTTGGAAGCACTATAACTACTAATGGTACAGATACACTTGAAGTCACCAACAGACTAAATAAAGCAGCCAATTTTTCCACCAAGTCAGAAGTTTGTTATGGGACAGTAAAGTACAAAGAATAGCCAAAGCAACTAATTCCTTGGGCCACGATTATATCATTTGATCCTGACATATTTAATATACAGATTCCCAGGGACACGAAAACAACATTTGACCCACATGTATTTGACCCACTCAGATTCTTTAGGACAGCATTACAAAATTTAACCCTCAAATTACAACTCAGACCCCCATTAATTTTGCTACCCTACTGTTAATTGCCCATTTTGTAAGAAGTTCAATTAAAAACATCCTTTACCATTAATTATATTTGACCATTCTAAAAGTAAAATGTTGTACACAGCTTTATAAATACATCAGTTGACAAATCCGCTTTAGTCTATTTGGTTTTAGGTAAATAACGTGACAGGTGGATTTATTTATACCTTTTTAACTGTCTTTGTTTTTTGGTTACATTCAAAAAAATTAATGGTATTTTTTTTTAATTTCTCAAAAGAAACTTTTTCTAAAAGTACAAAAATTTGGCACCTGACTATAGTTTACTGTAGTTGTTTATACCTTAGAAGATAAAGTGGATGTTATTTTTATAAAGTAGATGGTCTATTTAATTGTAAAAATATTTTTTTTCAAGTATTTAAGATAAAAATAAATGTAAAACAAACAAATTTAATCTATTCAAATTATCTATATAAAGCATTTAACAAATCCATTTTCCTATTTAACGCTTTGCACTCCGACCTCCGATACATCGAACGTTTAAGTTTTAGGCCAAAAACTCTGATGTCCAATATATCGGACATTCGCTAAATGTGCCACAAACTCCGACTTCCGATATTTCGGACGTACAAAATATACCTTTTGCTGGCTTTATAAACTTTCCAATTGTGCTCAAATTACGATAAATAAACTGCGATAGTTATAGTTTAGCATAGTAGTACTTTATAGTCTACTATATCAAATGTTTTTTTATCAGCAGTAGTATTTATATCAGCTGTTTTGGCGCATGAATGACTAATACTGTCCATTATGTTTGTGCGGGAGCGTCAGTTGTTTACGTTATTCTTCTATTATTTTGTTTTTGTTTCTAGGCGTATGTTATATTTGACATGTTTAATTATGTTTCTATTACATTTCATTTTATCAGCTGTTTAACAATTTTTATTATTTTACGACTTTTGACTTTTACTAATAAAAATGTTATAAGTAAATACAGTATATATTTCAATTTTTTAACATTTATCGGTACTGATTCATCATTTGGAGACACGAAATAAATATGACTGGTGCTTTAGAAGCAAAGTTGATCAGAGTACATAATATACTGTATATGACTTCAACAATTACCATGGATTTATTTATGAAGATAAATGCACGAACTTTTGCATACAAGTTTGTTATTATACTTGTTGTTATTATACAAGTTTGTTATAAGGAACATAATAATAATAATGGTTTATAATAGGTCAATGCAATTTTTTTTTAGTAATAAGAGCTAAAAGTTAACTTTTAAATTTTTTAAATATAAATTTTAATGAAGTAAAAAAGTCTATTAATTATTTAATTGTTAATTTTTTTATTTATATGTAGAATGTTATAACAAATCAAACAAATAATAAATCATAGTTCTAAGTTATAAAATAACTAAATTATGATTTTTTTTATGAAACTCTTACAAAATTGGCAAAATAGGCTTGGAGTTTTTCCCTAGTACTTTTCTAACATGGACTGGAGTTTTTGAGACCGACCAACAATTTTTGTCCAGAGCGCAAAGTGTTAAATAAGAAGTACCCTGGCAACCAATAAACAAGTCATTGAAATAAATCAATATTTGTTTGTGTTTTCCTAGAAAGACATTTGAGACATATAATATTTTTGTATTAGAATGGCACAGTAACTAGAACAACATGTTAACGGTAGGTATCACAGGGAGGACTGTGGCGTCAATTGGGCAAATCATAAGGTTGTTTATTTTATTAACTACTGGTAACCAGTCACATGGAAGTTTTCAGCTAAATTGTAAGTTTGACTTTATGTGACATTCGTGCGTAACTACTGTCTTTTATTCTAGGTACCGTGGTATGTGGGTGGCATACAAATCATCATTGCTAAATTTACATTGAACTCCCTAATTTGGACTACATTATTTTAGCTGGTTGATACATCTTGCTAGCTGTTAGTCTACTAGAAGGAGGTATTGTGTTTTTAAGGAAGTATTTAAGATAGTCTGACATGATATTTCTATGAGGGTTATTCTCCCAGACCATCTTGGTAGTGTTGTTATTTAGTCCCAAACCCTCCATCCTCATTAAAGCCAAGGGCTTTATGGCAGATTTAGGGCTGCTAATGTTTAGAAAGTATATGTTTCCTGATCTTATTTTCATTAAGTTTTTTTGCTGAGAGAAAATCCACACAGCATACAAAGTCTCTTGACTGTCTTTTAAACATGGGTGACTTATTATTAAATCATTCACATTCCAATTATTACTGTTTTTACGTTCCTTTTGTTAGTTTTGAATGTTTATCTTGTAATTATTTGTTTTAAACAATCATAGACTAATTAAGTATCTACAAAATCATTACATTATACTTGAAACTGACTACTGTTGAAGAGTGTACACTCATTTCTCTTTTGAGACATGTGCAAGAGTTTTGAAAACATTTATCATAACTTAAATATATTTTTTCTAAAGAAAACATAAGGCAGTTTAATAATGGGACTGCTACAACCTGTTTTAATGTATTTTTATTGAATTAATTTGATATTCTAAATTCAGATGAAAATGTGTTTGTTCTAAAATTAAACTTGTCACGTGTAATAAATGAAGTATTTCTTAACAGACTGAAACATATATATTTTATGTCCTCTACTTTAAAAATAAAACCACCTACTCTAGCACTCACCACAGTGAAACACCTACTCAAAAATGAGCAAGAATATAAAAAACACAACACTCACACTCACAAAGAGGGAAATAGAATGGTCACAAAGAGGGAAATAGAATGGCAATAAGGAAATTTGTTTGTGACATTACAAAAACTTGTCAATAGTGGAATTCACGAATGTCAATCAAAATCTGACACACATAGATAGCACAACTCACTTAAATCCAATGTCTGGTGTTGAGGTGTGGACTCTGTGAGACTGGGCCAGGCTGGCAGTGGGCAAACTTGGACATGAACCAGACTCTAAATTTAGACGGACTGCAGGACAGTAAAAAGACGACACTAGTTTCACTCATTACACCTTTGCTTTGTACACGATCAACTTTTTAACCATTATTACTTTTCATTCTACGAAAAATCTGATTGACTTTAAAAACAATTTTTCATAGTTCATATACACATTGGTTAAATATTTGAGTTAAAAAAAAAAAACCAACGGGGAACATTAAAAAATCTAATCTCACTAAATGGTGGCAAATTCAGAAATATTTACACTAAAACTAATAATATAATTTATAACACTGTTGAGCCCTGATTACTAATATAAATTATTAATATTGTTAGGCACAGAATTCTAAACCAATAAATTTGAAATATTTTATACAATAATAAAGGAGAACACTAAGAATTAAAAAAAAATAATTTCTATAGACTGCCCTTTATTTAAAAATGTTGTAACTACCGGCTTTAAATGTTCTACAAGTTCTATTATATGCCTGAGATAATTTAGAAAGCCTCTCAGAAAACTCAAGGCATCATAAATATGAAACAAGAAACATATAACAATTTACAAGCAGTGCTTTACAAATACTCAAAATGCCAAACAAACATTCAGTATATGGCAGCTAAATTATTCAACTAACTTAAGATAATTACCAATGAAAATGTTTAAAACAACAATAAAAAATATTCTAAATCTTAATGTGCCCATACACAATAGAAGAATACTTTTAATTTAGAAATATATCTAATTAACTGTTCATTTATTTCATTTCTTAAAATTATTATATATTGATTGAGTATAGACATTATTACTGTATTTAAATATTACACCAAGTCAAATGTATTTAATATTAAGAATGATGACTGTTAAAACATTGTAAAATGTCTATGACAATGACTTATTCTCAACCCTAATACTTTGTATGATTTTCAAAAAGAATAATTTTATTTTAGTTTCTTTCAATAACCCTAACTTAAACAGCTGATGTCAGTTTTTATTTTAAAAAAATCAGTATTAATGATTTATTCGTTAAAAGTGTGAGTTACGTTAAAATGGCCAAGTAGTAAAATGAGCGCAAAAGCAATAGAAAAATATGTATGAAAACGGGACTATAGCTTGACTAGAGAAACTTATATACGGTGTAAGAACTTGTGTATATAGCACCGAACAGCACATTATTTTATTTTAGGAATGATTCAAAAGTAAAAGTAAATGCTCTTCTGAACTGGTAGGACCAAATTAATTTCATCCCAGCCAAATTGTCAACTGGACTTTTCATACATGCAGCTTTCATTTAACTGCTATTAAGCTTATTTTATCAGTTACTGTTAACTCAATAAAAACTATGAGGTGCCTTATCAAAAGACATTTAAATAGAGTTTAAAATTACAAAAATTAGCAATCATATAAATTTTAAACACAAATAATCTTGTCAAATGCAGAAATAATCTTTCACACAACTGAGAAGCGGTGAAATACTGTCGGGTTCACACCAGCTTATTAATTAATTTATTATAACAAACTGCTTCACACTAAAAACACATTTGTTTTTGGAATCAAAAAGAGTTACTGAATTAAGAGCTGTCTTTTACGCCTCTGTAGTGTTTATAGAATATTGTTTGTGAATTTATAAACAACCCTGACACCACAGTATCATATTTTTAGGTTTGTCTAATGTTTTTAGTTTTACTAATATGATCTATACAATGTGTCCCTAAAATACATTCCCAAACTTAAGGATATGGTTCCTAGCATCAAAATAAGAAAAAAATTCCTTTAAATTTAGGTCCTAAAATGATTTTTTGTCCATCTATCTGTCTGTTTATGTATTTTAAAGATAAATTTTAGACTTAACCCATTATATTAAGAACCACTTAACCCATTTGAGACCAACTTCCGATATATCAGAAGTTTTTAATATTTGTGAAAACGGCCAACTTCCAATCTATCGGAAGTTACAAAGTTTTTTTTTATGTCTTATTTATTGTATTTTTCCATCTGATTTCCAGAGAATACTGTTTATAGATAACTAAAGTAACGAAATATAATTAACTTTGTAATAATACATTGCTAACAGTTCGTTTAGTCATTGTAAGAATACCGCATCTCTGCTACTTCTATGCACAGACGACAGCTGAGTGGCAGTAATCAAACAGGCAGTTGCTAATGCTTGTTTATGTTGCAAACTGTGTTTTATTTATATTTACATTGTGTTTCTTATGTTTGTAATTAGTTATTAGTTATTTGATGTGCAATAAAAGTTTATTTTTATCAATGTGTTTGTAGAATAAAGTGTAAATAGCATAGTTTTTGTTAGTTTTATTGTAATTGTTGGTGTAAATGTGTGTATTAGTTGTGGTTTTGTTGATTTATAACTGAAATGGATGACTTCTCTTGTAATGCAAACATATATTAGTTTGTAAGTACTCTTGAGAGGAATATACTCTCTTTCATCTTGCGTGTTTAGTAAGATGTTTTAGAGTTTAGTAAGATGATGCATGCTTTATCTAAAAGTTTGTTTTTTGGGGTTTTGGTGAAATCACAAATAAATGTCTCTAGTTCCTAAATGTGAATGTTCTGCAAAGAGAAACTTGTTGTACTTGTACAAAACTATAGTATTTATAAAAAAAGAGGTGATTACTTCTGAATATTGTTTTGTTAATGTCTAGGAATGGGTTGCTTCTTATATTTTTCAATTACAGAGAGTACAATTTTTAATACTTATTTTCAAACAAGAGTAATAGATTCTAAAAGCCAGTGTTATATTCTCACTTTATAAAATACTAGGAGACACCCTCGGACGCTTCGCGTGCCAATCCCGTCGTCACTCACTACACTCGTGAGGTAACTCTAGGAACTCTACCTTTATGCCCTTTGTGTAACTCAGCCTGCGACCTCGTAGTGGAAAGACGCTCTGCTGCAGGCCCCTTTGTGAAACTCGGCCTACGGCCTTGCAGAGGAAAGTTCGGCCTGCGGCCTCACCAAGACACTCTGCTATAGTCCCATTTGTGGATCTCGGTATGTCAACTCGTGAGGAATATCGGCCTACAACCTCAACAGGATTTAAGCAGTATTCCATGAATTTTTGTTTTGAGGTAAATGGAACCAATAAACATAGTCTTTTCTAAAATCTGATGGTATATTAGTAATTAAGAGAAGAATGCCTTTAATTTGATACCCCACTTTGGTATCAACACAGATTTGGAGCACATTTTTTATTTAGGGGGGGGGCCTCTCCCTTAAACGATGTCTCTCCCATACATAATGGTATTACGTTTTTAGGAGATAAATACCTATAGTTTGATTCCCCACTTGGGCGTTTTAGCTTTAGCGTTACTCTTTATTTGGTTTTCGGATATTTTTTTTGTTTTGGGGACATACCCCATATTATTTGCCCTATTTAAAATCTGATGGTATATTTGGATTAAGGAGAAAAATAACTTTTAATTGATACCCCACTTGAATAGATAACATTAGTATTGAACAATTTTACATTTTCATAAATTTTAGTTTTTGGGACCCTGATACCCCACATTTTTGAGTTTTTAAGCTAAAATACATATATAAAAAATGCACGTTTGTTACGCATGTAGAACTGTTGAGGTTTGAAATTTTACTCAAGCTTTTTCTCAAGTTAGGTCATAAAAACTACTTTTTGCAATTTTCCCATAAGAAATGGATTGTGGCAGATTTAGGGTTAAAAAAACCCGCCATCTTGTTTATGAGTGAAAAAAGTAAACTTTTGTGAATTTTCTTAGAAGATTCAGACTGAGAGCTTCAATTCAAGTATACACTTTATGAGGGTAGGATGCCGGGAAGTGCCTCAACATTTAGTGTCAGTGAGTGAGTCACTACATCGAGCATTATATTATTCTAGGAGACACCCTTGCAAGCTTTGCGTGCCACCCCGTTGTCACTCCCTGCGCTCATGTGGTAAGCTCGGCCTGTGGCCTCACCTGGGAAATCTCTACCTTTAGGCTCTTTGTGGAACTCGGCCTGCGGCCTCGCCAAGGCACTCTGCTACAGTGAACTCTGCTACATGTCACCTTGTGAGGAAGATCAGCCTACGACCTCACCAGGATTTTTAAGCAGTATTCCATGAATTTTTGTTTTTGGGGCAGTGAAGTATTTTATAAAATCTCATGTATATTAAGAGAAGAATGCCTTTAATTTGATGCACCACTTGGATGTATTAAACATGACCCAATTTTGGGTTTTGGAGCATATTTTTTATATGAAGGGGGAGCATAGTTTTCTCTTAAAAAAAATTGTATAATATGATTTAGGAGATAAATATCTATAGTTACCCTACTTGGGTGTTTTACTTTAGTATTACCCTTTTTTTCTTTAAGATGTTTTGGGGGTATATACCCCTTATTATGTGCCCATTTCAAAATCTGGTGGTATGTTTGGATTCAGGAGTGACATAGCTTTAATTTGTAAACCACACTTGAGTACATATCATCAGTATTGAATCAGTAGTAGAACTGTGAAGGTTTGGCAATTTTACTCAAGTTAGGTTATAAAAACAAATATTTTGTGATTTTTCCATAAGAAATACAAAGGGGCAATTTTGGGGTGAAAAAAGGCTGTCATCTTGTTTGTGAGTGAAAAAAGTAACCATTTTTGTGAATTTTTCTGGAGGTTTCAGACCGAGAGCTTCAATTCAAGTATACTTTATGGGAGTAGGACACCGGGAAGTGCCTCAACATTTAGTGTCTGTCAGTCAGTCACTACATCAAGCTTTATAGTACAGTATATAGACAGACTAGGGCACAACCCTGCATGCTTCGCGTGCCAACCCCATCATCAATCGCTACACTCGCCTTTGGCCTCGCCTGGGCACTCTACCTTAACCCTAGGAGTGTTGATCATAATTTTGTGTAGTGTCGCCAAATTTTCAGTGATTTGTAATACTTTTTTTTAAAATTCGCTGTATATTTATTATTAGCATTAGAAAGATGAAACTTGTATCATTTTTATTAGTAATAAATTAATTTTAATTATTGGTAATGGAAAAATTTTTAAAATTTTTAAAAAGTTTTTAAATATAATGTTATTTATAAAGTTTTTATAAAAATAGATTTTATAAGTAGATTGATGGTCATTTATGTATATAAAATTATGATATTAGAAAAAAACTGAGATATACAATTTGTGCAGAATTTCATTCTGAACAAAAAACATATAATTATATAGGCAAACATTTATACAACATATATTTATGAAGTAACAATAAATATGTTGCCTAGCAACGAATATGCCAACTTTAGCATGCATAATTTATAATATGTTCAAATTATATAATTTACAATAAAACCAATATATTTTTAATTTTTAATTATATATTGGTTAAAATAATAGTTAAAAATTAAAAATATATTGGTTTTATTGTAAATTATATAATTTGAACATATTATAAATTGACCAATATCAACTCTCAACTTCACTACATAATTATAATGTTTATAAACGACACGGATCACCCATGATCACTAATAATATACAAACTATAATACACAAACACTAAAAGTCACACAAAGCATAACACAACACATCAACAAACATAAACAACTGCCGGCTTGGTATGGCAACTGGCGAGTTGATTGACAGATGACAACGGAAAAGTAAACAAAGAATTATTTCTGCCATTGTGCCTCATCTGACAGTCATAGAGCAAAACCAAAGACATGTAAACAAACACTGATTCACGGCCTTTCAAATGATATATATTTGAGACGACTTTGACTTTTTTTCCCGACTGTGAGCGACATTAATCGAGTGAGCGCACATCGCCTCAAATTGAGGCGGTAACAGTTCACAAAAAAACCGATCGCCTCAATTTGAGGCGATCAACACTCCTAGGGTTAAGGCTCTTTGTGGAATTCGGCCTGTGATCTCGTGGGGGAAAGTTCGGCCTATTGCCTCACCAAGGCACTCTGCTACAGCCCCATTTATTGATCTCTGCTTGTAGCTTCATAAGGAAGATCGGCCTACTGAATTTTCCGGGAGGTTTCAGACCGATAGCTTTAATTTTAAGCAAACTTATAATGAGGGTAGGATGCAGGGAAGTCCCTGAACATTTAGTGTCAGTCAGTCAGTGAGTCACTACATCCAGCTATATAGTATATAGATTGCCATTTTCCTGACATTCTAGAAACCTCTGGAAACGGCCTGGTCTTCCTGGCTTACTTTTTGTATTATAGGCTGGTCTCAAAAGGGTTAAGTTACAGGGTTGAAACTTGGCATAAAAGATAATAATATTATGTACTTTTACTAGGTAATAACAATGTTAAAATATGTTTAAATTTTAGAAAATGGTGGCCATTTTCATATTTTAACTGTCAATTACTCAAAAACTTGTGATCTGACCGAAAATTTAGAAAATATGAGGGCCGTTCTGAAAGTATCCTCCGGTTGCTCATAGAATAGGAAGAGGAGGGGATAGTGCCGCCATAGTAGCGTTGACGCGCAGGTCTCGTCAGTTGGCATCCAGCCGTGGTACTCTGAAGGTCGTCCGAGCGCTAGTTCGTTTTCTGTAGCTTGTGGAAATGGCTTCTGTCATAGAAAGTCCCGCCAAATGTGAGGTGCGATCTGTCATTCGATTTTTTATAGCCAAGCAGTATTCAGCGGCAGCCATTCATAGAGAACTGTGCACTGTGTATGGACCGGCAGTAATGAGTGAAGGAGTTGTTCGGGAATGGGTCAGACATTTCAAAAACGGCCGAACTAACGTACATGATGAAGAGAGGAATGGCAGACCATCTGTGGTTACCGATGGACTTGTCGAGAAAATCAACGAGAGGATTCGTGACAATCGACGGTTCACTATCTCAGAGCTTTGGGATGAATTTCACAGATTTCTAGGACTGTTTTGTACGAGATAGTGATAGAAAGGTTAGGCTACAAGAAATTCTGTGCTCGATAGGTCCCGAAAATTCTTTCAGAAAACCACAAAAACCAGCTAATGGACTCTGTTATTGACTTTCTTATGCGCTATGAACAAGATGGTCATTCTTTTCTGGACCGAATTGTAACAGGCGATGAAACATGGGTTAAATACGTGAATCCGGAGACCAAAGAACAATCAAAGGTGTGGGGTCATACACACTCGCCACACAAACCAACGAACACCTGGCAGGATTTTTCCGGCAGGAAGTTAATGGCAACTGTGTTTTGGGATGCAAAAGGAATTCATCTTGTGGAGTTTATGGAACGTGGGGCAACAATCAACGCAGATTCATAAGTTGAAACTTTAAAAAACCTACGAAGGGCAATTCAGAACAAACGCCGCCGAAGGTTTATTGTCGTCTGGCGTCATTTTCCTTCATGACAACCCCACAGTGCTCGAAAAACCAAAGACCTTCTTGAACAATTTCAATGGGATGTTTTTAGCCATCCACCATACAGCCCAGATTTAGCTCCCAGTGACTTTCATCTGTTCATGCACTTGAAGAAATGGCTGGGCTCTCAGAGGTTTGAGAACAATGAGGAACTCAAGAATTCAGTCTCTGGCTGGCTCAAGGCACAGGCGGCCGATTTTTATTCTGAAGGGATTTGTAAGTTAGTGCAAAGATATGATAAGTGTTTGAATGTTTTTGGAAATTATGTTGAAAAATAGCTGAAAAATATAGTTTTAGGATGTATATAATAAAATATTTTTAATTATGTCTGAGTTTTATTTAAAGCACACCGGAGGTTACTTTCCGAACAGCCTTCGTAGTAAAAAGTTTAAATGCCTCATTACAAATCCAACAAGCCATTTTTTGTTAATCCTATCATAAATAACTGAGAAACATGCATTTGATCAATGCAAGGTAGGCTGTGCTTCCATCAGGACACTGCTCACTACGGCCATTGTTGGAACTTAGGTGGTTAGAAGGTGGTTGTTAGAACTTTGCTTAGGTTAGGTTATTTTATGTTTGTTTAAGTTGTAACAAAACATAACCTCAATTTTATAAACCATACACTATACATAATTATTGATATTCGAATTGCTTTTTAGTCATACAGATTTAAATGTTGTATAAGATCAACAAATTAAATAAAAAATGATAGTCATATTTATTTTAATAATATCAGGATTTAAATTAAGTTTATCTAAAATAGGTAATAAAAAATAGAAATACACAGATTTTAATCACTTATAGCATATATAGGCATAAAAAAACTGCAGACATAACAAGTCATTATATTAAATTCTCATATTTTGAAAATAAATGTAAATTTATTATTTTTTACATAATTTGTCAATCTTATATAATATTTAAATCTGTACGACTTAGGAGAAATTTGGATATCAGTAATTAGGTAGACTGGGTAGTTTATAAAATTGAGGTTATGTTTCATTACAACCTAAACAAACGTAAAATAACCTAACCTAAACAACAAGTTCCAACAATGGCCGTAGTTAGCAGTGTCCTGGCTGAAGTGCAGCATCCTTGCATTGATAAAATGCATGTTTCTCAGTTATTTATAATAAGATTTTAACGAACTAGGGCTCATTGGATTTGTAACAAAGCATTTAATCTTTAAACTATTTTCTACATTTTCAGTCAGATTGCAAGTTTTCTAGTAATTGTCCGTTTTGTAGTATTGAAATGGCTGCCATTTTCTAACATTTAACATATTTTAAAATTATTACAACCTATTAAAAGTACATAATATGATTATTTTTTATACCAAGTTTCAGCTCTGTACAATTAGTGGTGCTTAAGTTACAAAATTATCTTTAAAATACACAAACAGACATATAGTCAGTAAAAAAAATCATTTTAGGACCTATGTTTAAGGGAACTTTTTTTCTTATTTTGACCCAAGGAACCATATCCTTAAGTTTGCGAACATATTTTAAGGACATCCTGTATATTTATCCATATATTATTAAATAATTATATGGATAAATATACAGGGTGTCCTTAAAATTAATTTTATAAATACTTTAAATTATAAGATTACTTTGAAACTTTATAAATCATATATTTGCTAAAATTAAACATCATTTCAAGTATTTTGGCTATCTTGGAATTATAAATTTACTCATTAACATTGATTCATAAGCATACCCTCCTCCATTTTATTTATAACAAATTTTCAAAATATAAATATTTATAAATTTTGTATTTATTTAATTTTTATTCAATAGAATAATCTAGTTTATTCTGAACACAGTGATGCCAAACATAAGTAGGTTTATAGTATTTCTAAATATTTTTTGTTTTATAAAAAATTCTTGGAAATTTATCAAAAACTGTCTGCCATTACAGAAAATTCTACTGTTAGACCTAAGATTAAATTAAACACTAGGCAACATAATTTTAATACTTGTCAAAAATCTATCCTGAATAATAGGGATACAATACATACAATACAAAATTGTATGAAACTAAACCAAGACTAAAACAAAGTTTTTCCAAAAGCTTCCTCAGTCTTTGAAGAATTTGTCCAACACAAAAAGCTTCAAAACAAAACTTAATAATTACTTATAAATCAATGCCATGACAACTTTGAAAAACTCTTGTTATACTAAAGAATTACTGGCTCTGCAGCGCCATACGTTGGTGTACTTCATGAGCTCCCTTCCAAGAATTATTTGTCACAACCGCCACCCCTTTACACAGTCTGGTTTAGCCTTAGTCGAGTATCGCGCAGCTACCTGGAGGTTGCTTCCTTGTGCGCCTTGCCACGTTACTGTCCGTCCGGAGTCTACTTCCGTGTGCGCCCTACTGTGTTTGTAAAATCCGGAACTTTCTCCAAAGTGCATGTTATGGTGTGAAGTAAAATATTAGACGTTGTATATATTTTGTACAAAGGATTTGACCATTTTTTATTAGTTTGTTGCTGTATATAGTTTTTTTGCTTTAAATATTGTTTTTTTTTGCTGCAAATAGTGTGTATATACCTAAACTTATAACTAAGGTTAGGTTAGGTTATATATTTGTAATGACTAGTAATAATATTTTTTATGATTTTAATATTTTAAAAGTATTATTTTTTACATAAACTTATAACTATTTTGGAGAATTAACTTTTTTGACAATATTTAAGGGTCATTACTGTTAGGTTAAAGTTGATTTTTGTATGAATTCACTGTTTATAGCCCATAAACTGTAAATATTTTTGATTATTTCTTTTTATTTAAGTTACAGCCAAAATACAAAATCCATGCACAAGTTTATTATCAGGATCCATCTTGATCTTGAGTGAAAGATATTTTTTATAAATTTGTTCTAAGGTTTCGAATAGAGAACTTCAATTTAACTATAGATATGCTAATGGTTGGATGATGGGAGGTGTCAGTCAGTTACTACATCTAGCTTTCCAGTATATAGACTCACTTTGCTTGTTAGGAGCTACATTCCCAAACCACCATGAAGTTATGCTCATTAGTTGAATTTGAATGAATGGTGGATTGTCACATTATTCTTACAAATATGGCTACCCAAATTGATTACAGGAGGCTAGCTACCCAAGTAGGTCAGTGGCTATCAAATTTGATCACTCTCTATCCATAGTGCTCACAAGTAGGTTGAGTGTCAACCTCAGTAGGTCAGTAGTCCCCAAGTTGATCAGTGTGTACCCGGGATGATCAAGGGCTATACAAAACATCACAGGGGCTGCCCAAATTAATCATGGGGGTGTGTACCCAAATAGATCACTCAAGGTGATCACATATGGCTAGCCAAGATGATCAATGGCAATACAAAATGATCACAGAGCTATCCAAGTTGATCACGGTAGGAAAACCAAGTAGATCGTGGTTGACAACCCAAGTAGATCACAGGGACTGCCCAAATTGATCATGGGTGGCTATCCAAGTATGTGAGTGGCTACCTAAGTTGATAAGTTTCTACCCAAGTTGATCACAGGCTACTTATGTAGGTCAGGGGGTACACAATTTGATCAGTATCTACTAAATTGATCACAGGTGTCATTCAATGTGTTCTAAGATGTATAATGGTTCTAATTTTTTATTTATTTTTTTATATTTTTATTTATTCGTAAGACGCCGATCGTCAAGATATGGGCAAATATGGATTTCGAACGAGTGTGATGAGTGTAGATGAGCGAATGTAGTCATTGTTACAAACTAAGGCTGACTTAATCCTTAGAAAGTGTCATTAATTAATAGCCCAATGACAAATGAAAAGCCGGTGATTATCAGCTGATCCTTCTCAAAATGTATTGAATCTGATTGGGATCGAACTGAGAACCTTTAACACATGAAGCTGGGATTGAACCAACTACGCTACCGACCAATTTATAATAGTAAAATTTATATAATACCACTAAAGTTTATAATAGTAAACAAATCAACTTTAAAAACATTTTTGTTTATAGAGATAAAAATCAATAAATACGTTAAGATTTGAGTCTTCAAAAGTATTACCAAACAGTAATAAATTAAAAAAATAAATACAATAGTAAAACTTTATTATTTGGCAAAATAGTGCATTTAATGAATTTTTTGCATGGTTATGGAAAGAAAAAAAGGTATTTCACGAAAGTAAATCAATATATCGACATATGTTTTCCAAGCCAAGGTTTAATTACAGTCAAAGAGTAACCAAAACCAATAACTATAGAAACAAGAGGTCTGTCCGCTCATACTGGTACCATGAAGCCGGGTTTCCTGTTTGGTGAAATTAGTTTATTATTGATTTACACAGGTAGTGCCAGTGGTCTCCCCAAATATACCTTTTTTCATCCTTTACACATTTTTTAAAATCATTGGAATGTTTATTATTGGAGTGAAGTATAAACTGTTGTATATTTTCTTTTTTAGTAAATTACAAGGAGTATTTATGTGCAGTTCAATTAATATACGACTACGTTATAGGCTAGATGGTTACACTTCGTTTTTTCATTGTAATGACATTTATTGGTTATGCTGTGTCACAGTATTTGTAAGAGATTGTTATCACTGTTGCATTGTAAATATTTTCACTGATGTAGGATCAGCTGACTGCCCTCCATCTAACCTTTCACCTGTAACTAATAGCGCAGACTGATCTACTCACTGTGTTCAGACTGCACAGGGTCTCAATGGCACAATACCTCATTTTGATTTAAATTCAATATTGACCAACATGAATAGAAAAAATATAATATATGCCGGTGATATAAATTTCAACATAATGAAGGATGATAATGCTGTTAATGAATATCTCACTCTCTTAGCTAGTCATGGTTATTATTGTTTAGTTAATGAACATAATTGAATAGTTTAAATAAGTGTATTGTCAGGTGAGTGGGTCATCACCACTGTACATATGTGAGTGGGCGGGTGGGCCAATGCCACTACCCAGTCTGGATGATCATCCTTACCCACCCATGCATGTACAGTAGTGAAGACTCTCCCATTCACCTAACAATACATGTACGGAGGTAATGAAAGCAGACCCACCCTTCCAATGAACAGATGAACATTGCTTTGTAAGATATGACACTAGTTATAATAAATTATACTACTTGGGCTCTACATAGAAGTATTACTGATCACTGTATGACTATATTAAAAATTGAAAAAAGACAGAAAATGAAAACAAATAGTAACGTGTCTGACGAGAGTAACTCCATAAATTTATTAAAATTGGATAGACAAATTCAACAGATAGATTGGACTGATTTATAAGCAATATCAGAAAGCTTTAACCATCTAATTGATGACCGTCGTATTTTCCGACTGTTTATTACGTTCGTCAAGTGATAAAGTCGTAAATTACGACTATCAAATTTCGAGCTGTATAAGTCGAATACTATTGAAGCTATCGTAATTTTATTCATACTGACTTATTCCTCTGTGCATAAGTAATAATTTATGTCATCTAGTATATATTCCTCTGTGCATTCGTTATTGGTGAAAAAAATCCAAACGCCATACACGGCATTACCTCTGGCAGATGGCGCAGCTGCTACGGCGAGACAGCTGTTTATTTACAAGTCGCACACTACGCAGTGTCACAGTTCTTTGTTTATCTCGTGTTTGTTGTTGTTTACAGACAATTGTGGGATTCACCCTACCTCTGTTACCATAGACTACAACATTTCCATAGGCGTACTCACCAAGGGAGGAAAAGAGTGGCTGAGAGTAGTGACTCTGACTAAAATAGGCCACTTCAACTTTGTACATAGTTATGATTTTTTGTAAATAACTTTTTTCTTGTTTGATATAAATGTAAATATGTACAAAACATTTTTGTTTACAATTAAATTGTGAACATGTTTTACATTTAAAGTGTTGTGATAGCAACAATATCAATCAAGTGACAACCATTCAAAGTGAAAAAGAAATTTTTTTGAAAAAGTTTTTTTCTCAATTAAATATGGATAAAACACCACCTGAGCATGGTAAGCTCAAGTTATATTATTTATTATGATTCTGCATGTTATTGTGATAAAATTGATGTATAATACTCAGTGTTTTTATTTTTACATATATTTAATATATATTTTTGAAAAATATGTTGCGTGAAGATTACAAAGTACCCATCACTCTGGTACTTTTTACATATCACTTCTAGGGTTAAAATGTTTATAATTCATATTCCTATAGAAATGTGTACAGAGGAACGTAAGATAAACAATAAGAGAACTAAACTATCTATCACCTTGGTTACAGTCAGTCTGAAAAGAAGAGTGAGAAGTTGGAATGCTGAGAAGAAAAGTGTATGCAGGAATGAAATCAATACCTTATGATTTGAATTTAAAACATAATAACAATAAAATGAGGGATAGATTGAAAAATCAGTTTAAAGTAACTTAAGATAATTATTATATGAAAAGATTTGAGAAACATGGTGCCAACCTTCGTGCACAGTAGAATATTGTTAACAATATAATTGGCGATTCAAGACCTAAGATTGATATACATGGGATTAATAAAGGCCCAAATGTATTAAATCATTAGTGCTATTGCAAATGAGTTTAATATTTTTTTTCTTAAATGTGCTACATTCAATAAAGTATCAATATATTGGCTTTTTTATTATTTTTTGTTTTTTAACCCTCCAACTGATGACCAACGGCATAGCAGTTCATTAAACTGTTTGTAAACTGATAAAGACGGCACAGCCGTCGGTCATTTTTCCACTGTTATTTTACGCAAACGGCTTAAAATAGATAAAAGTAACTTAAACCAGTGTGATTCCCTGTTCATAGAGAACAGTTTCATATCATATAGTCTATATTTGCAAAATATTTTAACAGCTGATTTCGATTTTCAAAGGCCATGCACCTGTCTTGGCTGTCGGCGCGCGCAACTCTCTCGGCTGTCGGCGCGCGCTTCCGAGCGTGACAGCTGTCGCACACAAAGGCTTGTTACTACGCAGCTTACAGTCGTGTTTTGTGTTGTGTTTACTGTTTATTTAGTGTGCTAATGTTGTAAAATGGGTGACCCGTGCAATTCAAGTGATGTACGCGATATATTGTTTGATGAAAACGTTAGTAGTGATGACGAAAGTGACATATCTGCAATTGAAATACCGGACAGTGCCACATTGTTAGATTACTCATCAGGAAGTGATGACAATTATGAACCTACGCAGTCTGATGACGAAAGTGAAAGCAGTTGTTCAGAATCTGGAATACCTCTTAGCCAACGGATTCCTCAAACACCGATATGGATTCGTGTTTTGCCGCCGGAACCAGAGATAAACATTGAAGACGAATTCATGGTACGTAATCCTGGGATAAGAAACTGTCCCCCCAGAAATTCAAGCCCTATTGAATATTTATTTATTCTTTACTAATTTTATTTGGGAACTGATAGTAAAAGAAACAAATAAATACTGTAATGATGAATTGCAAAAGAAGAGGGATTCAAACTCATTGAAAATGTTTTCTAGGTTACAAAAATGGCAAGATGTTACTGTCAACCAAATTAAAAAGTTTATAGCAATTGTTTTGAATATGGGTTTGATAAGGGAAAAGAATATTTAAAATTACTGGAGCAAAAAAACTAATAGGTACATACCATTTTTTTCTAATACAATGCCAATAAACAGATTCCAAATTATAAATTCAATGTTCCACTTAGACTCAAAACAGGCGGCTCAACGCAATGATCCTAATTATGATCCCTGGTATAAAATTAGAACTTTTTATGACTATATAAATAATAAATTCAAGGAATTTTTTGTACCCTACCAAAATTTGTCTATTGATGAATCCCTTATTGGAATGAAAAATAGATGTGTGTTCATAAACTATATGCCTAAAAAGAAACATGCTAGATTTGGTATTAAAAAATTTGAACTATGCGATAGTGCAACTAATTATGTTTTGAATGTGGCTTTGTACAGTGGGAAGCATTTTCTTGCTGCAGGTAATGAGCCTTTTACTGAAAAGGTGGTAATGGACCAGCTATCTTCTTGCAGTCTGCTAAATAAAGGTTACCATATCTTTACAGATAATTTTTACACAAAGTTGCCTCTTGCCGATAAACTGTGCAGTATGAAAACCTTTATAACGGGAACTGTTAACAAGAACACTAAGGGCCTTTCAAAAGAGGTTGTACAGGCCAAGCTTGGTGTCCAGGAGAGCATATATTATAGAAAAAATAAAACTCTGTTGGTAGGGTATAAACAAAAAAAAAAACACAGAAAACCTGTATACTTATTGACTACAGGTTATCACGCTGAAGATATCAATGTGACAAGTAGAAAGGGACAACGTGCTATCAAACCCTTTGTAATAAATCAGTATAATTTGAATATGGGAGGGGTTGACTGCAGTGACAAGAGCATCTACCATCTTTCTTGTGCAAGAACCACAAAGAAGTATTGGAAGAAAATCTTTTTCAACCTTCTCGATATTGCTGTATTTAATTCATATCTTTTATATTATAGAAATACTGATTCTCCTATTTCTAGGGAAGATTTTGTAGATAGTATAATTGTAGCATTAGCAAGTCAAGAAGATGTACCACATGTACCAAATGAAAAGGGAGATGGTGGCCATTTACTTGAACTGGCCTGGGAAAAACTAACGGATTTGTGTTGTTTGTGCCAAAGACCCAATTGTAAAAAGAAAAAAAAGTGTATTCTGGTGTCCTAGCTGCAACTGTGGTATACATCCCACATGTTATCACAAGTTGGAGCATTATCCTAGGGCTACACATTCTGGGAGAAGGAAAAGGGCAGAATCCAGTGATTCGGACTAAAAAAAAAGTTGTACATAGTTTTAGTTTTTATGAAAAAACAAGGAATCTGTTGTAAATAAGTGTATATATGTAATAGCATTTTTTATTCATCGTAAAATTGTGCATATTTAGTGTATTTGAAGTTTCTTTTTTGCTCAAGTGGTAAAAAAGTTAAAAACATAGAAACTTGAAAAAAAAGTTATTTTACAAACTTTCTTTTTCAACTTGATGTGAACAATTTCTGAACAGAGGTAAGTTCAATTTTTATATATTTATGTGTATCTACGGTTTATAACAAAGAAAATGATATGCATAAACATAATACTTAGCTTGTAGGATGTATTTTAAAATAATTTTTGAAAATAATGATGCGCGTGGCTATAAAATGGCTTATCATTCTGGAAGTTTACTACTATCAGTTGGAGGGTTAATGTTATAGATGAATCAAACACTCCAGTAACTATATATATATATATATATATATATATATATATTTTTTTTTTTTTGTAAAAACAAAATAAAAACTATAATTACTGGAGTGTTTGATTCATCTATAAAATTAAATTATAAATCCAGTAAGGAAAGAGCCTGAAGAATGATATTGGCATATCTTTTTAACAGGAGTTTAGAAACATGTTAATTTCCTGAATGTTTAAAACTGGCTGTTGTAGTGCCTATCTTTAAAAAGAGTAACGTTAAAAAGAACAACTATTATAGACCAATATCTCTGACTTTTGTTTTCCTGAAATTATTAAAATTTTTGAATAAAAACAAGTCCTTTAGTAATAGTGAATTTGGATTCAGAAAGGGGTTGAATACCAAAGATGTCTTACTTGTCTTTGGACATGTACCATTGGACAGACCTTACCAATGTGTAAAGGTATTTGGACAGTGGAAAAAGCTGAGCTGTTTTATTTATTGACATAACAAAGGCATTTGATACAGTAGACTAACTATCAAACCCTAATAAGAGATAAATTGTTAATAGCCGGTATTAGGGCCTTGCCTCTAAACTGGTTTATGAATTACTATTCTAATAGGCAGCAGTTTGTAAAACTTGATTCCAGCTGTATTGATAGAGGCTATGTGAACTTTGGAGCCCTCTGGGTTCTGTTTTGTGACCTATTTTGTTCCTCATATATGTGAATGATCTGTGTTGTTCCTCATATATGTGAATGATCTGTGTTATAGTAATTTTAATGGATGCATCACTGCATTTGCTAATGATGTAGTTTTTACCTACTCTTTTGATCAATTAAGTCAAGTCTACGATAACATGAGTAGACCTGTGGCTTTTACATTTATGGTTTCGCTGCTACAACTTTATGCTTCTTAGTGAAAAGACCAAATATGATTTTTTATTTTAAATGTACCAAAACTTGAGCAAATGTTAAGTATAGTACATTGATCTAAAATTTAATATTATTTCTTTCTTAATATTTGTGCATAAAAATTGCTCAATGTATTATAATAAAAGAAAAGAAAGAAATTTAATGATTATTTTATTTAATATTTCCATTTTTTTTTTTTTTGTACTGTCATTTTTATAATTTATTATGTTATGTTCATTAGAGCTACGTTAGTTTTATAACAAATAATAAGGTTAACGTACCTTTTGTCGTCTTCAGCTACAAAAGGTACGTTAGTTAGTTTTATGTTACTAAGATTTATTCTGTCGAATTTGAAAATTCTGTACTATCTGAAATTATATTCAATCTCACTTTTATTTTTGCAATATTTTATTTAACGCCAATTATCTCTCAAAACATGCTTTCCTCAACAGTAATAATTATGTATAGCAGTTATGTGAATATTAACCAAAATACCACTGTTGAATGGAAAGAATAAAATCTATGCCAGTGACATAAATTGCAACATAATCTAGAATGATAGTGCTGTTAATAAATACCTCACCCTTTTAGATAGTCATGGTTATAAATTGTTTAGTTAATGAACCTAACTATATAGTTAGGTTATAATATTGAATAGTTTATAATATTTAAAATCTGTTGCGTTTTAATGTATATAAAAAAAAAAAAAAATAATCAAGTAAACACTCACATAAAACTTATAACCATTGTATAATATGTTACAATCTCAGTAGACACACTTTTACATATGCTTATGTGGCAACCTTTGGACTATGTCTCCGTACTGTATTAGACAAATCAGCTGTTTTACCACACATAAATGGTGCCAGGCAGGCGGTCCGATTACTAAGGAGGTCAGACTGCTGTGGGGTTGGTCTAATGCAACATCAATGCAATATTACTGTGATTTAGATACAAAATTTATTAGACTAGTCACGGTTTCTTTAAAATAAGTCACCTTGAATCAATGAGTGGGACAGTAATATACACAATTCCCTCCATGTATAACACGCCAGTTACTTTCACTGTTTTATAACGAACATTACAAATCTGACAAGTAAGCATTAAACAGCAATGAAATTTTACAACAGATATGACATTAAGTAGCTGCTACATGATGAACAGTTGGTATTGTGTTAGACTAGTGGCTTTTTCTGATTAGAATGTCGGATTACAGAACGGTAAAATGTATTATCAAATAAATTTAATAATAGTAATGAATTGTTGTTTGAAAGTTATTTATTAATATTGGATTGTTCATGATATGTAGATAATATTTGAAGAGTTCCAATGCTTCGAATGTTTAGGAAACAAACACGTTTCAAAATGTATAATAAACTCCTGCCGTCTTCAGGTATACTTACTGACTTAGCATACATCTAAAACTACTTTGTTTCCCCTTAACCCATACTAAATCAGAAAAGACTTAATACTACGAGGGTTGTCTCAAAAGTAAGTTACACTATTTTATTAAAAGTATAAAAAACATCAGAAAATATTTTAAATGATATATTTTGAAAAGTACAAGTTAACCTTATTTTTCTACATAATTTCCATGATTTTCTAAACATTTTTGGTATCGTGGTAACAGTTTTTTCAGTCCCTCATCATACCATTCTGCCGCCATATTGCTTAGCCAACTCTCAACCTCTTCTTTCAGCTCATCGTCATTTGCGAAGCGCCGACCTCCAAGATGTTGTTTGAGGTGTGGGAAAAGATGAAAGTCACTTGGTGCAAGGTCGGGGGAGTAAGGTGGATGTCCAAAAACATCCCATCGAAAATCTGTGAGCAGGTCTTGGGTCTGACGAGCAGCATGTGGGCGAGCGTTGTCATGGAACAAAAAAACTTTTTTCGTCAACTTTCCTCTTCTTTTGTTCTGGATTGCTCTTCTCAGTTGTTCCAAAAGTTCACAATACCGTGCTGCTGTTATTGTAGTCCCACGAGGAAGGTAGTCGATCAATAACACACCTTTGTTGTCCTAAAAAACCGTCGCCATGATTTTTCCAGCGGATTCCACAACTTTCGCTTTTTTTGGTGTTGGTTCGTCCTTTCCTTCCCATACCATACTCTGTCTTTTCGATTCAGGCGTCCAATGATGGATCCAGGTCTCATCCCCAGTCACTATTCGATCGAATAAATTGTCTCCTTCATCATCGAAAAATTGTTAAAATTGCAAAGCAGCATCAACTCTCTGCTCTTTGTGCTGTTCTGTGAGAAGGCGTGGAACCCACCTTGCACACACTTTTGACAGATGAAGATCATCAGAAATAATCCTGTGGAGTGATGCACGGCTTATTTCCACATTAGAAGGCAGTTGACAAAGGATTTCGTCAAGAGTCAGGCGCCGATCGGTGTCAATGACCTTTCTGACATCTTCAACAACAGTTGCCGCGCGAGAAGTGGAGGGGCGGCCGCTTCGTTGTTCATCATGCAGTGTTGTCCGTCCTTCAATGAATGATTGACGCCAACGAGATACCATTGGCCTTGACATCACACCTTCACCATAAACACTACACAACTCATGATGAATTTCAGTAGCAATTTTATTTTTTGCTGTTAAAAAACGAATAATAGCGCGAATTTCACAATCGGCGGTAGGAACAAGTGGTGTCTCCATATTGCCTGTAGTCTGACTGGCCGATCGATCGACGCACGCGCATAGGAATTTTACAGTGCTGCCACTACGCCCAGACGCAAATACTCCGAGACTCCCAGACTTCTGGCGCCAACAGAACGGCTTTAAAAAAATAGTGTAACTTACTTTTGAGACGACCCTCGTACTTGCATAGGTACTAAAGATTACTGTTGAAAGTCAAACGTTCTTAAAAAACTATCACACACAGCATAATTATACAAAATATAATACACAATGTGAAATGCAAAATATGAAATCTTTCAACAAAACACCGAGCAAGTTATTAGATAGACCAAATATTCAATGAGACACAACTTAAATACAAAATATGAAAAAATTCAACAAAACAGACCAGGTAATTAAATAGACAAAATATTCAACTTATCCAACCAGTTTACAATTTTAATGAGGCGGGGAGAAGGAGTCCTCGCACCACTACACTCATGAGATCAACTCACCACAACCATCAAAGACGAACTGAGAGCCATCAAAGAGTACCACCATGCCTGTATGGGTGGGCGGGTGGGTCAGTACCACCATGCTTGTGTGGGGGGGGGGGTTCAGTACCACTGTGTTTGTATGGATGGGCAGGTGGGTCAGTACCACCATGCCTGTATGGGTGGGTGGGGGGGGGGGGGGGGTGGATCAGTACCATTGTGCCTCTATAGTTGGGCGGGTGGGTCAGTACCATTGTGCTTCTATGGGTGGGTCAGTACCACCTTAAGTAAGTTTAATTCAGTAATCATGTTTACCTTTCTACCAGTTAAATACCTGTCAAAACGTTGTTTGTTTTCTAAACACTTGAAGCATTGGAAATCTCCAATATTATTTATATATTAGTAATGAATTTATTATTTATCAGGACGTCTTTATTATATGACACCCGAGGCCACAGCCACCAGTTACATACTGTACTAAACATTAAACAGTTGATTTCGCTTCCCGTAGCCACCAAACCCCTACAGTTTCAGCTTCACATATTTATTTGCAAACCAGTAATTCAAATTTCAATTATTATGTTTTTGTAAATACAATAGTAAAAAAATTTTAATATTATACTTTTTTAATTAGTAAAAATAAATGAACAAATAGCATTTCTCATTCATAAAGAATTTATGTTCAGTAGCAGGTTATAAATTAGTTTTTTAACTACCAAAAGCCAAGCCAACTTCTAGTTCTAAGATATTAATTTTGCCAACACACATAAATTATTATCAACTTTTATGATAATGACATACCATGACAACTCCATCCCAGAACATATTTAGGCCTTCATATACTCTAAATTTAATAATAATCTAAAAGAATCTTTAGTTTTTATAAAAATACTCCTCCAGCAATGTTAATATTCAGCAGCAAGTCAATCAAACACTTGTTCCTCTTATTAATGTTGTTTATTCTGGTGTATTTAATACTTAATGCAACAGACAAGACTAACTCCTATAAACATTTTAAAATTCTATGCTTACCTTTTTTTATAAATATTTCTATGGTAGACTTTAATTAAACTAGTTTTAAGGCACTTTTTTTTCCAAACGTATTTCCCTGAAACAAATTCAGTATTATTGTACTGAAAGGTTCATCTAAAGATGTGATCTACAAAAAATATGTTAGCAGGACAGAATTACTGAATCTATGAATACAGGTGCACAAACCATCATTTCTGAAGAATGTCCAAAACCTATTTACATTCACTGCATGCCACCACATTTCTGTTTGTAAGGAACTGCTTCGATGAAATGAAGAAAATGTTGGTACTTTAAATACTACTAAAAACTCTAACAGGCTTACTATAAGATTTATATTATATTTTCAGGAAAATGTAATGGCTGAAAGCCTGATTACAAAATAAATCAAATATGTCCGACCAGATAAGAAGTAAAGGGACACCCTGATTATGGTTGAGCTCATGTCTGTTTTATTTCATGAATTAAGAAATATTCCACAGGTGCCATATATAGGCCTACATACCCAACGAGATGATTCTTATAACACATTACTTTTAACAATATTCTCTACAAACAATTATTAAAAATGTTCAAACTTTAATTCACACTACTTACAAAGAAAAAGTCAGCCTTAGTTTGTGAAAATTACTAGATTCACTCATCTATACTCATTTGAAATCCATATTTGCCTGTATCTTGACTATAAGCGTTTTAAGAATTAAAAAATAAATAAATAATTAACAAATTCGAACTATCAACTTATGATCCCCTAGATGGGACCTTCAATAAGTAACATATTTAACTATAATTAATTATAAAATAAACCGTATGGGCCTAATTGAAATAGAAAACTGAGTCTTAGCCAATTCATAGTAGTCAAACTAATGTAGCTGACATGTCATGACTTTTGATCCAAATTACTATCCTTGTTACTTATTTTTAAAAACCAACCCATTATCAGAACAACAGCACACAAAACAAGTATATTGCTGTAAGATGTTTAATCTTCTTTTTCCAAAACCTGGCCGGTCTCTCTTCTTATTAATCTAGCTTCCAGCAATCAGCCCACCACTTGTCCTTCTGTCCAAAATTGTAATGCTTTTTATTACTTTTCATCTTATTTCATTTAATTCACATATAAAGGAAATAAACATAATTAGGCCTATTGAAACTGTTCAAGTTCCAAAGTACGATAGAATGTAGTTCATGCAGGGTATTAGCAATCAATAAACAGAGGCGGCTCATCCATTAGGCGAAATAGGCAGCTGCCTAGGGCCCCGCGCTTGAGGCAAACACCCACAATGGACGTGCTGACAAATATTTTAAAAAATTTTAAGGACCAAGAAAATCTCACGACTTACACTTTACTTAATTTTACCTAAACTCGTAAAAAAAATCACCAAGATGTTTTTGTTTTGTTAACACGAATTTTGTGGTTTATATTATATTTTATTATCAATGAACGTTTGATATTCTCTGTAGCGCCCCAGCTCCTGCAATCAGTCACCAGGACAAGTGAACGCAACCCGCTCATCACAATCGGACAGACTGTAGCAGTGGCAAACGAGTCACTAAACTATTGGAAATGTAGACAAATACTGAACACAAGGTTGAGCCCGTCAGAGCTACTGAAAATAGATGTTCAGTTCTACTATTGAATACTTTTGTACGCCGAGTTTGAGATTATATTTACTGTTCACTAAACACTAAGTTACTTCCATGATACTATCAATGTGAATAGTTTGCTTTTATTTGTGTGTTTATTTTGTTTGTTTATCATTAATTACTGCTTTCGTTGCAGAATACGTTTGTGTTTTGTTTTAATGATTATAATTGTGTAGATTCACCATGTGGAAATAATAAAAGGGAGAGAGACGTCGGAAGAAAGTATGAAAGTGGCAGAGTTAAAAAACAAAAGAAAAAGGCAAAAGAGGAGTTCAAAAAGATAAGTGGTCCTTTAGAAAAATATGTCCTAAGAACTAAAAATAGTGCAGCCATAGCTAAAGCTCCTAGTAACATTGAAAACCATGAGTCTCATGAGAGTACTCAATTAAATGATTTTATGTGTGCAGCTAGTACATCAAACTCTAGCTGTAATGCAGCTAGGCCTAATACTTTAAACTCAAGTTTTAAGCCTATTAATGAATTAAGTTGTACAAAAGATTCATCAAATGAAAATTATCTGTATAGTTATGAAAAGAGTAACATTCATAATGATCACAACAATGCACATAGTAATGAAATTGACACTCCTATTAGTCCTATTTTTAGTAATATAGAGTATTTTCAGACAATTGAAAATGAAGCAAGTTGTAGTAAAGATAGGCCTATTATTAATAATACTAACTTTTGATATTGCTATGTCTACTGATTCTATTATATGTGACCCTGACCCGAATGCGAGGTCACTTTCAATTAATGACAAGCAAAGGATACTAATTATATGAAAAGGGCCAGTGAGAGAGATTATTGACATTAAATATCCAGTGGGCCATAACAAAAGACATTATTGACATTAAATATCCAGTGGGCCATAACAAAAGACATATTTTAACAATGCATTACACTACAATTTTAAGTAATGGTTTAAGTACAAAGAATTCAAACATACTCGTATTCGCAAGGAAAAATGTATCTTTCTTTTCCGGAAGACCTAATGAGGACACAGTAATTTTATGTTATCACAGATTACATACAAACAAGTCTCAATTCCCGATTCACAGAGCTTCAACTCTACCAACTCAATTTAGGATTTCTGTTCAATATTGCAGCTTTGCGAAATAAACCAGACCAAGAAGTTCTAAATAGTTGCAGACAATTAAAAACTGCTCTTACTATAAATAGAAGATAGGGGAGAGAGGAAGAGAAGTCCGGAGAACATTATAGTGATGTTAATAGTGATGGACTATATCAAGAACTGAAAGTATTCTCGGGAACTGTATCTGAAGAAGATGGTGGTGTTTCAATGGTTGTAAAATATAAGGCATCAAAAGTTATCTGATGTGTACCGTGTACCCCAACCTTTTTGTTAGCCATACCAGTGGCAATTGCATCAGCTGTGAGATCATTCTCAAAACTTAAATTAATAAAAACCTATTTAAGATCTACAATGTCATAGGAAAGACTTTCATCTTTGTCAGTATTGTCAATTGAACGAGACATTTCAACAAACCTGAACTACTCGTCTATCATCGATGACTTTAGTCCAAAACAGGGTGTCCAGTAAACCTCCTTAAACAAATTCCCTGAATGATCCGTGATTTTATACAAAATTTCCCTGACCCCAAATCGACATATTTACATATACGTCTATTTAACTTAATAGTAATATTATGTACTACCATGTACATACATTATGTTATTTACAGTAAATTACAATTATTATTTACAGAAATATCAATAATTCACAAATATATTTTTATTGATGACCGTAATAATTCAATTAAAAACTATTACCTACAATAATTATTTTTTTAAAACTACTTTATAAAAGTAGAGACGTAGAATTAAACAAATATTTATAATTAGCCTTGAGTAAAAACAAACATACTTATTATAAACACATGTTTTGTACAGATGTTATATTTCATTGTAAATATTAAAAATAAAAGAGCTGAGTTATGTTAACCAAGAACATGGTGATTATTTCTTACAATTGTATTAAATAATAAGTTATAATATTATGAAGATACACAACAATTTTGGTGGCGAGGTAAATTAGATTTTCATTTTTTTTTCTGTTATTTTTGTTTTGTTTACTATATTTTATTATTTATTATGGCTGATGAGAATGTTTGTCTTGACTCAAGCAATAGCTGCTCTTGTAAACAAACTTGATGCTGTTACAACATCACAAGTTACTTCAAAGAATGAATCTCATATAAATCAAACTAACACATCTTTATGAAACAAATTTTGACAATTTAGATGACACAAGAGAAACTTTTACATGTTACAAGGAAAGATTAGAAAACTTTTTTGTGCTAAAGCTGAGTGCAGGTAAAAATAATAGTGATGAGATTAAGGCACGTATACTGATCAATTCAATAGGAACTAAACATTATCAACTTTTCTCTAGTCTGACAGCTCCAGTTTTACCTGCTAATAAGACATATTCAGAGCTTGTAGAGCTATTGGAACACCACTTATGTCCAGCTCCAAATGTTTACACTGAGCAACATAGGTTCCTGTGTCGATTTCAAGGAAATGGAGAGTATATTGCTGAATGTATTACAGCCCTCCGGAAGTTGACAATTACATGTCAATTTAAATGTGAAAATGCGAAATGTAATACTTCAAATGCAAATTAATTTCTAAGAGTTTATCAGAGGATTAAGTGATGCATATATAAGAGAAACTCTTACAGAAAAAGTCCCTTACTTTTGATCAAGCTTGCCTTGGATCGCAGACAATCGCTCTCGCCTTGGATGCAGCCAAGCAAGGAAATAAAGAAATGTCTTCATCTTCTGGTGTGAACTTAGTAAATAAGGTTTCTAAACACGATATTTTTAATAAACCTAGAGCTGAGTCTACACCAAGTGTGTTACATAAAAATCTTAATTTTAAAGCTCTGGGAATTGACAAAATATGTTTAAGATGTGGATACACAAATCATGTTGTTAGAGAATGTAAAAGAGATCGTTCTTCTTTCAAATGCACTTCTTGTGGCCGGTTGGGCCATATATCAAAGGTACGCATCCAAACATTGATAAAAAACATAATTTAGATTACAAACATACTAGCCAGAATGTAAAATATCTGCATAGCGGAGAGACTGAATTTAACGAGCAGGTTCAATATTTTGACACAGATGATCTATTGGATAACAGTATAAATAGAATAATCAATATAAACCAAACTTCATCTACATATACTAATGATTATTCTAAGTTTATGGTGCCAGTCAAACTTGGTAAGAAGACAACACTTTTTGAAGTTGATTCTGGTAGCCCCGTAAGCATAATGAGTCATAAGCAATACAAGGAAATGGGATTAGACATAGATTTAGAGCCAACTGATGTATGTTTTCGTACGTACACTGGTGAAGGATTTACTCCTTTAGGAGTGGTTAAGGTTCCAGTGCAATATGACAAAACTAAGTCCATGGAAGAGCTGTTTATAGTTGATACACCTTCTGTGGCAATATTGGGCCGTTTGTTGCTTAGACACCTTAACATAAGTATTAACAAGATCAATGTAGATAATTCATCTAACGAAACAAACAGTGCAAACAAATTCAGAGAAGAAATATGTAAGTCTTTCAAGGATGTTTTCCAAAATAAAATAGGGTTGATTCCCAATTACAGGTGCAGCATTCAAACACACACACTTCTTTAAAGCCAATGTTTGCGAACGCGAGGCCAGTTCCGTATGCACTACGTGAAAAGGTAGAAAATGAACTAACTAATCTTGAAAATCAGGGAGTTATCACCAAAGTGAAGTATTCTGAATGGGGATCATCCCTTGTTGTGGTACCCAAAGCTAATGGGGATGTCAGATTATGTGTGGACTACAAATTAACCCTAAATCCTCAGGTGGTTGACGCACACTATCCAATTCCAAAAATTGAAGAAATATTTTATAAAATGAAGAGAGGACGGTTCTATTGTACTCTTGATGTTCATTTGACATATTTACATTTGGAGGTTGACGATAACAGTAAAGTTTTACAAACAATATCTACACATAAGGGAACATATCTAATGAATCAACTTGCGTTTGGAATCAAGAGTGCACCAAATGATTTCCAAAAGTTCATAGATGAGGCTATTGATGGTCTAGAAGGCACAGCTGCATATTTTGATGACATAATAATCCAAGGATCTACATTAACAGAGTGCAAAGACAGACTCACAAAGTGTTTGCAGCGAATGCGGGAACTGGATTTACACTTAAATATTGAAAAATGTAAGTTTTTTTAACAAGAGATTGGCTACCTAGGCCATATCATTAGTGCTGAAAACATGAAGAAATCTCCTTTAAAAGTGAAAGCTATAATAGATGCTCCACGTCCAAGAAATTTCGATGAATTAAGGAATTTCCTCGGCTTAACTGCTTATTATTCAAAGTTCATTCCTCAAGCATTATCACTTCTACAACCTTTGTATCAAATTCTTAAAAAGAATACTAAATTTCAATGGAATTCAAAGTGTGAAAATGCCTTCAATCGTGTGAAACAGGAAATATCCAGTGATAGAGTACTTGTAAAATTAATTGGACAAGGCAGGGCAGACTTGGTGCACTTTGCTATGGTGCAGTCCAAAAATGGTTTGGAGTCGAACATCAATTCAGTTTTTCTACCAACAATTATCAATTAAAAATCGATTACCTTAACCCTGGCAGTGCTGTGTAGACATGTCATGGAAAATGTATGTAAGATGTACGCCTATTACATCATGATATGACATACATTTGAATTATTCAAGTAAATATGCAAGCATTTTCTGTCTGTCAAACATGCATTTATATCCATGGACCTTTTTTCTGATTGTTTTTATTTAATTTTCTACATTCGTTATATTGAACTTGGAGATAAAAATACACTGGAATATATATATAAAATGTATGTTTATCTTTCATAAATCGAGTAAAATATGTAACAATTGATTCAGAAGGTTTTTATACATACTTTTTGGTTTTATATTTTATATCCCTTAGTTCAATATAAAGAACATAGGAAATATAATACAAATGCTTAAGTTTAACAAAATTTGCTATACCTCTGGTATAGGGAAATACAAAAACAAATATCCTTCAAAACAAAGAAGCCTATTATGTTGTAAGTTGTTTTTTCTAAAAATATTCTTCCAACCCCTTAACCCTTTTTATTTTTTATTTTATTTATTCACGGTAACACCATTTTTATAATTGTAACAACTAGATAAGTAAGTACCAAGTGGCCATACAATAGACAAAACAATAACAATATAAAGGTATCCATAATAATAGACATTAAATTACTTAAAGTCAATAGATCAACAATTATTGAAAGTATAAGCAACGCAATAATAACTTAGTAACAGTAACAACAATAGCATCTCAATATAATAACAATAATAGGTATTTAATTATTTAACATTAACAACAAAAAATATTTAATTACATAATATTGACAACAATAGATATTTAATTATATAACTTTAATAACAACGATGATGAGTTTTTGATGCAAATATTTTCCTTAGTGCTTCTTCAGAGTGGAAGAAAAAGTCATAGTCCGATTTAGTCGACACCGCATTACCAATCCTATGGAGTCTTGACAGACAGCTAAAGTATGCATAGTCAGTAGCATGATGCTGACGGGAGAACAGTTCTTGCGACCGGGTAGTACCAGGGACTCGGAATATAATTCTTGAGAGAAGATCACTGCAATCCATTTGACCAGCGAGAAGCTTGCGGAGAAAAACTGCGTCAGCCTGCTGTCTCCTAGTTTGAAGAGACCTCAATCCAGTGTAAGATGCAATTTCATCAATAGGAGATGAAAAGTAGTCATAGCCAAGTTTGGTTCCAATGATCCTCAAGAAACGCCTTTGGATCATCTCGAGGTGTTCAATATTCCCCACTTGGAAAGGGGACATAAGAAATTTGCTATTTCTTTTAAATGTGTCATAAATTTAAAAAAATATTTTAAAAATGTTTAAAGTTCTATTTGGAATTTTGTTATAAGGCCAACAACTGTTAAGAAAACACAATCCAAACTGGCATTTTTAAATCAATATTTAATATACAGCAATTTGTAAAATTCCCATTGTTGAACAATTATTCTGTTTATTTACTCATAAATCTATAAAAAAATTAAATTAGATTAAGATAAAATATATATGTAATCATAATAATTATTTAGGGCCTACAAGTTTACTAATATAGATGACATACAAGCACTTACAAGTATCCCTAGAATGTTTTCTTTGTGTGAAATAACTCAAAACACTCATCTGGGTGGTCCGATAAATCCCGTAATACGCGCGGCGTAGCAGCACACAATGACCGCTCGGTTGCCATGGCGACAGTGCGTGAAGGTCACGATGACAAAAAATGTTGTCATCCTTTCTGTTGTCTTCAAAATTACCTCAATAACCATTTACGTACACGTTAGTATAGTTTTATCACTTAAATTTAAATATTTATCTCAAAGTATTCAATTGCGAGAAATACCGTAATACGCGTTTTACCTAAATATAACGTTGCGAGCAATCCCGTAATACGCGTGGAAAGGGTTAAAAGCAAATTTCCGGTGCTAACACACTTTATAATGGTTAGATAATAGCTATTGGATGTAAATATTGTTTGTAGAGTGTAATATAAAACTTAAATAGCAAGGTGCAACTGATATTAAATCTAAAAAATATTTTAAAATGAAAAAATTAACGTTTCCCCATCTATAATTTATTTAACCTTCCAACGTCACTTTACATTCATTTTTACTTGTTGAAACTGAAGAGTTTAAAAGTAATGTTTGTAAATAATTACTGATATTTCTATAATACGTAACTAGATAGATCTAGGCCTATTGATTAAACATTCAGTACGCTATAGCCGTCATAGGTAGAAACTTCATAGGCTATTGCAGCCTACTATAATGCATTACAAATAATGAGGAAGAAAATACTGTATGTGAGAAAACGTTTTTTCTGTAAGCCTGTTCTAGTTTTTATCTTTTTTATTTAAATTTTGTTTAATATGTAATTAATGCTTATAAATGTTTAAAATAGGCCTAGACCTAGTCACTAAGGTTTAAGTTTAGTAAAAATGCAGAACATATACACGATTGAAGTAAACAATAATTAAATAAACTCATTACAAAGAATACAAACATTTTTCAGCTAGGCCTACAAGGAATCATTTGGTAATTACTCCCTATAAGGTGTTCAAAAATGTCGTTATTAACATAATTAAAGAGCACCATATAAACGATGAAAATAAAAATATAACTTACGGAAATTAATAATACCACAACAAGTTCAGTTTGCTGGTGACTATAAAGATCTACTCATTACATGACAGTGCAGTAGTCAATTGTCAGTAATAGCAGTTTGACGGACATTTTTACTCGTTTGTGCTTCATGTCATGCATGATAATCATAGACACAGACGAGAGATGTATACCCACTAGTTCATGTATACCAGAGTTAGTTAAAAGTGTTGAACCATGAAGCCAACACATTCAAATATTTATTTTTCTGCTTAAAAAGCCATTTCAAAACAGAAATAAAATATATCAAATAATAAAACATGAAACAAGGTTTTTTATACTAACTTAGTATGGCAATGGACTAGGCTAGAAACAGATAGCAACAATTTGTGTATATTTTCAAAGTTTAATCCAGCAAACAGTATATGTTTTTAACATGTTGATAACAATTGTACAGATAGTACTGCAATATCAAATTTATCAAATATTCCAGGCATATAACAGCATTATAAAGAACCTACAGCTGCAGGAAATGTAACATAAGCGCTATATGTTAATATATACTTAATACTTATAGTCTGAGGTATTAAATGACGGACAACGGAATTGGACTTTTCCGATATGTAAGAATTGTGGTGTACAATGTGCTCCTCATATTTATAAATAGTATTTCATTTAATATGAGTAATCATTTACTACACCCATATAAATAATACAGAAACTGATATGTTTGTGAGTTTTGATGTCGAGTCACTGTTTAGCAAGGTGCCGATACCTGAAACCTTCAACATACAGTAATGAAAGATCTTTTGAACAAGAATTTTTATTTTTTTATTAGATTTTTTCTTACTGTCTACGTCAGTGGCATTTTTAACATTGTATCTAATGAAACGTTGTTGAGAGACAACGGTCCAACTCCTTTGTCAAATTTAAATGGTCCTCTCGGAATTTGAACTCGTGACCAACTGCATATGAAGCAGAAGTGCTAACCACTAGGCTAGGAAGAGGCCTAATGACGGTAAGTTCTATGAACAAGCCGAGGAGCAGCCATGTGATCTCCCTTATCATCCGTAGCAGCATATTTGTATATGGAAAACTTTGAAAAAGAAGCTAGTTGGAAACCTAAGGAATGGTTTCAGTATATTGATGTATGGGCAGCGTGGCCTCATGGAAGAGAAGATCTGGACAAGTTTCTTCAACATATCGACACTCTATAGATTGAGAGTGACAACAATTTGCCATTTATTGGTTTTGACTAGAAGAAAAGAAAGTGGATTAATAGACCACTCCGTGTACAAAATCCACACATCCCAATTAATATTTAAAAGCGGTTTCTCATCATCACCCAGCTCAGAAGAGTGCCGTTCTGAACACTTTGATTCACGGAGCTAACCACATATAAGATCCTTAAAGCCAGAATTATACTCTAATATTAAAGAAAATAAACCAAAGTACAAAACATTTAAAATAGATTCTATCCTGGCGGAAGCTGGCCATGCAGTTTTAAGATTACCACCATACCATCCGGATTTAAATCCAATTGAAATTATATGAAGTTTACTTAAGGAGAGTGTAGCCAAAAGAAATGTTTCGTTTAAATTAGCTGAAGTTAAATAACTTGTAGTTGACATATTATGTAGCCAGATAACACAAGAGCAATGGCTATCTCGTGTGAACCATGTTAAAAAGGTGGAATTGGATTATTTGGCATTAGAACCGGAAATCGACGTAATAAGTGAACAATTAATAATTAATTTGGGAGAAAATTCCGACACAGAAGATGACAATGATGACAGCGAACCAGAAAGTGATGTTGAACTGTGCGACAATGACCTAAGTGGAGTAGAACCCCTGGATTAAATAATCACTGTAAGTAACAACAGATTTTTATTTCAAATAGCTCTATATAAATAATATTATTATTTTGTCATCTATAGTTAAAAGCCATAGATTATTTATATAATTACTAAACTAATATTTTTTATATTAACGTAAAAGTCATTACGATAAAGCAGACTGCGTTCAGTGACGTATCGGTGAGGTCGGTGCGGCGAGACGGCCCAGTGCTTCCCTCCCTCTCTCCCCACTGCGCAGTACTTCACTTCCCCTCTCGCACCGGCCACGAAGGAATATATTGAGACCAGCCAAACATGAATTCACTTATGTTCACCTGGTGTGTACGAAATCCTACGTAGGTGTGGGTTAGTATACATAGGAGAAACCAAAATGTTAATTTCTACTAGACTCAAAGAATATATTAGGCGGACAAGAAGTAAAGGTGCAGAGAAATCAGCGGTTAAAGGCCCCCATCCACTATCCAACTTGGTCCGTGATTTCACCCAACTTGGTCCGATAGCCGGCCGGGTTGGGCTGTGGTTTGATGGTGTGTGGTGATGAACGAACCGTACCATTCCGAGTTGGCCGTACCGGAGGTTTTCCAGCTGGCTGAAAAACAGGCGCCAACCGTGCGACGACAATGGTTCCCCGCACCGTGTTGGACAGTGTGTGGGGGCTACAAAGCGGTTTGAGCCGTACCGGGGGTGCGGTGGCGGACACAGGGCAAGCCAGTTGCGAGCGACGTCCCGTGACAGTCACCTGTGCGTATTCATTTGTTTGTGTGTATTGAACATTTCATTGCACTATGGAGGACACTGAAGAAACGGAACAAGATCACACTGAGCCTATACCGGCGAAGAAATTGAAGACTACAGATGCGGAGAAAGCTATGGTTTGTAAATTTATGAATCCTACATTTTTGACAGAGTTCATAGAAACTTACAGAAACGCACCTTGTTTGTGGAAAGTATCATCGAAGGAATACCATAACAAGCAAAAGAGGGATTTAGATATGCGAGACCTCCTAGAATTCACAAAAACTGCAATACCTGACGTCACAATTGGGTTCATAAAGAAGAGAATAGAAAACATTCGAAGCAGCTTTAGGAGAGAACTTGGTAAAGTACATGCCTCCATGACAAGTGGAGCAGGTACGGAAGATGTGTACACTCCTAAACTATGGTACTTCGATCTATTGGAATTTACAGTGGCACATGAATTGCCGAAGAAAATGATTTACTATAAAATAATTGGTTTATGGTGTTTGTTGTTTGTAAATACACCACTATAGACCTACCTTTAAGTATGTCTACCTCAAGACTTGATAAATTGCTCTGCACGTTTCCGGAATAATTCTGCCAAGTGATTGAGCAGATATTATTGCTGAGAATTTGAGGTATTCAAAACTTCTACCAGTTGCCAAGTACCGCAAGGTGACAGCAAGTCTATCCTCCACTGGAATAGATTCTCTTAACACTGTATTCTTTTTCTGGATTAAAAGTGACAATATATCAATTAGGTACTTATATTCATCTTCTGTCATTATTAAATAGTTCTTGAAGTCATACGAGTTGTTTTCTTTCAGTTCTAAAAGTAAATTCATATGTGAATATTCATTTCTTTTTTTAAGCCAACTTTTAACCCAGCACCTATGTTTCCTTTTTGGTTTCTTTGGAATAAACACGCCAGCTTCGTCTAATAGTAATATCGCAGCAGCCAAACGTTGCCTATCATCCATTGTTCCAGTCCAATTCACAAATCTATACACTTTTTAACACTATACTACTATACACAAAACAATTTTCGACATACATAAAACACCAGACGACATGATCTCTAGAAAGGTTGGTACGAGATTGGTTCGATAATATGTGGGAGGCGACGTACCTGACTTTTGTCGGGCAAACATCTCACGCCCCGGGTTGGGGACTTGTGCGACAGACCAAGTTGGATAGTGTGTTGAGACCCGCTAGATCAAACATTTGTGTGTTCCAACCGTAAGCAAACCTGGTACGCACTGGTCTGTCGGACCAAGTTGGATAGTGAATGGGAGCCTTAAAGAACATTGCACACATACGAAACATGGGATTTTATTCGATAAAACCAAAGTTCCTGTTAATACCCCATATTACTATCCCCGAATTGTATGAGAAGTGATATAAATATTAAAGAATGATAACAATTTCAATAAATGTGTCAGTTAAGAATTCCAAAGGCATGGGGACCAAATTAAAACAAGTAACTCCAATGATTGGGTTTTTTTCGAATGTTTCGGTAAAATACGTTATTTCCGCGGAATAAAAAGCATCCTTAGCCCTCAATGCTGCTAAGGATGTACTGTCGAATCTACGAAGGAAGCTACCTGAACTTCAATCAACCAACTCACTGTCTTCTCAATCCCGCACCGCTATGACCTACCTCACTGGTCCTGTGTCAACGTTGAAATCAAGAGGACTAACGATGAAATTAAAAAATCTGTAAATACTTCAAAACTTGTGCATACATAGATATAAGTAATTTAGGTTCAAGATTTCACACAAATCATGGGTTTCACTTAGGTAGGCTTGGTAAACAATATGTTGGTGACAAGATTGTTGAATGTATAAATAGTATCTTAGCTAGTAAAACTCAAACTGATTCTATTCCTCTTACTGATAGAATTTTTTTAGGTCAGTAGATAGGTCTTCAGATGTGGCTGACAAAAGTGTCAGTTATGAGTAGGCCTATTGTAATCTCAACAGAAAACTTTAATCAACATAGGCCTAATACAAATTATAGCAAAGCTTGTCTTCCAAGTGGTTTTTATCAATCAAAACCTTACCGAAACCTAAGTCACTTTATGTTTCTTAATATTCAAGGACTTCTTGACAAATGTGACATGTTGAATATTGTGGCCACTGAAAGAAATTTAGATGTCATTGGTCTAACAGAGCATTGGCTGAGCCCAGATAGCCTAATTCTATCTTGCATTCCAAACTATACAGTAGCTTCTTACTACTGCCATAAATCGAAAAGGCGCGGTGGATCTGTAATATTCATTAAATCCAACCTCTCTTTTCAACCAATGCCTGCCATTGCTAATTTAGCAGTGGAAGAATTCTTTGAGATTTCAGCTTGTTTTGTAGAATTAATGAAAACTATTGTCATTTGTATTTACAGAAACCCAGTTTTTGAAAACAAAACAAAATTTATTGAAAGGTTTAATGTTTTGTTGAACTTACTGTATTCATTGAAAATGGACACTATAATCATGGCAGATTTTAATGTAGATTTTAATCTGTCTGATTCTGATACTGTCAAGCTTTGCAATTCCATAAAAGGTTTCGGTATGAATATAATGCTAAAAAATTTCATTACAAGGCCCGGTATTAATGGTGTAGGTTCCTGTATAGATAATGTTGTTACTACACTTCACCCTTCACACTATTATATAGAGATTATTGACACATTTTTTTCAGATCACTATAGTATAATTTTTCATGTGAAAACTTCTTTTGAATCTACTTACAAAGTAAAGCAATATACACAGGTTACGAAACGAAGTATAAATAGCTGTAGTACCCCTCTATTCTTCAATTGCTTGAAAGAAATTGATTGGTTTGAAATTTATAAGAACAAATCAGCAGAGAATCAATTCAATACATTTTTCCAACTATTTATCTGGGCTGTCGATTGTGGTTTCCCATTGAATAAAAAAAGAATCAATTGTAATAAATCAAGCTCTGTTGTCAATAAATGGTACACACCACAGTTACAAAAGCTTAAGGATCAATGTGACAAATTTCATTTTCTGACAAAGCACTCTGAGTCTGAAATTGTTAGAAATGAGTATAAGGAATTAAAATACCTGTACAGGAAAGAAATTAATAAAGCTAAGCTAGAATATAACAACAACCTAGTGGCATCTGCCATAAATAAGCCAAAACAAATTTGGAAAATAATAAATGACAATTTACCAACTAGTCGCAAGGAAAAAGATGTTAATACTATACTTGGTGCCAATAGTTTTAATGATTTCTTTGTAAATAGTGTGGATAATGTTGTAAATAGTATTCCCTGTAGTAGAAATTCCCCCAGCTTGTATTTAAAAGAGGCATATTATAATATTTTGAGTGATGGGCCTTGCCTCTTTGATTTTCAACATGTGTCTGTTGAAGAGGTACATTCTGTGATTCAATCTCTCACTAATAGTAAATCCTCAGACATATATGGTATTACCTCTGAGATTATAAAACTGAGTAGTTGGAATATTTCAGAAGTGCTCTGTCACATTATCAACTGTTGCTTTAATGAAGGATATTTTCCTGAGAAATTAAAAGTATCTAAAGTAATTCCTATTCATAAAAAGAGTAATAAAAACCTCCCAAGTAATTATAGACCAATTTCTATAGTTCCAACACTATCCAAAGTTTTTGAAAAACTAATGGGTGTCCAAATTATGAAATATCTTGAAACTAATCAGCTGCTATCAAAAAGCCAATTTGGATTTAGAAAGAATTTATCAACCTGTGATGCAGTCATGAAATTTATTCAAGACTGTCTTGAAGCAAAAGAAGACAAGCTTTCTATTGGGGCTAAATTCTTTGATATGTCAAAAGCCTTTGACACAGTGTGCCACAAAACCTTTTTACTTAAATTAAAAACAGTCGGTTTCTCGGAAATCGCTGCTAAACTAATTAAATCATACTTTTCCAACAGAACCCAAACAGTCTTTTTCAATAATTCTTACTCAAAGATTTTACCTGTAAACTATGGTGTTCCCCAAGGATCTATTCTGGGGCCACTTCTGTTCATCCTGTATATAAATGACCTTCCAGAAAGCATAGTAGGCATATCAAAGTCTATAAACTGTTATATTTATGCTGATGATATTTGTATAAGTGCTTGTTCAAGTCTTAATAATGTGGATACTAATACTTTATATAGAGTTGATGTCTTGTATGATTGGTGTAATTCAAACAGCTTATCCATAAACTTAGAGAAAACTCAGGAATTAGCAATATCTTATGGAAACTCTGTAACCAACTGCTCCACTCAACCTGTTAAATTCTTAGGTACACTACTGCAGAATAATCTGAGTTGGGATGCTCAGATTATTAATTCCCAATTAATTAATTATCTGATTCCCAAAATTTCAAGAGGCATCTTTATGATTAGGAAGCTGCAATCAACTGTAAATGAGAATGTATTGCTCTCAGTTTATTTTGGGTACATCCACTCACATCTTACCTATGGTACAATTCTTTGGGGTAACAATTACCTTTCAAATAATGTTTTTATTGCTCAAAAACAGGCGATTAGGCTTATTTGTAAAGCACGAGCTAGGAGTCATTGTAAAGATTTATTTATTAGGCTTAATGTCATGTCCTTCACTTGCATATACATATTTCAATGTCTCATATACGTTAAGAAAAATTTGTGTAAGTTTCTCCTGAACTCTGATGTACATATCCACAACACTAGAAATGTAAACAATGTAAGAAAAGAATTCTGTCATTACTCTAAAACTTTAAAAAGCTTCAAACATTCTTCAATTAAACTATACAATAAGTTACCATTTTCAGTAAGAATGTTAGAAATAAATAAATTTATGATTGTCATTAAAAGGTTGATGATAAAAAACTGTTTTTACACCATTGAAGAATATTATGACCATAATTTTTAAGAAACAAATCTTTATGTTCTTAGCTTTAAGTACCTTTAACATAGTTATCTCTAATCCAATGAATTGTTTATTCATGTTCTCAGTCAATCTTCTTGTTATTAATGTAAGCTTATAGTATTAGTTCATAAACCAATCTGACAATGTCTATAACAGACTTTACTTCATGTAAATGTATTGTTTTCTGGACAATAAAGAAATTTGAATTTGAACATATCTCGTGAAAATACAGCAAATTCTAGACCCATTTCAAGCAAAATGTTCCAAATTTGTTTGGTGGCAAGAAACTGCATAAATACCAATTGTTTTAACATATTAATTGATACATCTTTAGCTTTTTGACATGTCATAATTCTGAAGGGTATTAGTATTGTTCTCACTTTATTTTTAGAAGAAGTTTTGTTGAATAAAGCCTTTATTAGTACAAGGTATTTTGTATCAATTATCATGACAAGTAGTAATATGATATGACATTAACATTACACCTATATTGCAATTTGAGATTTCAGAGTAATACAATATTAACAAACAATATTTTTAAAGTCATTCACTAAGTTTAATTTAAGCTGGCAGAACTTGATAAACTATCATAAATCTCCTTGAAAATTTTTAGGCACCACTTTTGTATTAGTTGTACTGGCTGAAGTCAGAATCCAGTCATATTTTTCTGATAAGATGACTTTTTTAAAGTAAAGATCTATTGTTTTTATAGCTTCAATAATTCCGTAAGATTCATGTCATTAATTACTTTGACGCTAACAATAGCTTTGACCTTCTCTACTACTCTACTGACAGTTTGTTACGATCGGGTGTCCAGACATTTTAGCATGGAACATGCTTTAGTCTTGACCTAACTGTCTGAAAACGTTACGCGGGAGGGTGACGCGTAACCATGAAAACACAATGACATATCAGTGTTGACTTCAATAATGATTTTATTTGCAAGCGTTGATCAAAGTACATCTTTAATTTCCATGACAACTCTTGTTAAAAATATACAAAATTAAGTCCTAATTAGAGAATCCAGTCCTCATTTACATATCAGTCTACCTCCAGCCGTCCACCGGTGATGTTGTGTCCTGGATCAGATTGCCCTCATGGTTCTGATTGCCTTGAGAAAGAAAGTTACCACTGTACGTGTAGGGGCGAGCGGGTGGGTCAGTAATTTACCACTGTATGTGTAGGGGTGAGCGGGTGGGTCAGTAAGTTACCACTGTACGTGTATGGGTGGGCTGGTGGGTCAGTAAGTTACCACTGTACGTATATGGGCAGGCGGGTGGGTCAGTAAGTTACCACTGTACGTGTGTGGGCGGGCGTGTCAGTAAGTTAATGTGAATAACACAGTTGGAGTGTAAAAGGTGGCAAAGTACGATAATTTTGATTCATAAACTCACTGAACGGTTCTCTGTTCACATTGACGTTGATGTAAACTGTAAAACAGTCACATATGAACCCAAATGAGCGAGATTAATGCCACTGTACGTTTATGGCTGTATGGGTGGGTTAATGCCAATGTACGTGTATGGGTGGGCGGGTGGGTTAATGCCACTGTACGTGTATGGGTGGGCCGGTGGATTAATGCCACTGTACGTGTATGGGTGGGCGGGTGGGTTAATGCCACTATACGTTTATGTGTGGGTGCGTTAGGTTAGGTTGTATTAATACCACTGTTTGTGTATGGGTGGGTGGGTGGGTGGGTTAATGGCTAGTGCGTATATGGGTGGGCTGGTTGGTTAATACCACAGAGCGTATATGGGTGGGCGGGTGGGTCAATACCACAGAGCCTTTATGGGTGGGTGGGTGGATCAGTACCGCTGTGCATGTTTTATCAATGTCTGTAAATTATGTGTGTATGGGGACATTTGCAGAAATTATTAAAAAGGAGCCAGCAAACAGAAAAAGCGCAGCTAAAGCATGTTCCATGTTTCTTGAATTTTAGCCGTAGGCTCTAAGCAAAAAGATCCGGGGGTCCAGGGGGCTTGCCCCCTGGCGAGGCCCGCAGGGCCGAGTTTTTCATAAGTGAACAAACTTGTTCAACTGGTGTCAAAGTATCGGGTCTCTACCCGGTGTGAAAGAGCAAACCCTAACAATCTTTCAAAATTGTCACAGTTATTTTGCTTGTAACTGAGGGGGGAAAGGTGTGTGTTAGTATCATACAACACACAACCTCTCACGATTGTCGATTTTCCAAACTAGTAGTAATTCATGTAGTTTTTTTTTACAATACTAAACATGTAAAATATATTTTAAATTTAATATAATGAAAAATACAGACATTTATCCGGATTTTTCTTTGTACGGTTCGGATACGGATACTGAATGTAAAATACAAACCGTCCGTACAAAATACGGTCGTATGACAACTCTAACCAGAGGAATTGTTGTTTAAGTTAACATAATCTAATTAAACTATTCAGATATGAAGAAAATACTCTTATAGAAAACTTATAGTTTGTACTTTCATTTTTGTATTAATTAACTAATCTATTACTTATATTTACACAATTATGGAACAAAAATTATTAGAACTTGTAATTGGTAGTTTGTACTTTCAAAGTTTCAAGTATTACCATAGATCTTCTATTAAACCCTTTTTATAAAATGGCCCGTGTCGTCCCTGTTGTTGCTATAATTTTGTATGATATTAGATTTTTTTCTATTAGGATACTGCCATCTGCCTTATTTATCAACAAGACAAACAGCAGGGAACATTAAATAACATCAGGCACTGGGCTGGGACTAAGAAAGGAAAGAAGAATTGGATTTTTAAGGATATGCCTGGTTGTTGGAGCGTTGGAGGCGATCCTAAGTTCTTGATTACCCAATCATTGTGAATGTTGTGATGTACTTGCTTACTTCTTAGAGTTACTTTCAGATTGTCCGAATATAAATTTCATAAATGTACTTTTAGATATGAAGTTTATAAACTGTTCAATTAATGTTAATGACCGTGTTAACGTTGAAAGTATGGTTTAACTTGTTAAAGAATGTCACGTCATAGAAATGTTAGGTCTATGAACTATTCTGATGGTGAGTATTTACTTTATTCACTATTACGTATTCAGACAACTTTTTGAATATTGTTCCCTAAATCTTACCATTTTTATGTATATTAGTTATAACCCTAGATCTTAAGCTCCATATGACTAAAAAATCAATGCACAGGAGAAATAATCTAGCTAACCCTGTTTGGGTGCAGTTTTGTGTCTTATATTACACTACTTAAAGTAGTGTTGATATGAGAATTAGGCTAATGCAATTTCAGTAGGTTCAATTAGCCATTAGCCTATCCCATATAGAACAAGGTTGTTGGATTTGTTTGTTGATATTGTTTGGTAACTAGGTACATATTTGTGTTTTGAATTGGTGAATTGATGGGCGAGAAGTTTAACCCTTTCGATGCCGGGCATTTTTTCCCTTGGTATGCGAGAAATGCCGGGGGTATTTTTAGTGAATATGCATAGTTTACGTTATTTTGTTCTAACTTTGTTATTTTTCAATATATTTTCATAATTATTTTTTGGTTTTTCTTGTTTTGAAATGCTCTTTTTACTACTTATATATTTTCTTAAATAAAATATTGGTTTTAATTTGTAAAATCAACTTTTTTAAAAAATTAAATTTTTTTTTAATTTTTCAATTTAGAAACTTTTTAGACCATACAAAAAAAATACTAGGGCTATAAAAGTGACTTTATTTGAAAGAACATTTAATTACTAACATGCATACCAAATTTCAAAGTCTTACCTAGAAAATCCCAGGATTTATCGTAATTTTTTTCGACAGTACAAAATCAGATATTTGTCACATTTGAGCGATAATTTCAAGAGTGACAAATATATTTCAACAAACGCATATTTAAAAGATGTTTAAAACACTTTTTTTGAGTACTATAATCAATTATTAACAGATTGGTACCGTATATATGGCATATTAACGAAAATGCCTTATCGAAAAAAAAAAAAATTACGAGCGGTCCGATATATCGGACCGCGGCATTTTTAGCGTAACTACCGCGGTCCGATATATCGGACAGCGGCATCGAAAGGGTTAAAAAAATTTTTGAAAACATAATACACTCTACTTACCAATAGTGGGAACCATGAACGCTCAACTTAGCCTCAATCCTCCCTCGGGCACAAGTCGACTGCCTGTCGGCGAGGGAGAAGAGCAGGACGCCGATGACGTAACAAGGCCCAGTCCAAAGTTTAGATCATTGTTGTAGCCTTGACCAATCGCTTACGCAAGTTGGTTGCAATTAACGTATTAAAAATAATTTAAATATCTCAATCCGTTCGGAAAAACAAATAAAAAATCGCTTCAATACAAAGTTGGTACAATGTAAATGTAGGAATGCTGTTGTAAAAAATCACTATCTTTAAAACCTATATACTATGTAACATAATAATTAAAATTATCCGCCCATCCATACACGTACATTGGCATTGACCCACCTACCCACCCATACACGTACATAGGCACTGACCCACCCACCCACACATACACGTACATTGGCATTGAATATGCAGTTTCCACTTGCCTTAAAAAAATTGAAGGTTCAACTTTTTTTGTCAAAACATATATAGGACTAACTTAGAAAGTACTAAAAACATTTTTTGTCTGCAAAAAGTTAAATTACACCAAGATGAAAAATTGAAAAAGGTTTTCTTTTACTAAAATATAGCATTATGGGTACTCAAATTGTGCGGAATTTTGTCCCGATTAAGAATATGTAAATTGTTTTGAAATTGGACCATTATTAAGAGTGATAATACTGGAAAAGGGTCAGATTCCATTTATATACCCCCCTCCCAAGTATAAACCATGTTATACAAGCTGTAATCATGTAACCTAACCTACCTATCTACCTACCCACCCTAACCTAACCCAATTGTATTTGGGGGGTATATAACGGAATCTGACCCCGGAACAGTGCCTATTTAGAGGAAGTTATATTTGTATAGGGGCCTAGGTTATGTTAGGTTAGGCGTGGTTTTTTTTTAGGTAAGGTAGGTTACATTCTATTAGGTTAGGCTGGCTTCATTAATTATTTTTTGATAACATAACCTAATTAAACCTAACAATACTTTACCAAACCTAACAACCTGTCTGGAACAAGCACATTTCCGGCTCTATCACGCTTAATAATATTCCAATTGAAAAACCCTCGCCATATATGTAAACAGAACGCAATTCCGCTTATTTTGAGTAGCCTACCCACAACAATATGTGTCAACAATTTATAGTAACAATGTATTTAGGCACAAAAAAATTTTTCTGTTTTTCTTATTTTCACAGTTTTCCTGGCTTTCCCCTAAAAATGTTAGTAGTACTTTCAAAGGTAACCCATTAGGCTTTTTGCGTGTTTTGAAAAAAAGTTGATAGATGGATAATATGCCTATATCGAATAATTACCAAACAAATTTGTTGTTTCAAATTGGCAAATGAAACTGGTAAAATGCTGGGTTCAGAACAGCTTTTGTGTCTGCAGTCTCAAATGTCGGATATTTGCATTATTCATACTCTCACTAACAACTGTTAGGCCCTCATATGTTAGGCCCTACATACCTCATCGGGCGGGGTATATATATGCATGTGATTATAAGTTGCTTTTTCAGGTTCATTTGGATGTCTATTATGTATACTTTAGAATTGATAATTTTAAAATGTGTTTTCTCAAGATATATTATGCATTGAGGATGGTGATATATAATAAGTCAAATTAGAGCTCAGTATACCATTTCACTGATATTCTTTAGTCATTGTAAGAAAGCATCATATCAGATGTATATTGATCCCGTATTGCTATAATTTATAACATATTTTGGTTTTACTTTTCTTTCCTTATCTCTAGTATTTACAGTGTCGTATTTTATTTTTATCAACTCTAGATAACATTGCAACTGGTCTACGATAACACCATTTAATTGCTATCATTTTAATTGAGGGGTTAAAATGACAAATCTAATATTTAATCTAACATTATAAGACACCGTTCTAGGAGACACCAGTCCTAGGAGCCATTGGAAGATGCTATTATGGGAAGGCAAAAATGACACAAGGCCGTGCGGCGGCCACGTCACCTGACGTGGACCCTCATTCAGGTTCAGATGTCATGTGACGTGCTTCCTCGATTGGGATGAAAATATATCACTAGTCAACAGTTTAAATATGAACCAGATTGTCATGTAGAATAACCTATAAATTGCTCAACAACATACAGTTATTTACTGTAAACAAAACAGCTGAGCAACTAAATGGCGGGAAACAGCTGCGCACACAGTCATATATAAACACCAGAGCTGCATATAGCAATGATGTGTGATGATGCATAAACGTCAAATCAAATCAAATCATCTTTATTTTCGTGTACATCGGTACAGTAAATAGTGTCCCAATAGTTTACAATTCACACGTATCACACGTGTTTTCAGCACTAAACATGTTAATTCGTTCTTTTACGCTGAGGACAAATACCTATGTAATTGGTTTTGTTGAAAAATTATCATTTTCACATTTAAAATACTACAAACCTGGCCTAAATTAACCTCACTAAGCATTCTTTCACATACATCCAAAACTTGCGTTAAATTTGGGTGTTTGGCCTTTGGGACAGACTGCCGGCTGTCCCTCTGGTGAAAGTTTTTGCAAATTTGTTTTTTTGTGGTTTAAAGTTGCATTTTATAATGATTGCATAATAGCTGCTATTAACGATATTTTCGTCGCAACAGTAGTTGTCCAAAATAAGTTTGAAATTCATTTTTAGCATATTTTTGAAAATAGTAGTTCAAAAGTTATTTTCAATAATGGAAATAGGCCTAAGTAAAAAATAATATGCTAAAAGGTGTGAAATTGTGTTTTTGGTATAAAACTGATGTATATGATTCCTTGAGGAACATCATGTCTCGGAAGGCCAGGCACCTCATTTTAATGCAAATTACTAATTTTTGTGGAGTAGCATATATATGGAGAATTAGTGTAAGTTAGTTTATGTATGCAAAAAATGTTGAAAAAATACATTTTTTGATAATTCAATTAGGCCATGTAGGCCTATATTCATGTTCAGCATGTAAAACACGCAAAGTAAAAAGTTTGTTAAAAATTTGTTTTAAAGAAGAGAACGGATTTTCACTATATCCTATTATAAATTTTCAAAAAAGCAAGTTCTTTGAATTTTTTCATAATACAAGTTGTCTACAGTTAAAATTAACATCATCAAAAGATTTAAACTCATATTTCACAACTTTTTCAACAAGAAATATTATTTTCAGAAGCATCTAGAAAGTGCATATTTATTGTTTATTTTTAGAGAGGAAATTACAAAAATGAAACATGAAAAAGTAAAACAAGGTAGCTCTGTAAATTTTGGTACTTAGACTGTGCAGAGTTGTGTTCTGATCTCTATAACGGCTAGCGTTATGTAATAGGACCAATATTACTGAAAGTGACAGTTTCTGTAAGGTTTTTTATTTTGTTGGGTGAGGTTTGTTAATGGTGAATTGTGATATATTATTTAGTTAAATTAGTTTAGGTTGGAAGAGATATTTCTTAGGTTAAGGTTTTTGTAATTTTGCTGGTGTTTATAGTTATGAATCACCATTGCAAAGCAAAACGTAAGCTAACCTAACAAATAGGTAACATATATTGTGAAATTGGCTTTGATGTTAAAATAATAAATAAGTGATACCTAACCTGACCTCCTATACAAAAAAACCTAACTATCATTTGACCCAGGCTTACACTGTAATGGATTTTTTTTAAGTGCAATGATTTAATTTTTTGTTCGGGTTATGACTGAGTAATGTTGACTTCAAACAATATGAATTAGTTAAGTTATGAAGACATTAACCTTGTTTTACTGGAAAGGTCAGAGTTAGACTATATTGTTGTAGATCTCGTCTGCAAGCCTCAGGTGCGAACGCTAAACATAAGCGGTGCCACATTTGTCCCTGTTCAAAGGACAGAGAGACACAAATGCACTGCAAAAAGTGTGTTTTACCACACTGCAGAGAACACTGGTGTGAAGTAAGCTCAGGCTGTGCTGGCAACATGAAAAAATTAATGTGTTCCTTTGACGAAAAGTAAAAACAATTTCTGTTAAAATTTTATGGCTAACTTTGATTATTATATCAAACATAAACAATATTTTTTTAGGGATATTACTTTTTTCATACCAGAAGACTGTTTTTAGAATTTTCTTGTGAAGACATTACATTATTGTGAGTTATTTACATTTTACTTGACTTTAAGCCTTTCCATCCCAGCGTCTGGACGTTGGTAATATGTTTCAAAAAAGCACAGCGTCCTGTTTTCAGAACGTCCAGCAAACGTTCTGAATATCCCTAATATCTGGTAAACCGGACGTTTAGAAAATAATTTTTTATAAATATTTATGAACTCAAAACATATATATAAATGTTCAAAATAACATTTTCTATTATAAAAACATTGATTTGTTACAATATAATGCTTTATTACATTACAACAACTTGTACTATTTTGTTACCTTTGTTGTGTGTTGATTTTCATCTGATATGTCAGCTTAACTTAATTGTTGTTTCATGACTGATGTGATTGTTTCTGTGGTATGGGAGTTAAAATTATATAACATAAAACATATTAGGTTGCCAATAAGTGAAAATACAATTGCTTATTGCGTGTTTGACGATAGTAATGAATCAGACCACATATTACCACTTGTCTGATTTTATATAAACCGTACTTTTAGTCTTTAATTAGTGTATTTTATTGTATATATTCATATGAACATTTCCTAATTGATAAGCTTCGATATTTAAAGTTTTTATCATGAAATAATTCAAACTGAATGACGAAATCATATATATATATATATACCACAGTCTGTGATATTGTTTTTGAGTTGCCATTCACAACATAACAAATTCAAAAACTGTTTCAAAATATGTTTTGTAAATATATATAAATTAAAAAAAAGTGGTAAATTTTGTTAAGTTCTTTTTTTATTTTATTTTACAGGTAATCTCTTTAGGAAACTAATGAAACTCAAAATAATAAATTTGCTACAGAAATAGAATTTTTATATTTTTTTTAGTAAAACACGACAAAATCGATTAAAAGAGCCTGGGCTTTTGTGGGTATGTCAAATATGAAAATACCGTTTTTTTAACAACTTTTTAAAAAATGCCTGGGGATGGAAAGAGTTAATTAAATTTTTATACTATTTTTTACTTTCCTAAAATTCTTATTATTTATTACAATTTTTCAACTTGGCAATAAACCTATAGGTAAAGAAGTACTGTATTCTTTAATTTATTCCTAAAAAGTCTGTTTTGGACAAAAAACAAATTTTTTACACTTTTTAAATCTGGTTCAAAATGACCCAGGTTGCAGCGTGTGAAACAAAGAAGAGCTTTATATTCCGAGAGTTAAAACAATCATATTCTTTCTTCTTTCTTAGTTATTAATCTAATAAAATAAAAAAATAAAACAAACAAAAAAAAACAAAAAATTACAAGGCTTCTTTTCTATGTAAATACTGCAGTATTCACTTAAGGAAATGCATAAACTATCTGAATTGGGTCTAGAATTAACTACAATTTCATAAAAAATACATTTATTCCACTTCTAATGATGTCTTCACATGTAAATCAAATTGGAAACACAATATTGCAAATTTATTTTTTGAAAACACGTATTTCCGTAATTTTTAATTTTTTTTTAAACACAGGTTTTTAATTTGGTTTTTTGAGTTAAACATGAATTTGAAAACTATTTTGGTCTATGACAGACGTTTCTTGTGACAAGATGGAAAAACCACTTTTTGTGGCGAATCTTTTTCAACAGCCATATGCTTGATGATTTTCATGATTTGAAGTTGTTTCCTAAGAGCATGTAGGCCTATACATTTCTGTTTAAATATAGGTGGTAAAAAATTAGTTGACATTTATTGGAGAGGTTGTTATTAATAGAGAAAATTAGTTATTTACTCAAAAATGGAATAGGCCCACTCATTGGTAATCCATCTGTTTGTGCTGGTGTGATCTACTTGTAGTGTGTGGATAACTCTGAAGGGCTACATATATAATGTATTGTGCCGTAGTTATAGCTGTTGTAAGCAATGTTGTGTTCCAAAAGCCCCAAGGTATCAATGCTTTGTATTGATATGATGGTTTGGAGAGAACCAAATAGGGAAGGGTAAGCAAGGGCTGTAGACAAGTATGTTATAATTACCTTATTATTTATTCGTGGTGAACATGTTTTGAACACTTATCTGTGCATTCATCATCTGGTCAGGTCGGAGTTGCGGGTGAACTGCTTTTGCCCTCTTAGCTTTGTATATAGCTAGAACGTCTCATCCCATTATTTAGGAAATTTGGTGGAGTGGATAATATTTTTGGTTTCAGCTGTTCATTTCTTGGTTCGTCTTCATTTTTTTCCAATGTTAAATAATTACTATGTTAAAAATTTGGTCCGGTTTTGTGTTTTTTACTTTTATTCAGCTATTAATATATGTTTGTCTTTGTATTTATAGATATTATGTTTTTTAAAATATTACTTAATGCCCTTGTTTATTATTTATTTATAGTTTTTTAATTAGCATAAAACGTTTTGATACATATATCTCTTAAGACATATGTTACTAAATTTGATTAGTAAATAAGCGGTTTTCAAAGACTTGTTATTTTTATGACATTTTTCTCACTACCTTTAGTACTGTAGACTGCTTTGTGTGTTTATTTTTGTTTTCTATAAATTAACTAAATATTTGTTTGTACTTTGTTTGTGTTCATCTTTTTTTGTTTTCCTGTTAATAAAGAGCCTGTAAAAAGAGTTATATTAAATGTGATTAATGCAAACTCTGTCTATTGTTACATAGAGATAAAAGGATTTAAGCACAAAAAAGTATTTGGAAACACATATTTATAAATTAAAATTAACAAATATATGCCATGATTAATAATGATAATTTATCTCAATAAATAATTTTTTATGGTTCAAGACGGCTGATGTTGTTTAGTCATAATTTTGATCTCTGGTTTCTGATTAATTTTAATAGGTTATTGGCTTTTTGGACTACTTGCCTTATATCTTACTTCAGCATTTGGTGAGCTGAATGTGTCTGCATATAACATACCTCCGCCCCACAACTAATACGGATTGTTCCTGTATCATAGCAGAAACAATCAATAACAGAACAAGCCGTTTCATCTGTCAACAAACCTGTCATTCTCGTATAAACATTTCATCCATAGACGAATCCACGCTGCACCAATTCGGGTCCACAGCCTTCTAAATCGTCACACAAACTAAAGGATATACTATATCAAAGATTATTTCTACAATTATTGACTGCTAACTCACTGGTGGTGAATTGAGTAGCTGCTGGTGGGTGGGGGTCTATTTCAGTAATTGGTCCAAACTTTTTTGGAGCAAATAAAATTCACATAATTTTGGGACAACTGTTATTGATTATTTAAACCTTGCAACACATCATGGCTCCTACTACTGAAAATACTTGCCCAATTTGTGTTAAGATTGTACTGGATGCCGAGGATAGCGTAGGCTGTGACGGTGCCTGCTGGTTCCATAGAGACTGTTTGGGCATAACTAAGACTGAGTACCAACGTATCTGTGCTGATAAGATGAAATGGCACTGCTCTTATGCAGATTGCGTAAAATCCTCCGAGCAGCCCCAAAACTAAATACTTAAGCAACTTACAATACTCACATCTAAGATTGTTGATCTTGCTGACAAGGTTGATGCACTAATATCACTTCCTGCTAAGGTTGATAGCCTGGTCAGTGAATTGGAGGAGTTAAATAAGAATTTAACTCAATTGGAAAATCGTTTCAGCGTAAATGAGTCCAAGGTGAATGCATTGGAAAAGAAACTAGAAGAATCTGCTCAATGTGATAGCAATGGCAACACTGAAACAACTATAGCGGAGATGAGCGATCGTGCACGTAGATCGAAGAATATCATGCTCTTTAATTTTCTGGAATCTCAGGATAAGGATGTTGATGTGAGGGTAAGACATGAAAACGATCTTGTACCCCTTTGCTTGACTCCTTCCTTCCAGAAGTGAGCAGCAATTCTTTTAAAACTGCTCGTGTTGGTAAGAGGATGCCCAAAAAGATAAGGTCCCTAAAAGTTATTTTGAGCAAGGAATCTGATGTGATGACCTTTTTGTCAGGTTTCTCCTCTGAATTTGCTGGTCAGGTGGATCAACGACTGTCTACCGTCAAAGCATCTCGGGATCGCACACCCAGGGAAATGTAACATTATAAACTCTCAAATCTGAACTTGAAACTAGAATCTCCCAGGGAGAAAAGGGCCTTAGCATCAAATACAAAAATAATATTCCCTCTATTGTCAGTAATAAAGAAAACTAGTAAGCTCCAATGGTACACTACATACAATCAATTGCCTGTTTCAAAATGTTAATAGCCTGAAAAGTAAACTTAATTAGTTATTGCAAATATTAGCCACCACTTCCTACGATGTGATTGCTCTGGTTGAGACAAATCTTACGTCTGATATTCTTGATTCTGAATTGGGCTTCCAAGGGTTTACTGTCTTCAGGTGCGATCGGTCAACATTGACTAGTTGCAAGTCTAGTGGAGGAGGTTCCTTGATCGCAGTAAATAATTCTATCTCCAGCAGCAATGTTTCTCCTGTTAACCAGAACAACGAAAGCGTTTTTGTACGTATGAACACTGGCCAGGCTAGCACTGTAATTGGGTGTGTTGGCCTCCCAATCTCCACCATTCTGTATACAGGGACTTCTGTCAGACAGCTGAAGAAGCTATTGGCTTTAATAATGATAACGTCTTACTAGTAGGTGATTTCAATTTGCCTAATACAGATTGGACTGGACCACTTTGAGCTACCGATGAACCTTCACGTTGCATTATTGATCTGGCTAACTTGTATGACCTCAAACAGCTTAAAAGAGTGTTTAACTTCTGTGGTGTCACATTTGATCTGGTGTTTTCGTCAATTCCAGATACTGAAGTACTTCCGGTCCCTAACTCTTTTCTTCCTGAAGACAGACATCACCCTACCTTGGAGATATCTGCTGTTGTCACTGAACTAGTACGCCCAAGTTGCATTAAGCTTGTCCAAGATTTTAGAAATTGTAACACCGTAGCTATATTTAATGAAATACAAGCTCTTCAATATCCTGTCATAAGCGAATTGCATGATTGTGAGCAGGCATTTAGCACCTTTAGCAACAAGCCGTCCTTCATCATAACACGGAACAAACCTATGAAGAGTGTGCTTCAAGCTTTCCTAAATGGTTCTCCAGCGAATTGAAAAATCTTGTGATTAGGAAAAAAATTGCTCACAAAAGGTTTAAAACTACTGGTAGGCTTCTTGATCTGGATGTTTTTCATAGTTTAAGAACCCAATGCAAAGCTCTGGCAGCTGAATGTTATGCTACTTATATTGGAAAAATTGAGGACAGTATTCCTTATGGCATAAAATCCTTCTGGTCACATGTCTCCAACCTAAAAGGTGCACCTGGCTTTTCTCCTACAATGACTTGGAATGGAAGGGTGGCTCAGGATCCCAACAGCAAGTGTGGCCTCTTTGCTAAACATTTCTCCTCAGTTTTTAGTGTTGGTGATGTCCAAGTCCCATCTTTTGATTTTGCCCGAGGTGATTCTCTGTCATCGATTGAGTTATCTGCCACAGATGTCCGAAAGAAGCTTGATGAGCTCCACCCATCTAAAAGTGCTGATGTTGTACCTCCAGCTGTTTTGAAACTCTGCTCTACCGTTCTTGCTATTCATCTGGCGATCTTATTCAACTTTCTTTTGCATTCTGGAACGTTTCCATCTGTCCTAAAACAAGTGCTGTGGTTCCAATTTACAAGTCCGGCAATCGTGATAGTATAACAAACTACAGACCAATTGTGATTCAGTCGGCTCTGGCTAAAGTTTTCGCGTCCTTGGTTCTGGATCACCTCTCCAGTTATCTGAAGAAATATTTTGCATGTTATCAGCACGGGTTTCTTCGGGGCCGCTCCACCATAACAAATCTTCTATCATTCAATGAATATGTGACATTGGCATTTGTTAATTCTTGTCGGGTTGATTGCATTTATTTGGACTATTCCAAGGCATTCGACAAGGTTCATGATGGCTTGTTGGTTGCGAAGCTTGCTGGTTATGGCGTTAGTGGCCACCTTATCAAATGGTTGTCAAGCTATCTGGAGGATCGGTACTTAATTGTCAAGTGTGAGGGGTCTTTCTCTCCGACCTTTAGGGCTATATCTGGTGTCCTAAGGGATCACACCTAGGCCCTCTACTTTTCAATGCTTTTATTAACAACATCATTGATGAACTGACTTCCGAATGCTTGATGTTTGCTGATGACCTTAAGATATTCGCCCGGATCTCTTCATCCTCAGACCAAGAGAGTCTGCAACGGTCCCTTTTTAATGTTGAGGCTTGTATGCTCTGAACTCTATGGTACTTAACGTAGCTAAGTGTCATGTCGTCTCATTTACAAGACTTGCTGTACTCTCCACTTTTGACTACAGTATTGGTGGTGAAATCCTGAGAAGAGAGGATCGTGTAAAGGATCTTGGTGTAATATTCACTCCTACCTTGAGCCCTTTTGAGCACATCAATCACGTCATCTCTAGAGCAAACACCCTCTTGGGCTTTATCCTAAAATCCGCAAGAGACTTCAGAGCTCCACAAGCATTTCTGGTACTCTATAAGGCCCTGGTCCGACCTATCTTGGAGTATGGATCAACTATCTGGTCGCCTTACTTGCCCACATCGAATCGATCAACAGAGTCCAGGCCCGCTTTCTTCGTGTTTTGGGTGTTCGCCTTGGTAATGACTATCGAGACTCACCAATCTTGGAGCTCCAGGAGCGGTTCAACATTCAGCCTCTCCATCTTAGACGTCAGCTGCTTGACCTAGTTTTCCTACACAAGTTGATCAATGGTGATATTGACTGCCAACTTTCTAGAGCAGATTAACTTCCTCGTTTTGAGAGGGACCAGATCTTCGCACCTGTTCGCACATACACACCTTCCAACGAACTATGCCTACAATAGCGGTCTGGCCAGGTTGCAGCGTCTTGGGAACGAAGTTGCGTCAAATATTGACTTTTTCAACGAAAAATCGTCGTCCTTTAGAAGGAATGTGTTTAAACTTGTTTTTTAAGCTGTATGTTCTCTGTACTTACCTTTGTTATTATTATTTATTGGTTGTTCATTATTATTATTGTTATTTATAGTTTTACACATTAAGACACGTGTTCTCTGTACTTAGTTCTTACGGTTATTTATTTTGTTATTGCTTTCATAGTCTATCTTTGTTCCTGTACCGCTGTAGTTAATTATTATCGTTATCGTTTTTATATATAGTCTATCTTGTTATAGTTATTATCTGCCCTTAGCTCTCCACATCAAGACGCAAGTTATTTGTACTTAGTTCTCATGGTTACTTACTATTGTTATTGCTTTTCATAGTCTATTTCTGCCTCTGTACTTATTGTAGATTACTGTGGTCATTGTTGTTGTTATTACTCATAGTCATCTCTGCATTATTTATTGTTTCATCGTGCTCTACATATTGCGATGCACTTATTTTCCATCATGAAAGTACACTCAGATTCTGCCTTTGTCAACTCCCTTATCTGACTTTAATAAATTTGCACACACAAAAAGAAAGTTAAAAAAGCATGAAAAAGTCAAAAGGGAGTCAAAATTCATGTGTCAGCATGTACCATGCTTTCTCTTGCTGTGCCATCCTGTACCAATTGTATAACAAACAATTAATATTGTAAATGTGTACCGGGTCGTTTGACCGGTACTTTTTTTGCTACTTGTCGTCGTGGTTTGCCAGGCTGCCTGAGCGCTCATGAGCTGCAATTTGTTTACGTTAGTGGCCATTGTCTCTGATTCTGTCGTTTCGTGATTCCATCTCTCGGTCTGTCAGGTTGACCTGTCTTGCTACCACACCTGTACTTTACACCATGTCGGGCTAGAGGCTCATAAACTCCAGGGTCCTTGAGTGGTACGTTTTACCCTCAGCCTGCCGTCTGGGTGAAGTTCTGCCATCTCTACTGCCAGCCTGGCATGGGGACCAGGTGTTGGAGCCTAGTTTCGCCCCCACTACCCTCTCTACATCTTTGGGTGGTGTTCTTCTGTCCTCAGGTCACCGCGTTCCATGTTTTTCCCGGCGGCTGAGCTGGGGGTGGTCATTTATTTATTTTTGGACAACAAAAAGAACTAAAAAAAGAAAATCTCTAGGCCACAACCTACGACAAAATAAAACTGAACAGTGTGGTTTATGAAACAGCCATGGGACTTATATATTTATTTTAAAAAACTGTTATGTTAATATTTGTTGTTATTTATCTTAAATTAGTTTATTTTGTTGTTATATATTTTTTTAATTTTATATTTGTTAGGCCCCTACTGTTTAGTTATGGTATTATTTATTTTTATGTTTAGGCTTAGTGATTAAGTTTGTTTTATTTGTTTGTGAATTGTAGTATTTTGAAGTGAATTTTTGATAGTATGTTACCGTATTATATTTTTGAAAAAATTGTGTAGTTTTTAAATATTCACCAAAAGGGGATTATTTATTATTTTTACTTTAATTTAATTCGGAGCTCCCCAGGGACTCCGGCTTACTCCTTGGCTCGGTGGAATCATGGTATGTGGGCTAAATTACTGGTTATTTGGTGTTGTCAAAACTTTTCAAAATTTTTCTTTGTAAGTTCTTTATCTCATAAATTTTTTTTGTGTCTAGTAATTCTGCAGATAGGCACATGTGTTATGTAATTCTCGGTATTTGTTGCATTTGTTATCTCTTGTTAATTTTGAATTTCTTGTTATTTTTGTTGGGTTTAATTTTTGATATTGTGGCCTTCTGCAAATTTTTCTAGATAATTATTTTTCTTTCTTGAATATAAATTAGTTTTTGCTCAGCTGCCGAGTTGTAATTTGACCCTCCAACTGCGTGATCCTATCGCCTGACTGGTTTTGAGCCATCCCTCAGTTGGCACGACTTCCAGTTTTGGGTGGGGGATTGGTCTCAAATGGTGTAACCGTTGGTAAATAAATAAATAAACTATTATGAAGAAAATAACCATTTAGCCGAAATTCCATTTTGATGTTCAATTTGTTTGCCTGTAATCAAATGATAAGCCAAAAGGTTGAGGTGAAGCAAGAGCTCAACCTTTTAGTCAATGATTTAGCCTTTAGCTTCTTAAGTAGGCCTAAGGTCCAACAGTCTGGGCTCAATATTAAATATAAGGTTTTATCGTATTTCTCCAATGGACACTCTTAAAGCACTGTGTAATGTGTATGCTCAGACCACCTCATGTTAACACTGTCACACTGTGTTATTTATTACAACTGAATAGTATAAGAAATAATTACTCACTTTTCATAATAATAAGTGGAACAATGTATTTTTTCACAGACATATTCTTAGGAGTATTAGTTTGAAGGATGTAGGAATAAATTTGGGAAATACAATCACTATTTTTATCAGATCTGTTTTATATGCGGTCACACTTATATAACTTTGTTCATTCTACAAATACTATATATGTTATTTATTCTATATTGTTGTTGGATTCTCTATTATTTTTATTTATTTCCTTTGATAATTTGTTGTTCCTTTTATTGTAAACAGTAAACATTGGCTAACAGATAAAGTAAAATTTAAAAGTATTTTGGATTTATAGGATTGGACTAAATTTGGGATACATCTACTGTACTATTTAAGTTTTTTGGATTTTATTTTACTTTCGATATATTTTATATGCTGTATCAATATTCAAAATAAATTTGGTAAATTGTTACATTTTCAGAACTATATTTTGTTGACCATTTATAACTGTAGAAAAAAATTATTTTACTGAGATATTTATGACTCGTAAGACTACTACTTAATAAATGCAATCAATATTTTGAAGTATTTCTTTCATTAGTCCTTGATAAATGTATCTAAAGTAAATTTTTACTATATTTAATGTTCAAATGTGCAAATCATATGTCTGTACTGAAACCATATATCTAAGGTGGTAAACTATGAGCATGGTTTTTTTTTATTAGGTTTTTTATTAAACATTTGATATATAAACAACATATGTTTGGTGAAACAAATTTAACCTAACCATGTAAAACATTTGAAAATGCCTTATCATTGAAATGCTATATTATCAGTTAAATTTATATTTTGGCAACATTTTGAAACAAGCAACTTTTTTAGTAAAAAATGATAACAACTGATATTTTTGGTAAAAAATAAGTATATTTAAAAAGCGAGTTAATATGTATAGTTAATTAAAACACTGTTAAAGTGTTATCACTGTTCTTTACTTTTTTCAGAATATGATGGTTATGATGATGTTTATGGTCACTCTGTAGAAGATGATAGTTGCATATCTCCCAGTGATGGTAAGTATCCTATATGATTGATAGTAGTAAGTATAAATGTAATTTCTAAACCCTAGATTAGTGGGACGTTAGTTTGAGTGCGACCACAGTCTATTGTAAATTGCAAGTTTACTGAACAAATCTATGTATAATAAGAATAAATACCATATACAAGGTGGAAAAAAACATGGAAACGCTTTCATAGCTTTCGTATGACTTTTTTTAAAGTGAAACCTTGTACATCATCATGGTTACAAAGGAATTGCCTTTTGATGCCATTATCGGCATTTCATCTTTTCAGAGGGACGGGCATGAGAAGTTGAATGTAAATCTGGGTCGAGTTTGGTATCAATTAAAAGGTCTATTCAAGAAAAATTAATTGCTGTAAATCGGACTTCATTACAAAATGTGACTACAATAGGTTTTTATTACATAGCACATTGCCAATAAGTATTTGGGGGCGCAGTTTGAGCATCTCATCTAATAGGTATGGTTATTTTCGTCCATATATAATTTGATAATTCAGTTTTTTGGAATAAAAGGGTTCCATAAAGTGTTATTTTTTATCAGAATAATTTAGTTGAAACCGTGAAATCGTGAAGAAATAATATTGATCAAATAAGTTACTTTGAAATTCAAATGACCGCTACTCTGGAAAGGATAAACCTTTCAAATTCTGGCTTGTGGCAATTAATTTCTCTTGAATAGACCTTTTATTTGATACGAAACTCGATCTAGGCTCACGTTGAAGATTTTCGTTGAACTACTCACGGGCTGTCCTTCTGAAAAGATGAAATGTCGCTAATGGTGTAAAAAAGTCTCATCGTGTCAAATCATGATGTACAAGATTTCACTTTTATAAGTGAAGCTATACAAAAGTTGTGAAAGCGTTTGCATATTATATTTTGGTTTGTATAAATTGGTCGGTAGCGTAGTTGGTTCAATCCCAGCTTCATGTGCTAAAGGTTCTCAGTTCGATCCCAATCAGAGTCAATACATTTTGAGAAGGATCAGCTGATAACCACCGGCTGTTCATTTGTCATTGGGCTATTAATTAATGACACTTTCTAAGGAATAGTCGGCCTTAGTTTGTAACAATGACTACATTCGCTCATATACACTCATCACACTCATTCGAAATCCATATTCGCCCATTCTAATACAATCGCCCATTCCCAACCAGAAAGATCTAATACAAATCTTGGACATATGAACTCTTTTACAATTAGCTTTCCAAAATCAGCAATCCACAATCTCGCTGATAGTTTAATCTCGCATGACTGGAGCGTCCTTATTAACAATGAAAATTTATTAAGTGCCAAAGACTTTTTTCATAGTTTTCTTAGTGTCATAGTAAATAAAATAACTTATTTCTCAACCATTAAAAGATGCAGAAATAAAAATAATAAGGTAAAACCAAATAAACAATGGTACACCAAGGAACTGGCTCAAATGAAAGAAAGGCTCTTGTTTTTGAACAAACTTGTAAAAAGTTCAAATTGTGATAGGCTACACGCAAATTATATTGATCTCAAAGGGCACTATAAAAAGTGTATTGAGAGCGCTAAACTAAATTATAACGCAGCACAAATTGAAAATAGCGATAATAAATGTAAAGCAGCCTGGAATCTAATAAAAGATACCACTAACAACACACCAAACCACACTAAAATTGGTATCTCACCAGATTGCTTTAATACATTTTTCATTGACTCGGTTGAGCAAATAAAAAATAATATTGAATATTCTAATAGAGATAGTTTGAGCTTAACTCGTAACTATCATATAGAAAGAAATAACTTTAACTTTATAAAAGTCTCAGTTGATGACGTTACTGAAGCTGTAAAGAGACTTAAAAAGTCTGACAGTAAAGACATTTTCAATATATCCAATAATATGATTAAAGATATTTACCATACCATATTAACACCTTTAACTCTAAGTATTAACAAATGTTTGAATGATGGCTATTTTCCAGAGGAGTTAAAGCTTTCCAGAGTCTGTCCAATATACAAAAGGGGCCCTAAAAATACACCAGAGAGCTATCGCCCAGTATCAATTGTTCCCATTTTATCAAAAATAATTGAAATAGTAGTGCATGACCAATTAGTGACATATTTAGAAACACATAATTATCTAAGTCTATCCCAGTTTGGTTTTAGAAAGGGCAAATGCACCATAGATGCAATAGACGTACTTATCAAAGATGTTGTGAATGCCTTTGAGAACAGGGCTTTTGCTCAGGCCACCCTATGTGACCTGAGCAAGGCTTTCGACTGTGTCGATCGCAACAAATTGGTCCTAAAACTAAACTATTATGGTATAACAGGAATCACCTCAAATTTCTTTCAAGGTTACCTGTCAAACCGCAGTCAAAAAGTTTGTGTTGATGGAAACTGGTCCGATGAGGCTAAAGTTTCATATGGGGTGCCTCAAGGATCAGTCTTGGGCCCACTGTTGTTTTTGTTACAAATAAATGATCTTCCCAAAAATGTCAAGGCTAAATCTTTTTTATACGCTGATGATACAACTTTTATAAATGTAAATTCAAATTTCAGTGAGCTACAACACCTTGTCAAGGAAACTGTACAAGAGGCCTCATTATGGTTTAGGTCTAACGGATTTTTACTCAATGAGGCTAAGACTCAGAATATAGTTTTCAGCTTAAGACAAACACCTTCAGTTGATATAACTGATACTTTTTTTACCACCGTAAAATTTCTGGGTATCCACATCGACAGTACTCTGACTTGGAATTCACATATTGAATACCTATCAAAACGATTGTCGAGAGTTATTTTCTTACTCAGGCGTTTATTGTGGTGTGTACCAGAAAACTATGTCAAATCCGCTTATTACGCCTTTTTTCAATCAATTTTAAGATATGGTCTTGTTATTTGGGGAAATGGTAGTAAAATAGAAGACATCCTAATACTTCAAAAAAAAGCCATTCGGGTCATCGCAAAAGCACATACTCTGGATCACTGCAGGCCTCTGTTTATTAGACAAAAATTACAAACTGTAATAAATTTATATATTTTTGACGTAACATCTTATGTACTCCAAAATATTCAAACTCTAACACTAAGATGTGATATACACAGATACAATACCAGAAACAAAACCAATGTTGCAATAGACCATTGTAGGCTAACAAAATCGCAAAACAGTCATATCATAACATCTCAAAAAGTCTTTAACAAAATTAAACATTTAGCGGACAAATATCCAACCAAAACATTCCAAAACAAATTGTATGACTGGCTTCTAAAAAACCCGTTTTATAACCTATCAGAATTTCTGAATTATAAGAATATTAATTTCTAGTTTGTTTGAAATGTAAATATTAATACTAATACAGTACAATATTATTTATTATCATGCTAGGTGCCATAACAGTTGTATTGATGTTTTATTACTTTTTTTTCTATTGTACAGACTCTGGAGAGTGTTTGGATTTGATATATTATATTATATTAGCTTAAAAGTAGATTATGAAATGTTGTCTGTTTTTGTATATTCTTTGCCAAGTGTAATTTGCCTTATATTTTGTTAGTTTAATATCTGACTATGTCATCTAGACATTAATCTGACTTTGTCAATGCTTTTATGTAAAAAGACAAAATAAAATATTTTATTTATTTATTTATTTATTTATATCTTGACGATCGGAGTCTTATGAATAAATAAATAAATAAATAAAATAAATATTTTTCTCCACTTTGTATGAATAAAGTATTGTAACATACGGTGCTTTCTCAAAGAATGTAGTGTTTTGAAAATATTAATATAGTTGATATTATTTGCCATCAGATATTTATTTGTCCCAAAACCAAACGTTTTACCCAGCTGTGAAATACTACTGAGGATGCCACACCACAGAATGGGCGAAACATTTGGTGTTTTAAATATTGTAGATAACACCTTGACGCAGTCGTTACCGTAAGCTTTAGTTATTAGTAACTGGTCTTGTAGATGGACTTTGAACTGGCAGTTGCCAAGACCAAGATGGTTATGCTTAACCGATGGAGAATAGCTACTGTTATCCCCATGACTGTGGGTTCTGTCACGGTTCAAACAAGGGCCGCACTTATGTGTATGTAATGCTTGATTGCAGCTTGGGAGCTATACTATAATTTGCTTCTGAGAGCATATCGAAATGGTATGTGACAAGCCAGCAATGGTGGTTATTTCACTCAGCAGGCTGGTGGGAAACGTGGGTGACCTTAGAGTAAGTCTCCTCATGTCTACCGTGAATGCAATACTTCTGGAACAGAAGTGTGGGAAATTGTCACGAGGTTGAAGTAGATCAAGCATATGCTAGCAAAGCAGCTCTCAGAGTTGCCAAGTCATAATTGTGGTCACAGTAATCCCCCTCGATCTGTTTGCCGTTGTGAGGCAGACTGTATTTCGCCTTACCCTTAACAGTGGAGTCAACTAGCATCAGCAAGAGCAGAAACACTGCAAGCTTGGCAATGGAGATGGGATGAGGGCACTGACTGTTGTTAGATTTTTCGTGTCACACCAGACCACTGTTTCTAGATTGATCGTTGCCATGGAGAGATTTACTTTTATCTGTGTCAGTTACATGGTATGGGTTCTTTACTAAGTATCGCTATAGAATGGGTGAAGTCAGATCCTCAGTGTGCATTCATCTCCAAGGATGATGATGACGTTCTTTCCTTGTGTGTAGGGCTTCAATGAGGAAAGAAGTCAGCTAGATAGATACCAATGTCGAGGCAATACTCCAAAGTGAAGATGGATAAAATGGAGTTTTTGCTCTAGGTCCTAAGAAAAAATGTAAAGAGGGTATGCCTGTCCTACCCTTAGCCTTTCAGAATAAACTAGCTTTGCCAGTTAAAGAGAAGTTAAGACGCGCAGCCAGGCACAAGTCATCCAAGAGGGTTTAGGCCTGGATCCTTGTGGTCTGTAGAGGTTATTACCTGGTATTTGACTATCTCCCAGTGATGGTAAGTAGCCTACATGATTGATAGTATAATTGTAACCTATGTCTGTTTAGGGCGAGTCCCAAACTTTGTGTATTAATACATTCTACCTGTGTGAAAAAAAAAAAAAAAGTATCAATAGTACACTTTTCATGTAAAAGTAAATACAAAATGATTAATAGCTAATTATAGAAACAGTTGTAACAAAGAGAATAACTAGATAAAATCAATAATAATGGATATGAACTCACTAACTTGTGGTCAATATCTGTACAAAAGCTATAGGGGTATTGCTAGGATTATCTAAGTTATAGATAAATAAGTGATGTGAATACTCCTAGCCTAGATGCATTAGTTGCTTAAAACAAGAACGACTTGAACTAAATATAAACCACTAAATGCATTTAAGACCTAATATGTTTCAAAGGTAATGGTTATACTATTTACTCACATGAATGAAACTGCATTCATTAAAATAAGAGTTATGCTATTCGGCAGTTAATTACTGCAGTGTTTGAGGCATTACTTATCAAAGAGTTATTACTAATTTTATATGCATTTAAAATATTATTAGAAAACATAAGGGAGAAATTGTAGAGCTTTTATTAATAAAAAGTTCAAAAATGTTTTTATTAGTTAGCGGATTTAATTTGTAAATTTATTCTTTTCTCATAAATGATAAATAAGAATTGTGTATTGAACTTCTCTGTTTTTACAGCTGCATTTATGTATGATCGTAGTAATCAACAAACAAAAATATCAGCGTTTTTAACAGAAGAAGAGGATATTGCTGAAGAAGACGAAGAACTAGAACAAGTAGAAAGAAGACATTCAGATAGCTTTCGGTACCCTCAGTTAAGTGATGTGGATGAAGCTAGATTACGATCTTGCCTTGATGAGATTCACAGTGTTATCGGTGACTCAATTACTGAAAACTTAGTGGTTGAAACTGTTCTGCAAAATAATTTTGATTTAGCCAAATCTCTTGATTCACTTTTGGCAACATCATCAAATCAAACAAAGAAAGGTAGGTGTAACTATATAGTTTGTCAGTGTCTTAAATATTACTGATGATCAGTTGTTTCTTATAAGTAGAAAAAAACCAAGTGTTAATTATTGATAATGTTATGAAAATATAAATTTATATTAAGTTATGTGAATTAGATCCAGTCTTTGGAAAGGCTTCTTTTTAAAATATACTTCTTTTGCCATCTACTATATAGCTGAGTTTGGGATTAAAACCTTGGACAATGCACTTTGCAGTCCTAAGCCTTAGCCATTGAGTCACCAGGCCGGCATTGATTCAACACCAAAAATTGAAAATTGTAGTTTTCATGTTAGAATATCAATTCTTAAGATAATGATTATTCTTTAAAACCACCTCTATTCACTTATCAGAAATAATAATAAATTTAATTAGGTGGAAGAAGTTTTTTATTGAAATAAAAGAAGTAAATTTTGATTGAAATGAAATTGTTGATCTTATTTGAACAATTGACAAACAATAATTAGGTTAATAAAATCACTTTTTTACAATAACAAACTTAAAAAAAGGCTCTATTCTTTAACTTTATGTATTAATTGGTCGGTAGCGTAGTTGGTTCAATCCCAGCTTCATGTGCTAAAGGTTCTCAGTTCGATCCCAATCAGAGTCAATACATTTTGAGAAAGATCAGCTGTACACCGGCTGTTCATTTGTCATTGGGCTATTAATTAATGACACTTTCTAAGGATTAAGTCGGCCTTAGTTTGTAACAATGACTACATTCGCTCATCTATACTCATCACACTCGTTCGAAATCCATATTCGCCCATATCTTGACGATCGGCGTCTTACGAATAAATAAATAAATAAATTGTATTAATCATAGATTTTTGCGAATACAATTTTAAATATTTACTATTCTAGGAAAAGAGGTCTATACTAATAGCAAAGGAAAACTCCTTGAAGGCAACTTACTTAGGGTTAAATAGGTGGATATGTCGTTTAGGAGACTATTGTGTATTTATTATAACTCATTGGGCCCTATCCTATACATAGGGTTTGTCCAAATTGTTACAAACTTTGGGATATTGTTCCTTGAGTTTAACACATTCACTGTGTCACGAGATCCTGAGGTCTCGTGTCGTAGGCTTACATTCACACGGTAATGAAATTCGCATTAAATTCCTTATTTGCGTTTGTGATATTTTTCGTGGTAATTAACACATTGTTGCAGCAGTTGAACACTATGGAATCATTTATCTTTGTGAATTTAATAGTAATCTAAATCTTGCACAAGATCTCTAGGTTACGTACGCTAGAGTAATGACTTATTAGTTATATGCGTTACGAGACCTATAGATCTCGTCAATCACATTCTTGTTAAAAATCAATATTAACAAGCAGATTATCAGCTTTAGTTTGAAAAGGCAGGAGAGTTTCCATGTAAGTGCTGTGTCGTCTGTTTATTTACAACATAACCTCAATTTCTCAGCTGGAGTATAATTTATTACAGTACTTCCTTATATGTGACAAGAGATCCCGGGGCCTCGTGCTTATACGCTATATCCACAACCTGCATAGCACTTATGACGTCAGACACTTGACAGTTCTAAAACAATAACCTAGAGTGCTCTATCTTCAATTGATGATGTGATATTGTGCGCAAAACTTTTGTTGCGCAACAAGATCTCAGGATTTTGTCCCGCACTGAATTTGTGATATGCAACGAGACCCCGAGTCGCACAGGATGAATGGCCGAGAAATTATAACAACGCAGTGAACATGTTAAGGAAATTTAAAACATACTGTAATCAGGGTTCTATCCTTGCAATACCATCACACCTGTATGTGTAAGGGTGGGTCAATACCACTGTATTGGTATGGGAGGGTAGGTTGGTCAATACTATCATACGTGTATGGCAGGGCAGTGCTGTCTTAGTGGAAGAATTTTAACTTCTTTACAGGAAGAATTTTAACTTAACATTCATCCTGTAAATTTGAATCCCTAACCTACTTGCTTTTCAACATTTTTATCTTTAAATTTACAAAAAAATTTTAAATAAATTTACAATAATACTTTAAATTATCAAATTTAATTACAAAACCAAATATGCTTCAGTGTTTGTAATCGGATCACAAATAATTAAAACTTTAACTTTTTTTGTTCACCAATGTATTATATACTATTTCACTGATCATAATGGCTAGACAACATAAAAACATTCAGACAGTTGGAGTATTAAATTTCAACTTTATGTCCTTCTTTACTGTCAAAATGCCAAAAAAGACCCTTTTAGTTTCCAATCAGAATGAATAAGCATTTTTGTCATTGTAGGGCATATTCAGAGTAGAAACAGTAACAACATATTAGTTAACAGCTAGCTACTAACCAGCAAGTGATCTGTGAAACATTGCTAGGCTATGGCTTCCAGTGAGCTACTGCTCCGTATAGCTGCTTCCTTGTATTACACTTCATGTTACAGCTTACTGCCAGCGTATGAATAGGTATTCTTATTCAACTGTATGTATAACATCTGAATTATCGGTTAGTAGTTAGCTGTTAACCAATATGTCATAGCAATTATTACATAAATTTCTATTCCAAATTTTTGTTAAAATATATATATATATATATATATATATATATATATATATATATATATATATATATATATATTATAAGTAGTCATAGGAAATTAATAAAGTCGCTATTTTTACAATTAAGAAGGTAGAAAGTTTGATGTCATAGCTACTGTTACATAACATCCTATTCCACAATTTTTTTACAGTAAACAACAACAAAAAATAGTTGCAATAGGAAAGTAATAAGGTTGCAAATTTTTCAGTTAAGAGGGTAGAAAGTTGAATATTCTTACTTGAGCCAAGTTTAGTCACGAGTTTAAATGTCGTACTTACTCTTCTTGCTCTCATGGCCAACGATGCCTAAGAAGGGATTTTTGGCCTCACCAACAAGTGCTCTCTACTTTATATCTGCAGCTTACTAAGTTGTGGCCCCAAGTGCTGCATTGTCCGTCTTGACACCATCTCACCATCTTTGGTTTACCTAGAAGTCTTTTTCCTTCCGGTCTTTCCATCCTTGCTTCTTTCAGTAGCTTCCCTTGTTCAGTGTGCTATACATGTCTGGTCCATCTCAATCTTCTTGATTTTATGTGTGCTATTATGTCATAATCGCTGTATTTACCTCTTAGATATGTTGATGTCTCCATTTTCAAGTGTAGGGCCAAAGATCTTTCTCAGGTATCAATTATCAAACACTATGAATTTATTTTCTTCTTTATTTAGTATCCATGTTCTGCACCATTTAGAAGTTCTAATCGTATTATTGTATGGTAGATTCGTATTTTTGTATGCTGTGATAATACTTTTGAGATCAGGATCTTGTTATATGTGTATGTGCACCTGTTGGCTAGGTTTAGGCCTACTGTCCATTGGAACCGTACTCGGGCGAGTGAGTAGTCGGTTGTAAATAGCTGGCCTGGTCGTCCGAGTTGAACTACGTCCACTGGAGACGTGTGTTCAATCGATTCTGTCATATTTTCTAGTAAATGCAAAGCAAGCTGGTGTCAGATGTTTGTTGTGTATAATGGATGCTGATTTGTTTTGCCTATCGGATAATTATCTCAATAGATGACGAATGCAGCGGAAGAGAAAGAATTACTGGGTCATTCCAATACTCAGGAAACGAATCCGTTTTTTGATGATTTCATCATTTCCATAATGAACTGTTTATGTATAGAGAAATATGTTTTCATTATTACAAGATGAGCTTAGAGACATCAGTATATTCTAAATGTGATACGACATTCTCCCCCACCCAAGTTTTCTTTGCACATCACAATGATGGAATCGCTTATCCCTCATCCCATAGTGGGGTATTGTCATGAATAATACTAATAAGTGTTCAATATCCATCACGAATAAATCTACACGAAGCTAGAAATTACCAAATGAACTGACCAAATACGTCCGACTAATCTCCTTTCAGTGGGATATGTCCGTTACTCGGACGTAGTTGGCTGGGCTAGTAGGATGCAATGGACAGGCAACAATGCTGTGACGTGGCAATGGATTTGTCGGGCGTATTTGGTTGTATTCGGTCGACAAATACGCCAACACAACCAAAAAATACAATAAAACTGGATGGTGTGGTCGGCCGAATACGGTTCCAATGGACGGCCAGCCTTATTTAATCAGCTATTTCAGGTTTCTCACTGTTCTTATTGGATATTAGGACTCCCAGATATTTAAACCAGTCTACTTGAAAGGTGTGTCCTTCTATGTTAACTTTTGTTTGTGGGCGGTCTCCTCTTTCAAAATGCATGTACTTAGTTTTTTCGTCATTTGTTCAGTCTCCTGGATAAAAATTATTGTTAATTTTTTAAGGTCTTCTGTGGTTTCAGCTAGGAGAGTTAAATCATCTGTAAATGTTAATTAATACATTTATTTTACTTCCTACTTTCAATATTAAGTTTTGATGTCTTACTATTTTACGGCACCTTATGGTGCAGTGTTGAATACCGAAGGTAATAATCTGTCCCCTTGCCTCACTCCTTTTAAAACATCAAATATTTAAGCCAATTCTCCTTCAACTTTTACTTTACACCTAGACCCATGGATCTTTCTTTGGTATACCAAACTGTTGCATATTTTTCCATTTTCTCTATATTCAGACTATTATAGGATTTAAAGTATTATCAAATAGTCCGTGTAATCCTTTTATTGTACTCCCATGATTTGCTAAGGACTGATTTCAAAATAAAGATTTGATTTGTTTAGAGCGTCCTTTAATAAACCCCACTTGGTGGTCACCTATTATTGTGCTTGTAAATTGTTTCTGCCGGCTTTGAATTATTTTTTAATTAACTATATGCATTGATTTACCTCTGTAGTTCTCACAGTTTTTTTTAATATTATTTTTACTTCCTTCTTAAATAACTCTGATGCTATCTTATCTTCTCCTGACGATTTTTTTAGTTTCAAGTCTTTAATTGCTTCCTTAACTTCTTTTGAGGGTCTCTCTCTCTCTCTACACAAGCTCTACATTCTGATTTACGACTTCCTCATTATTTAGAGCTTGTTCACAGTTTGAAGGTCTTGGAAAAACTTCTTCAACTACTTGTTTCTTTTGTGTCTTCAACTACTTGACCTTCTTTATTCTTTGTTCAATAGGTGCTTGAAATATAACCTTTTCTAAAATGCTTGTACCTTGGTAAAAGTTTCAAGAATGGTTTTCTCTGTGGTCGTTTTCTGCTATTTCTTGTAGGGTTTTGTCACATCTCTTTTCTTTCTTCTTAGACATATTGTAGTTGTTTTATTTGCCTCATAATATGAGATTTTGTCCAGTACAAATTTACTTCTGAATTATTCTTTTTTCTTGTTATTTCTCTTTTGCAGGGCTAGTTTGCATTCTATGTCAAACTTGAGATTCTTTTTTGATTTCTTTCGTTTTCCTCATATATCTGTTACTATACCAGTTTGTGGTCTTCTTCCCAGCAATCACCTATTTCCTGTGTTTCTTCATTGCTTTCTGTCTTATCACTTAGTACATGAGATCTGTTTGCAGTGGAACTTTTCGAACTACTTCCTTATCTCTTAAGTTTTTCAATTGCTATGATATAGGTTAAATTGCACTTCTTCTTAGCGTCCAAAAGTATTTTTTCTTTTAATTTTACCAGCATAAGATGGTGATCCGATCCACTGTCAGCTTTTCTAACACTACTAATGTTATTATTTATTCTAAAATGTTACATTTTAGTTTTAGAACACAATATAAACATTTGTATTGTACTTGTTTAAACATAGCACTAGTTGATAAGTCATCTGCCGAGGAAAACATTGCATGTGAATTATGAATTGAATTAAATTATGAATCTATTTCACATATAAAAACATAAAATACAAATACATAAATCTGTTTGGAATATAAGTAAGCAGCATTTACCAGTATAGGCGGCTCACTATAACTAAACAAAATATTACAATGTAATTAAAAAAAAATATATTACGAGTCCAGCCAAGTCCTTCAAAAACATAAAGCTGCAAACAAAAAAACGTGGCGTCCCTGCAATAATGTAAATCTAATTGGATAAAGCAATAAAATAAATACTATATAAACATTGAATTGATGTAATACAAAATGTACTAAATTAAAATAATATATATTAAATCGATATATACAACTTTGCAAAAGAGTATATACTACATACAACCAAGTTGATGACAAATTTAAGAAAATATGATGGGGCTATGAGTAGAAGAATATATAAATTAAGTTAAACAATCATTTAAAAAAGACACATCCTTTTGAGAGAATAACCAGGTGTTCAATTTATTTAAAAAGTAATTAATGTTTTGACAAGATTTTATATCATTTTATAATTGGTTATACTGGAAAGATTGCTTGAAAATATTTTGTTGACCTTTGGTAGATCACTGGTACCAGTGTTACCACATCTAATAAAACATTTTTTAGCTCTTTATAAACATATAAATGTTGAATTGGCATTATTTTCAGTTGGTAAAATAAAGGAAAAGAACTGTCTCTTTTGTTACGATTCATAATTAGAGTAATAAAACTATTTTGAGCTATTCTCAGTTTCCCTATGTACAATTTATAGGCTCCTCCTCAGCAGTGAATACCATACTGCAATCTAGAATCAACTAAAGCGTAATATAATGTTAGTAACAAACTAGCATCACAGAAATTCTTAAGGAAATAGAAAAGTCTAATTGTAGAGTTTAGCTTTTTATGTAGCAAACAGATGTGTTTATCCCAAATAAAATTTTCATCCAAAATAACCCCCAAATACTTAAAACCGTTTACATTTCACCATTCACAGTTACAATTTACCATTATGCAATTTAAGTTGTGATAAATTAAGTTTGTTGTGAAATTGAAACTATTCACCAAACTAAAGTTGACATATTGAAATGTCATTTATGTTTTCATTGGAATAAAAAAAAGGAGATAACGTCAGCAAAAGCGCTTAGTTGTCCAAAGAATGAAATTTCTAGCAAGTCGTTTATAAAAGCCAGGGACAACGTTGCCGATAACACTGACTCTTGCGAGACACCTTATCCTTCACAAGGAGGGGTGAGCCTAGCTGATTGCAAACCTTTACTCTTTGATATCTCTCACTCAAAAAACTATTAAACCAATCAAGCACTATTCCCCTTATACCCGCTTTCTCCAGCTTTGCCAGTAAAATCTAATGATCGACAATATCAAATGCTGTTCGGAAATCAATAAAAAGTTCAGTTATTTTGCAGTTATTATTGAAATTATTATAAACTGTTACGGCTAAAATTACTTCCTCTGTACCTTTGCCATAAGGGCGTTTAAGATGGTGTTAATAAATAAGTTATTATGTTGGTCATGTTTCTTTTGTCTATTAACGCGTGATCAATTCAAGTTCTTGTCATGCCATTTGGGGATATTGGTTTACTTATAAATATATTCTTCCTTGAAAAGAATGTGCTTCAAAACTACCAAGTCTTTCTCAGTTGTTATTTGTATCTTCATGTAGGCTCTCTCTGTCTGCTATTTCTTGCCAAACAACTTCTTGGCCTACTTTTACACTTGTGTCCCTGAGTGCAATCTTAAGATCATAGTTCAGTAACTTTTTCATCTTATGTTCCAACATTTCATAAAAATTGTCTTTTTCTTAATCCTCTGCATCTTCAGTTGGGGCATGATATTTTATCACAGACAAGTTTCACAGTTTTTCCTTCAATATAATGCTGTACATATGTTCATTTACAGCTTCAAAGTATGTCACAGAATCAGCTATTTCTTTGCTTATGGTACTGCTTCATAATCTTCCTCCATCAGTTTTCTTTACATCCACCATAGTAAATAAAGCATTCTTTGGTGTTTATCCTTCCTGCTTGTAGCTATCTTGTTTCTTGTAATGCTTTTACATCCATTTTACATTTTTTTAGTTCCTTAGAAAGTTTTTCACTTGCTCCTAGTACTGCCAGTGTTCTTACATTCCATGGTCCAAATCTCAATAACCTTTAGGGAATCCGTTTCTTAATCCTTACATCCTGTCTATCTGAGGTACGTTGTTGGTGATAAAATTTACTTGCTGTTTTTATGGAGTGGGTTGGCTGCACAACGCTCAGTCCCCAACCTGTAGAACCAGGGTATCTCTTTTTGTCTGGCTCCTACCTCACGAAGACCTGTCTGACTTGGGAAAACCTACTAATAGCTAGCTAAGCTACTACCGGCAAAGCTCTCGAGATTGTCACAGATTGCAAGCTCCACCACCACATCAAAGCAAGGATACCTTCAGCAGATTGGTTTAATTGTTGTGTAAGTGAAATATTACGCTGAGTGAAAAAAGTACAATCATACTTGGTTTTGTAGTTAAATTTGCCAATTTAAAGTATCCATTTACATTAATATCTCCAATCTTCCAGTTTTAAATTTATCTCCAATAGAGAACCAACAGGAAGAAAGTCCACTTAAAATTTATTGGATTTAGTCAAGACTTTTAAGTGTTATGAATATTTTTGTAAAAATCACCTAAGGTAAGACAGAAATGAAACAAAAAAGAGATGGACCTCCTGTTCTGTTATGTTTCATGTTTCTTTTGGCCCAAGGAACAATGTCCAAAGTTTTTAACATGCATTTTGAAACACCCTGTATATTCATTCCTTTATTCCAGATGCTGTTCCTTCCATCTACCTACCATAGATACAAGTCTCATGTTTTTCATCTTGCTTATACACGATGAAAAACCATAAGATATAATGTCTACATTACTTATCTCTAGAATTTTACCAATATATTTTCTCTCTAAAAACATCTTTGAAATGCTAGCTTATTAAAAATTTGGATCTTATTATTTTAAAAAAATTATGTTTACTATATAAATATAATATATAGTCTAAAATATTTAATAACAGTTTAACCCTTTGAGTGCCAGGCTTAATTTTATTTTACAGGCTTTTTACTGTTGGCTGTCCAAGAAGTGTCAGGGGAAATTTACTGATCAGTAGTTTAGAAAAAGAGTTATATTTATTGATCAATCATTGTATTTGTTTTTCAAATGTTCATAAGAAACTATTTTGCCATGGGAAATTCAAAATCACAGCATGCCGAAAAATTAAATGTTTAACAGTCTTAAGTTTAATTATTTTATTTTTTCAAATATCTATATTAAAAAAAATCTGTCAGCCAGATCCAATCTATTTTATTAAAGTCCACGTTTTTATGTATATACTGTCTGTATTATTAGATTTTATAAACAAATATTGGTTTACAGCACTTTTTATAAAAATCGTAAGGCAATTGTTATATAGACAAAGGCTAATAAACAATTGTAATCTTAACCTGTGGTCAATATGCTTACATTTATGCAATAAAAATAATTTTTATATTGAAGACCATTATATGTCGATTGTTATGATATGAATTACAATAGTGAAACACTTATTTTGATGATGAAAAAAACAAACATTTTGACGGCAGTGTAATGCACCGTTGGCACTTTGTAAGAAAAGTCCTAAAGCCAGTTACTCTGCCATTGGCATTTCTCGATAATCACATGGCGCATCATTCTGCCGTTGGCAACCTAGGGGTTAAACAATTTTTTATAAATTTTAACAATTTAAAATATAAAATACAAAAATTATTTTATAATTTCACTAAATTACTATATTTAATCAATTTGGATACATCTAACATAATAGAAAATTATAATATTTTGTCAAAGAGTTTCATTCACTTACAGAGAAAAGTTAATTGATATTTTTTCAATACTTTTTTTCAGAAGAGCCAAAACCCCAAAGAATTCGCCATCCAAGAGTTGTTGAAAAAGGTGAGGATCATTGTTTATTTTTGTATAGATGAAAGCTTATTATATCATTTATTAACTAACCTATTATCTTCGGTAAATATATATTACTTAAAACCTTTTTTAAAACCACTTTTTAAACCTTCTGATACCTGTATCAGAAGGTTTAAAAAGTGGAATCAGAGGAAGTAATTAATGAATCAACATTTTGTAACTAAGGCTACTCACTTGTGGGGAGAACGACATCTTAAAACTTTAATCTGAAAAAAAAAACAATTGACTGTCACTTCAAGGTATATCACCGTCACTGGGGTACGTTTACGTACTCTGTGGGAAGCTCTACCTTCTAGTCATCGTGCTAGGTGACCATTGGTGGGCAAGGCACATGCTAGGAACTGGAATCTAGTACAAACTAAAATCATATTTATCACTACTTAAATTTTTTTAAAGTGTGCTTTGTTAACCGTATAACTCGTGATAGATCGAGCAAGAACTTAATATCCAATTTCATCATGATTTATATTAACTACAAAAATGACAATATACAAGATTATGGCTATATTATATCGACTTTTATAATTCAAGCCGTTTTCTCTACTACCTTTAACATAACCTATAAACAAAGCGAGCGAAGGAGATGAAGTTTACCACAACCCATCACAATTTTACCAGCTGATTGTGTCCACTGTCCCCACTCCCAACACTACCCCTCAAACAAACTAGAGACGAAGTGGTGGAACACTTCCCCTTTGATGCTGGAACCCCTAAGTGTGCTAAATTTATCATGCAGGTCGATTTCAACCTGGCCCAATTATAGTATTTTTTTTTACTACAACTGTTTCCATAGTAACAAATTTTCATTGATGTGTTGTGTATGCAGTTTTTGGAGTACAGCATTTTTATTAGGGGTGTGCGAGTAATGATTTTTGAGTTCGAGTCGAGTAGTTGGAATTTTTTTCGAGTATCGAGTATTTTCGAGCGAATATTTACAGAAGGATTTCCTGTTTACTCAAGGCAACTGTAAAAGGCAGACACCATCCTAAGCCTATGTTAAGTTTTGCCAGATTCGTAAATATATATATATATATATATATATATATATATATATATACTCTAAACTGAACACAATAAGTTTGATTTGTTGTTTGTAACTGTAACATTTGATAAATAAAACTTTTTACTTCCTGCCTTCCGATATTTTTATGTGGCATTGTTATGATTAACCTTTTTTCATAACTGATATGATGAAAGAACCTAAGAAAGTATATTTTAATTGAAACAACGTGGATTATAAAGATTTAATCTGTTCACTCATATCACAGATTAGATTTTCTATGCAAGCCAATTATACTGTTTCACAGCCGGCCGATATGTTTATCTGGTGGTTCAGTTCAAAGTGTACAGCGAAAACGTAGCTAAGCTTGTTGGCAAAAGCTGCATCCATCCAAACTGATGCTAAAATTCAGGCGTCATCGCCAAATGCAGTCATTTGCTTTCAGAATTGCCTCCTCTCAAAATTGATTGTGTACACGCCAAGAAGAGTGGATCTGTATTCTGTAGGTATTTAATTCAGTAATAACAAGGTTACAACTAACTAAGCTGTGAATTATATAATCAAATTTGAAAATCTGGATGACAAAAACTTTTTTTGTTAAATTGATAATAATAAATAAGCAGGTTTACTAAAAATAAATTTTAAAGTCGCTTAGGATGATCATAGTTTTTAAATTATGATCGGTAATGCAATTTGTGCAACTTGATACAATTTCGATCATGAGGCTATACTGAACAACAGATAAATAATTATTTCATAACGAGAAATTCATGAAAACCTGGCGTAATCGAATGAAAACCATAGACCTAATCGGCTAATATAATAGGTCTAGCCGATATTGGCGACGAGATGCAGTCTGAAATATAAACTTATGAATAAAAAACGAGACGTTTGATAAGGCTTCGTTGCAATAAAAATTATTTTCCGAATCTAAATTTGTTGTATTTTGTTTAGAAAAGGTCTTCCAATATATTTCTCCCTCACTTGGGTTGATTCGTGATTGTTTTACAATTTACATTGACATCGACGTCAATGTGAAAAGGAACCGTTCAGTGAGTTTACGAATCAAAATTATCGTACTTTACCACCTTTAATACTCCAATGGTGTTATTGTCTAACCTAGTCAGGAAACCGTTCAACAAATTGACAGGAAAAAATATCCTATGTGCAAATATTACACACAGTTTTGGCGATCTAAGATATTTATGGAATAATAATTAACAGACGTTCGCCACGGCTATATATAAATATTTTTATTTGACGGAAAATAAATCAATAATGTTTCATACGCTGCTAGAACGCCATTACCATATTTTATATGATACGATACGGTATTTTCTCACGTCAAATCATTGGACGACTCCCTGTTCAGATTAAAAACAAAACATACCTCAATCGACTCGCAAGAAATATAAGATAATTTCAGTTCCAAAAAGGAGCTGAACGGGATTTTGCGTATACTACAACCGAGATGAACTTTCGCCAAGAAAAGATGGGAAGTTCGATTTTTGGCATCTAAAGTGACCCGTTTTCGGTACCCTTTTGATTGAGCAGTATTATTGATATGAACGAAAATATGCATCCAAGGTGTACAGACCATTAGATTTGTATCAGTAACAGGTCTTTTTGAGCATCTTAAACCGGATCTCTCGTCCACATTCTTGGGTCTTAAAGACACTAACCCGCACTTCTGTTTTATTCACACTATTTTAGGTTAGGTTACAAGTGACTAGTAGACTTGGACAACCAACATGTGTGATCGCTTCCTTCCCAGCTCTGTTGTTCACTTTGAATTGAACTAGTTCAACTCATAATGAACGAACTCGTTCACTACGTCGACTAGTTCATTTGACTGTCATCGTGTACTACCTATTTTTAAGCGTATTGTTTAGTTCATAATTACACGTACCAAACATATGATTAAGGGTAAAAAAAAACACAAGGAAGCGCACATTTTTTATTCTTAACTTATAAAACTCTTTACTTTAAAACTAAATTAAGATGTACATCTGATATTTTGTGAAATACAACTACTCAATCAAACTTCGAGTAGTTTCGGAAGCTTCAAGCCGAGTTCGAATAATAAAATACTCGATCAAATACTTGAAGTTTCGAGTACTCGAACACCCCTAATTTTTATTTATTTATGTATCATCCATTATGTGTATATTTTCTAAAACTATATAAAATTTAGAATACATTGGCTATTTTTCATTTTTTTTATTGCATCATTGTTTGTAGTTTTTAAAAGTATTTTTTTTACTATTCAAGTTACTGGTGAAAAACATTGTAATCACAGTGATACCAAACCATAGTAGGTTTACACACTGTATAGTTATTTTTATTATTTAAAAAAGTCTGTAAATTGACTGAATATTGCTTGCTGGTTAGGTATATAGTAACTGCTGGTTCGAGAGTTAAGTCTGTTTAGTTGTAAATATAATTACTCTCAAATTGTTTTCTTAACTTTCACATTTTACAACAAGGTTTCATTTTTAATCTTAATTTTTAATTGTATAATTTTTCTAAATGTTTGATATTTTAGTAATAATGTTCATCGTGTCTCAAAGTTGATTATTGCTTATAGCTTTATTGCCATTTTTGCTTTTATTAAACTTTAAGCAATAAGAAGGTAGTTTACACGTTAAGTTTAAGTGTTAAGTAATGTGATGAAGCCAGGATTACATTTACAAGTTTCAACACCACACTGGGGATGTAGCCAAGATAACTAAATACTCTTTTACATGAGAAGCTCTAGTTCTTTATTGGATAAAACAACTCAAACTTAACAGGAATCATATCTACAAGGCAATTACTTATTTAACTTAACCTGAATTTTACTCTTTTATACATTAATAACATCTTATTATTTTGTTTTATTATAAATAACGAATGAACATAGCTCCAACCTATAAATAATAAAACCAAATGTAGCAGTATACTGTTGCCTGGAAGGTTTAAATTATAGAAGTCGCAAGACTTACATTGTAAGACGACCCTCAGCTGCCCTCCGAGTGGTCCCTTCCAAGAGCCAACAGTGTCCCAGGCTGCCCATGATCTAACTCGACCCCTATTAACACCCATCTACTTTATTTAACCGGTCGGCTTGGTGATTGCCACCGCAAGCTGTCAACATTCCAGACCAAATTTTTGAACTAAATCTATAGAACTATTCTAATTATATATCCACCTTCCATTACTGACAGGTACAATAATACCTTTGTTACAAGTAATATGCTAGTACAGAGAAAGATAATTTTAAACACAACTTTACTGGCCTTAAAATGAAAGCCAATTAATGTAATATCTATGGAATACCGATATAAAGAAACAATATAAAAGACTGAGGGTCAATTAAAGTAATATAAGGGATGTAGAATGTAGGGTTCACAAAATACAGTAAAGCACAATAAATCACAATTACTTAAAAATAAACGTGCTTTTATAATTAAGTAAAAAGATGAAAAATATAGCAAAAGCTTATGATAAGGAAAGTTGATGGCACTGCGTTAATGAGACTAAATTTAAATGCCAATACAGTAGGACCTTGATAAGTCGAGCCTCAATATCTCGAATTCCTTGATAACTCGAAATTTTTGTAATCCCCTTCAACTCCCCATAACACTCAATACAAAAAAGGCCTCTATAAGTCGATTTTTCATAAATTATGGCCTTGATAACTCGAATTTTTAGGGTTTTCAAAGTCGTGGGTTTAACCTCTACAACTCGAAGTTGGATGGTTGGTCACCTCTATAACTCGAAGTCAACCTCTATAAGTCGAATTTCGCTCAGAGTGACCTCTATTACTCGAAGTTTTAGATATATTTTTCTACTTGAGATTGTTCTTTGTTTGCAACTAGGTCAACACCCCTCCTCCCTCTTGTCCCTCTACGTACATGATTATTTCGTATTTTTAAACATTATTGCTTTGTCAACTTTAATTTTCCATACAGTAATTCATGATAATTTTGTGCAATAAATCGTTATTTTTGATGAAAGTTTTTTTTTTTACCAGTGTACCAACATGATATCTTATGTAGAATACGACGTAGTGGGCTCTAATATTCGAGTTATAGAGGCTAAGTCAATGAAACTTCGAGATATAGAGGTTCTAAGAGAAACTTTATTAGGCATTACTGGACCTCTATATCTCGAATTTTCGGTCATTTTACCTTGATAACTCGAACCTCACTAACTCGAAAACCTCGACAACTCGAATTTTCAACAACCCCCTTCAGATTCGAGTTATCAAGGTCATACTGTAATTGTAGGGAATGTGGGATATTAATTGTTCAAAACTATTCCAATGTAATATGTAACAATAAAATAATATATTTCAGTGGCAGAAAGAAGAGAATATGATATTAATTAAATACAACTTAGTAAGTTATGTTATGATTATTAACTTTCATGCTTGGCAAACACAGCCATGGTTGTTTATTTTTAACTAGCGATGAAGTTTACTGAAATGGATATTAATGTAAAGTTGCATACATACACATATAAATGAAACTTACTATAACTTAGAATTTTTGTTTAAGAAGCGTAATTTTGATTTAAGTATAAAAATCCATTATTTTTTAGCCAATATATTAAAATTAATAAATCAGAATATAAAAATCCAATAAAATGTAATTTTTTAATAAATTGAGATTTCACCTTAAATTTAATTAAAAATGTTTTCTAATAAAAAACTTTAGAATGGATGTTAATAAAGATGTTTTTAATAATCAATTTAAAATCACTGCATTTACTTAGGCACGTAACAATACATTTCTTAAGGAGTACAACGTGACCAAGCAATTACTTTTATGGCCTGTAAAAGCCAAGTAAAGTTTTTTTTTTCAGGAAATGAATATGGACATTTTTGTGTGAAAAGTTCAAATTCTGAAATTTATAAAACTTAGACGAAACATTCTTGTCAATCACATATTAAAATATAAATGCGATACAGTAATGGGGTTTTGAGTAAAACTGCAAAGTCAAAATTCTGGTACTTTTTTTGTTCCAAGTAAGATAAAAATTATTGAAACTTATAATAAAATCTTGAAATGCGTAAGGCATAACTTACAATTAAATAAGGAAAACAATGGTGGGTTTGGATTGTTTATAGGCCTCTTAGTTTCTAAGTAAACAACCTTCAAATTTAGGGACACAACATTTCTGTACTGATAGGAGCCAATTATTTAAAAAGTGAAACTCAACATCTGCATGGTTTATTTCTAGCCACTTGTTGATTCCTTGTCCTGATAGTTGTTTGATACAATAGAACCCTCCTAACTAAAGAGGACCTAGACCAGTTCGGATGGGTGAAAGTTCCGTTAAACAGTTTTAATTTATTATTTAGTGTATACAAGCCTGAAAAGAGCACTTATCCTCTTAATTCTGTTGCGTTAAAATAAACATAAAATCACAATGAAATATAGTAATAGTTGATAACAGAAAAAAATGAAAAAAACATAAAAAGTTGAGTACAGTATTTATGTGTTGGGTAAGCTAACTACTGTACAGTATCCGCATCATAATCAGTGACAGTAGAACGATGCAGTTGATGGAAAGGTCAAGAATTGACTACCACCTGCTCCCTCTAAGGCATTCTATCATTCCCATCTTAGTACTCATTTATAGGTTTTGATTTTGTGCTCGCTCATTTGTAAATTGAACTGTGACATATCTACAACTACGTTAGTGAATTGAGTATACAGTAATTTGTAAATATGCCATACATCGTACTATATTTGATTGATCTTTAGTTATCAATGTGGCGTTTTCCTCTTTCTGTAAAAATACTCAGGAAATACAGTTTTAAAATAACAAACTTGAACTGTTCAGTTACCTGGATAAAAGTAAAGTGGTACTACTAAATTAGTAGCCGAATTCGGCGTTGCATCAACACGCGATATGAAAACAAATTGAGACAAAATTGAAATATTATCTGTTGTAGGAACTGAAAAAACAATATGTATCATAATACAGCCTAAATTCTGATTACGATGATGCTGTGGTTGTTTGGTTTTCACAGGATAGACAAAGGGGTACATTAGTGGCCTGTTAGTTCAGGAAAAAGTTTTGGTACTGAATAACATTTAAATATTGGCCCAATATTCACAATAAGTAATGGTTAGGTTAAAGGGTACTAGGCCAGGAATTAGTATTATTATTATTGGAGAGATAGGTCATCAGCAAACTTACCTTAGAAGACAAGTTCACTAACACCAGAGTAGTAGTAACATACACAAAAGAATCACATAATCACACAAATTTTCAGTACCACTGGCACTTTCTTCAGGTGAGTAGAGAGAGAGAGAGAGGGAGAGACTATGATTCGTGGTTTGTGTGATTATGTGATTCTTTTGTGTATGTTACTACTACTCTGGTGTTAGTGAACTTGTCTTCTAAGTTAAGTTTACTGATGTCCTATCTCTCCAATACACAATAAGTAATGGATGACTTGACTGTTGGAAGAAGATAAATGGAGAGATACTTGAAATATCAGTTCTTAGAGAGTATGCCATCAGACCAGCTGGCTGCACAAACTTTCATGTCTATATTTAAAGACATTATTACAGAGGAAAGTTATTTATAGTAAAGGGTTTATTACTAAAACAAAAATGGGTTGAATTTTACGCAGTTACGAAAAAAGCCTGGCAGCAAAAACAGAACTTAATGTATCCGAATTTAAGATTAGCAAATACACATTAAACTTTTAACAGCAATTTTGTTGGAAACAACAAGTTAAATTTTATGATAATCAGAAAATCCAAAATCTAAAGGCATTTAAAAAAAATAATGTCACTGCACTTTTTATAAGGCCCAAAAAGACCTGGATGACAGCTTAACTCTTTAAAGACTGTTTTCATAATCATTTTATCTCTTCAGTAGTCAAATGTAACAAAGAAAATGATGTAGTATACAGGCCTTTGCATGTAATAGATAACTGAACAGCTTACAGATCGGAAGATGATTTAGCCGATGGGGAAATCAATGCAAATTATACTCACGGGACAAATTTATTAAAATATAAGGAGAAAATGTACAAATATAATGGTGATTGATTTCGTTAAACCACGTCTATCTTCCTCAGACCATAGGGATTCACATAAGAATGAAACTGGTGTTTATTTGCGCTACTTATATACTAACACTTGTCACGGCCAGGAAGCTAGTTACAGTTGGCTGGAATTGCCAAAATGACAAATTATTGAGGTCACTTCTGAGAGTTCTGTCTGTTATACTTCTATATGTAGGATAATGCAATATCTTCACCATAAATAAACTCCTGGGTAGAGCTCTGCACTGTACTCACTGAACAATAAAGGATTATTTACAGAGTTTATAAAGAGGCCGTCCTTTAGTTGAAAGAAGGATTTCCTCCTGCGGCCTAGACATACTTTTATCTATTATAGAATTTACGATCCACAAAAGAATAGGGCAACTAAACACAAGCAGATTAAACAACTTCACAAACATACCTTTTCTGTTCACAACGGACTGTGTCATAAGCGGAGGTGAGACACACCATACATTCTATAACAATCAGTTTTATTCTCAAACTCCTTTTCAAAGTTTGTTGTTGAAGCAAGAATATGGTCACAGTTGTTATAACAATGTCTGAAACCAACTTGGTCTATTCTATAGGAATGTTGGCAATATTATGTTGTAGATAAATCTATGCTAACTTGATAGCAAACTAAACACGGATTATGGCTGATCACCGTATCTTCATTTGGTTTTAGAGGAGGAATGATCTTGAAGCTAATGCAGTAAATCTCTGTGATGGATATTCACGTTATATACATTTAAAACAGTGATGGAACGAGTATGGAGGAATGAGGCCATTGCTTAGTTATCTTAACCCTTCGTGAGCTAATTATATTCTTAACGTAAGCATATATAAAACTTGCTTGGGTCACTACTAAATTTTGTACCAATATATAATATTATGCTTCAAAATTAACTATTATACGCAAAATGAACTAATGTTTGGCCGAAACAATTTTTGTTTCACATTTTTTCCAAAAATAATACTTGCGTATATCCATGTCATCAGCTCTAAGGGAAATTGTTTTGTACGTTTTTATCCATCATTACCTTGTGCTACTAAAATCAGTTGTTAGGTGAGTTTGAAATAAAATATTAATTAGTTGTTGATTTCATTTGATTGTACAATCTAATGACTAAACATGATATTTATAAGTGGATTCAAGCATATTTCTCTTTAGTATGACATGCCTCAATGCAGATTTCTGGATGCAAGTGAGGCTTTTCTTGGCAGGTTTTGCAAAAGTAAACAGAACTAAACTACATAAATAAAATAAACAGAACAAATCGAATTCAATTCGAAGTAACTTGTGTCTAAGAAAACAAAGTACGGCATGGAATGCAGAAGACGAAGCACTGGACGCTGGACTAACAACAACACAAGTTTTAGAGAGAGATGATGGTCAGAGAGGGTAGGGAAGGGATGGGAAGGGGGGAGTCAGCAATAGTATTGGGTGAAGGGTGTAGTATGACTAATAACGAATTGCGTGTGATCTTGAAAGGCAGGGTGTGGATGAAACAAATTCAAATTTCATATGACGGGTATTCCAGGCAAATGCTCATTGAGCTAAAAACCGCATCTCTTCACTGTATACATAACTTTATGTTTTAATTATGAATAATTAAAATAGCTTTTAATTTTTTTAATAATTGTAATATGACGAGTTGTTTTGTAAACCAGCATTGTTTGTTGAAAACAGCTAAAAAATAAAGACCTTATTTATTTATATATTTAAAACAGTGTTTGTATATATACGCACACTGCTCGCTCGGAAAAATCTTTTGCGCATATGCTCACGAAGGGTTAAAGGACTTTACCTACAGGCATATTTTTATCAGTGGCTCACTTGTCATAGATAATACTTTCATTACATGATAATGAAGGAAGTTTCATTTATGAAACAAACTATTTTTTTGTAACTAAACATATCATTACATGTTGTTGTACAGTAACACAATAAGTGAACCTACAATTACAAATTTATTACAGTAAGAGTACAAAGAGTACAAGTCTGTATTATGTCAATGTTGTTTTGGTAAACCATTCTTTACCATCCTCAAACTAGAGGAATTAACAAAGATATGATTTTGTGCTTATTGTAAATAATCAGAACCTTACGAATGAACAATGAAAACCTTATAATAATTAAACCGGACAGAAAGTGACCTGCGTGCTATATGTAGCGCATATTCAGGTTTCAGCAGCGGAGGAGAATCATTCCATTGCTTAGCTACCATGTGACTAACTTCCGCCTTCTAGTGTTCAACTTCCTTCCACAACAGTATTTGGTTGAAAAAAATACAACTGTAATGAATTGTACAAGTCTTTTTGCTATTGATTGTTTACATTATTTTTCATTTTGTTATTATTATTATTACTTGTTATTTGAATACTAAATAATGATTTTATTTAATTGTTCTATGCTTGATTAGTATTAATAAAACCAACCAATGTTCACTGCTGCTAATTACATAGTGGGCGTGGACTACTGTGCCACCAGCACGTGGCTTACCATCATCCTAGTTGACATGACAATTTAAAATAGAATGACACAGTGGGGGAAGAGTAATTCTCAGTACATGTCTCTTAGACCTTAAAAATTTAGTAAAAGCTTAAGCAAGGCTGAGTCATTATTTTTTTACAAGTATCTTGAAAATAATTTTTAAACATAAACAATACCTTAAAAATATATTAAAACACAGTAGCGATTGATGTTCAAAGATTTTACTAAATAAAATAACAAAATTTGAGAGGTTAATCATTTTTATAGAAGAATGTAGCTAACTTTTTTTATATTTATGATACTAGTTAAAACAATTTCAACTAAGGTATATTCTTCCACCAAAACAAAGTCAGCCTTAGTTATGTATGCATGTGTAGGAGGGTCTCAATTCTTGGCCACTCAACCTTCCATTCAAAAAGTATAATTTATTGCATCAAGATCAGTCATATAAATTAAGTGTTAGTGGACATAGGTATTGGTGATTGGTGATTGGTAAAGAGATATGACTGATCTTGATGCAATAAATTATACTTTTTGAATATTTCAAATTGTATAAAATAACGTTTTAAGGTTGCTCTAATATTGATTAAGAATGTTAGATTTTTAATAACATTTTCTTACTATTGAGTTTTTTCTCAATAGTACAAAACATCAAAAAGAGATTTCATAGTTTAGTTACTCTGTATTTAATATCAACAGTAAGGACATCAGCAAACTAGTAAAGAATATCTTTTTTACAACATTCAAACATTCATCTTATCAGTTTATTACAAACATGAACATTCAAGACAATTTTTGATAATTTTTTTATATCCAGGCTTTTGGCTGTAGGGATGCGTTTTGTGGGGTAGAGTGGACTGGGTACTTGAGTACAACCCGATTTTGATAACATTTATACTTATAAATCGGGAACGAATCAAAATATAATTGTTCCCAGATACCTAAAATAAGCATCTTATTTTTCCAATCCTGAGAAAAACTGCTGTAGATTCCCATGATGTGGATCAAGTGGTGCGAGAGTATGTTGCACAACATACAAAGTATACTCGTGTAAGCTAGAGAACTGAAACTGTAACAAAGCGTACCGTAACTTTGAAGAATCTTATTTTCATTGTAACCACTCTTTGTGTAATAATTAAAACATTTATTGTGTTTTTCTTGTCCATTTTGCCAAAACGTATAAGATTGAAATAAAGTACTATATGAGTATGCACCTTAGATGTCTGACAACAAGTCAGCAAAGAGGTTCCATTTTCATATCATTTCCATTTTTTCATTCATTAATACTCATAATTATAAAATTGACTGATACTTGAGGGTCACCAACTTACAAGTTATATGCTGGGAACTACACCTGTAATTCCATCAAACCCTGTATTCTGATAGGGTTGGTCATAAACACATGGTCACAAGGTTGGTCATAAACATGGTTGATAAGTTCAGCAACCACCTCTATCCATATCTTTCTCATTACTACAGTTCTAATCAATGGTAAAACACAAAATTAGTCAGGTTTCCTCTACCCTAAGTCAACAAGTTCCGATTCAGAAGAATGTAGTTATTAGTAACTAGGTAATTATTACATTCCATGACTCTCCCAACATCAACGTCAGGTAGACTCTAATATCAGCAACATTTATACTTATAAATTGTGTTGTACTCCATAAAATCACTACTCCTTTCTTCAACTCAATTTTTAACTGGGTGACCGGTTAACTGGGGTCAAGTGACAGTTGAAACTTAAATCTTTACAACCTAAGGAAGGTGCTAGACACCCTAAAGAATTTGTTTTATAATTTGTATTGTGTGATTTTTAATGGACTTACATCTCTGTTAAGTATGCTGATGCTTTATTTTTCCTAACAGCAACTCATAGCCTAGAGCTCTGTAAGCTAACCTGAAAATTTATTACAATGAACATCTAGTGTTCATATTATCAGAAAACACATAGATCTAGTCTTCCAGGTAGCATAACCGAACTAAGCTCAGATACATGAAATAGCTGTAATATATATATACATACCCCTTATATATATATCTCGGTTGCATGCTTTTGTCACCTTCCTTGTATCAGATTAGGTATGTTTGAGCTAAAGTAACCTCAACATTCCTCAGTACGTTTATGGGTGGGCGGTTGGGTCAATACCACAGTATGTGTATGGTTGGGCAGGTGGGTCAATACTACAGTACGTGTATGGGTGGGCGGGTGAGTCAGTACTACAGTACGTGTACGGATGGGCGGGTGGGTCAGTACCACTGTACGTGTAGGGATAAATTGCATAATTATTCAGTCCCATGTAAATTAAACAGAAAATGGTACTGTTTCCACTTTTTTTTACTATAAAAATTGTTTTTATTTATAGTAAAATTTTGCTTCATTTATACTTTTCAATATTTAGTTGAAATAACTATTATAACAATTCCATTTATGTATATTTTTTTCAGCATTCGTCTAGAACAATAATTTTAGTTCTTATCTGGTAGAAGTAAATTTTCACGTTTGAACGTAAAATAATTAATGTATCAAATTCATGTTTAACCCTAGATAGTGAGCATCAGGTGAACCAATGTGTGCACCCTACTGCTAGGTCCTTTTTTCGGCGCTGTGCAAGCTTTTTTTCTAAAAATCATAAATGATAATAAATATGCTCCAAATGTAAATATTTTCATATCGTTTTTCTTCTCAAGAACTGTACTTTCATATATTACCATCAACACTTACAAAAAGAATTAGGAAATAATTACTGTCATGAAAATATTGAAAAAACTTTAAAATTTTGTACATAAATTATAACTTATAACACTCCTTAAGAGCACTAAAAAAGTTTTATAAATAATTCCAAGATAGCCAAATTGTTTATTATTTAGTGCACTATGATAATATGTTGTTACATTTTAGATAAACCAGTAAAGATAAAAATGTGCAAAGATGCAGTATGTACTGAATAGTACATGTAAAAATTAAAAAAATCACCATTTAATAGACAAGAAAAAGTTGTTTGAAAAAATAGTCATATTGTGCCCATACACAAATTTTTATATTTTTAGTTTATTGGGAAAAATAAAAATTGTACCACAGAAACGAAAAATTTCAAGGAAATATTATATAACAATCTAAAAATAAGGGGTATGTATAGTTTTTTGCTACATTTACTGTATTAGTACAATCTATTAGCTACAAGAAAATGTAAAATATATGAAAATATTCCAAAAAGTATAAAACTTATAACACCATAATTCAGCATGGGCAAATTGTGTAAACGACACTAGAAAAATAGTACATATTGTAAACATTATAAAAATATAAAATAATTTGTGGAATTTTTAGAACAGTAACACTTGATAGAACACTTATTTCTGAATAGAAATATAAAACAATTATTACAGTAGTGCCATAAATAAGGTTTTCGCGCTATATCATAACATACTACGTCATATTGTTTTTGCGTAAATAAAATAAACAATATATTTAGATTGTAGAGAAATAATGCATACTATTTTTTAATTTTTTCTAAGATTATTATAAGTTGGCTACACTAATACCCTATCCATACACACGTTATTTGATGTAATCAGAATAAAAATAAATGTTTAGGCTAGTACGTACATAAGTATCAATTTCTGATTATTTTAAACACTAAAAACCACTATAACACACTGTACTAGGCCTACACTAAACACAATATATAATTTTATTTATTCAAATAGTAATTTATAACACTTACAACAAATAAAACACTCACAAAGAAAATCATACGCTTAACAATAAAAATGGCTATGTCTACTCTGGCCGTGTCATTGATGGGCTCTGCGGCTCTACTTCTTCCAGTAAAGTGAAAACTTGTCACGTGACCATTACCATTGATTTTACTATATAAAGAGATACTCCATCCATATGGGAGAGTTGTGGCGAGGCCCCAAAACTGTTTTGAGGCCCCACGCTGCGCTGCGCATAGCCCTATTTCCTCTCTCTCTCGCACGCTCTTCCATCTCTCTCTCTATCACTTCCCTCCTCTTAACCCAATCTCCCATTCTCCAGACAGCCGCCCCGCCCTCCTTCCTCAGGTCTCACACACAAACAACGTCCTGCTTAGATAGTTGTTTACGTTCTTCCATATGGCCAACGTTTATCCGGGTTCGCTGTTTTTATATTTGCTTGCATCTCTTTCGAATAGAATACTGTGTTGATACTATTGTTGATACAGTGAAACTCAGTGTGACATTCATATTGAATAAAGAAATATTTATAACTGAATAAATTCAAACGCCATATTGATTTATATGATTAACACACCGTGTATTTATAAATAGACACACTTGAATAGACCGCTAACTTATCGGCAATGCTGGCGATAATTACTGCTGATTTAAGTAAACATTTTCATATTATATAGCCCATCTGAAAAATCTTTTTTTATTGCATTTTAACCATCGATTAGGTGATTAAATCAACTGTTGTACTCAATCATTAGTTTTTTCATATGTGGTAATTGATTAAAAAATAAATTGTTTTCAAATCCAATCAATGACTCTCCTTTTAATTATGAAATTAATCTGCAAATATTCCAGGAATATATAATAGCCTATAGTGAAATATTAAAAAATGTGACATTATTTATATCTTTGACAAAATAAATATTGAAATAGGCCTATGCTATTTATATAGAATAATACTGGGCAAAATATAAAACCCAAATGAGATTCAAATTGCATGATAGGGTTAGAACAAATCATAACAAAACCACTAATTTACTTCTATACAAGATAAAAATAGCTTTCATCTTATGGCCTGATTCAGACAATCTGTGTATAGGCATTTAATGTAAAATAGCATTATTTTTAATTTTATTATATACATATGTTTTATTATTACTGTCTGTAACATTCACATATTATTTGGTTCCAAGTAATTGCATGATTGTTTGTAAAATATTTCATTGTTTGGTGAATGGTCAGTTTTTATTTTATTCGGAATCATGAAGAGTTGTGACTCTATTATTACTTCTTGAGAAAAACAATCTCAATGTCAATTGCAATTGGTTAGGAAATATTATCGCGATAGAATATAACTAGACTTATGATTATTTAGATTCAATTTTCATTATTTTAATCAGGTTGTGAAATTATTGTAAATTTTTTTATGTCCCCCTTTAAAAAATACCAATTTATAACATTGATTGAATCAGACCATTGTAAAACGTATGTTTAAGGCGAATATAATTAAAGTTAACACATCTGTTTTTCATACTATTATTTTACTAGATGTGAAAGTATGGATAAACTGCAATTTATTTATATTTTCAATTTCTCTGGAAAAGACACTCTGGAATTACACTGGTAACACTTCACAAGTAGCGTGACCAGCAATAACACAAGAAATAACTAATTTTTAAGTAACCACAGTCTAAATAATAACAAAATTAACTATAGCCGCACTCTGTGGTGTTTTTAATTATAACAATTCGAATATGACTTATTTACACAACTGAGAATGAACAGAACAAACAATGCCAAGAACTAACAAAACTATATAAACAAATAACTGTTACAAATAAACAATAATATAGTTAAAAAATAATACGTAAATTTGGGGTTTGCGCATATTTTGAACTGTAATAGTATGGTTTCAAATTGAAACAATTATATATATCGTATTAATGATAATCATACACTTTCAAATTAGATAAATTAATCCTAAGTAGAAGAACAGGGACCTAACCAAACACTTCAACTCTAGAACTGTGGGGAGTAATATCTAGGCTATACATGTTTAAAAATTATTGTAATTTAATAGTAACATTTAAATGAATGGCAAACATACTTATATTAAACATCTGCGGTTAAAAAGATGACTAAAAGTCAAACAACTTATATTATTTACACTTATTTAGCTACACATTAGATTAATTAGGATATAGTATTACGGTGATAACTTAAATCACTAATGAGAGTTAGGAGAGGGTCCAATAACAAAACGTGCGAGCTGTACTTAAAACGTTACAGGAAAAACAAAGGATATGCGATGATTGTTAGTCTAGTACCGTACACCAAAATAATAAATATTAATAAAAATATTTCCATTTTATTGTTTTTTTTTTTTTTTATCCAACTCAAGCCCAAAATCAATTCAGATATTGTCACACTTTAGTTGTTACAGAAAAATGAAATCCTGATTTTGTCATCTTGGAAACATGACCTATAGACTAAAATAGGTTTACTTTACCTTCCGTCAAACAGTTCACAGCGTGTGATGGTGATAACAACTACATGTTTCGCCGTGAATACGGACGGCATCTTCAGGAAGATGCAAATAAAACAATAATACAAAGAAAACAAATAAGTCCAAGTGGGACGCGTCACAAATTAATTAAAACTTAACAAACACACTTCACACACAAGGAAAACAACGAATATTAAAACTTTCGGTAGGCCTACCACACACATTTCACTGTCCACGGCATGACCCGGAAGCAGATTTTAATATTGTGGTATTTATGACAAATAGTTCAATTTACTTTTAAACAAAAAGGAATATTCATTTATAGTTAAAAATACAACAATAATTATACAATGCAATATTGACAAGAAGCTTTAATTACTTGATAAAAAATTAGTAATGATTTCAATAATATAAAGGGTTAATTCTAGTATTAAATGTGAACTATATGACAGATGATAAGTTAATGAATAATTAAATTGTTATAAATGATTTCTGATACTTCTAATAACGCATCCTCAGATGACTTTCCTTTGATAAAACCGAATTGACGAGGATTAAGAAAATTTAATTTAGTTAAATAACTATGGAGTCTTTTAATATTTGTTTTTTTCAAAACCCTTAGAGAATACAGATAACACGCTGATAGTTATTATGTTATCTAGTTTATAGAGTTATTGTCCTTCAAAATAGGTACCACTGAACTTAACTTCAGGCTCTCAGGAAAAATGCCTTTGATAAAACTACTGTTTATTAAGTGAACTAAAACTGGTGCAATCTCATCAATTTTATTTTTCAGTAAATGTACATTAATTTGGTCAGAGCCAGTTAATATTTTATTTTTTAAAAGCTTAACAATACTCTTAATTTCATTTAAATCTGTTGGAGTTATAAGGAATCAATATTGATAGTAAGTACGTAAAGGTGGAAGGGCATTGGAATGTACAACGTCTGGACGGCTAGACTGGATTGTGATAAGGTGATTGTTTATCTTATCAATGACGAAGGCTCACGCATAACTTCGCCGTTTGGCAATTCAATTAGCTCAACTATTTTCTTTGAAAACCCACTTGTCAAGTTATTTATTACCTTCCACTGCTCAGATACATCACCTTTACAGTTTTCTAATAATGTTGAATAATAATTTTTTTTTGTAAAATTGATCACATTATTTAATTCATTAGTACATTTTGCAAAATAATTTTGAAAAACTGTCATATGGTCTTTTCGTAGAAATTTTATATAATTTTTTACGTCTCTCAAATTTATATAAAATGTTTGGTATGTGCTTATTTAAAATGTTGGTGTTATTCAGGGACTTAACAACTTAGCCTTTAACAATTTAGAACTACCACCATTTTTCTTGCTACTTCTAAATATACAATTACTTAAAATATCAATAAACTTACAATACGTAGTATTTACATCATTTTAGATAATGCATAATGTTTTAACTAAACATCTGTAAAACACTGTTATTTACATTGATAAAATAACAAAAAAAATGTCCCCTAACATTTTTCATATTCACAAACCCTTAAGGCCTAAATAAAAGATCGCGATTTCTTTCCGTGCAAGACATGACATAGCACAGCAAGGAATAATATCCCACTTTGACCCACTATCAAGGCCAATCGCCAACAGTAGACAGGTGCAGTGGCGACAGTCCGGACGAGCGTCTTAAAAGAAACAAGAGAGAATGGGAGGGAGTGATTAGTTTCCTTTACTGCTCCCAGGTTGTGCAACCGAACAGTCGAAACTGGAGGCAATTTCGACCTCTTTAACTTGATTGACGACGGTCGCTCCCATATTCCGTGCCTCAAAATTTAACATTGGATGGAACTATCTTCTATGTATAGTAAAATCAATGCCATTACCAACTTACTTCATGAAATTCGCTCGAAGCGGCACTGATCAACTTGACAACTCTCTGTCTATCTAGCTAATTCTTTTTTAGTTTATATCTCAATAAATAAATTATTAGCTAAACTTATATCAACAGCATAAATTATGCCGTACCTCGCTTTTGGGAAATCATGTAAACAAGGATATTCAAAAACATTTTTTGTAAAATACCCAATGCAGTTAAGAGAATGAAATTTGTTTTGTTGGAAAGAGTATTTTATTCTCTACAGACTGACATTTGTTACGCCTTATTCCGTCTTCAGGTTATTCTTCAGTGATATGTCAAACATCGGCAATTTTACTCCCTCCAGACCTCCACTGGGCGGAAATTGAGCAGGTGTTTCAAGTTGCACATTCTAATTTTATTTCCTATGTTCTAAAATAGCATAACAAAATTAATAAAATCCGTTTTGTATAGAACAAAACATTTTGCATCGATTGATACCAACTTTGTAGTGATTGCTTGATAATAAACATATGTTTTATTGATTTGAATGCAACGCATAAATTATGCCGTTCCTTGCTCTTAGAAGGGGTTTTGTGAACAGCATAAATTATGTCGTTCCTCACGATCTAGGGTTAACTGTGCACATAGATATTTCTTAATTCAGGATTAGATTTAAGAAATATCCTTTAGTTATACAGTGGTTGAAAGAGATTATAAATTTTGTATTTAAAAAAAGGAAAAAATAGATTTGAGAGACAAGGGCCTATTTCATAAAGCTACAATTACAATTTTACAGGTATACAAGTACCTATAGCTACAATTAAATAATTACAGGCGTTCCTAGAAAAACTTGTAAATAAAATTAAAAAACTTGTAATTTTTAACTACAATTGTACAGGTGATTAGATTTAAGTATACTTGCTTTTTAAAGGTGGTTTAGAGTTATTGTATTAATATGAATTGTTTAATAATAGCTGCGTATTATTTTCACAATTCATAATGTACAAAAAAGGGAAAATAGAGGTCTTAGAAGAAATAAGAACATTTTAAAGATGTTTTGTTTAGTTACTTTTCTAAGACATTGTCCAAACAAGACAAAATAATGAAATGACAGCAAATTGGTGGCTATTGGAGTCATTGACCATTATATAGTTGATAACCAGGGTCTGCTAACCCTTCCAGGGTGGATAACCCATTCCAATGGTCATCAGCTAGCTTCCAGTCTATGGTCCAGGGTGTTATCTTAAACACTCTAGCATCAAGTACACTTCCTGTCCATCTAGCACGGACATAATAAATAGATTAGTCTGGACCACATACTACCATACAATTAATGGAGCGGTTTCTATGGCGTTCAACACTCTGTGCTTCGTTGAAGTGTGAGACGTCAATTTAAAATTATTGTTCCATTAACAACACCAATTGTCAACGGAAATTGGGCTATTTGTTAAAACATTAACAACATTAACAGGCCAAGTTACGAATTCAGGGAAGAGAACCTCATACACAATGGAGATAACTTGATGTAGTGTACGGCATATTTTAAATTTACTAATCCCATTCATGTCTGGCCTCTGTTTCCTAGCCAGTGCAATGCTGTGCACAACACTTGTTCATAAGATAGTGAACAGTTTCTTAATGTATATGTTATAGACAATACAAAGCTAATTCACTGGAAAAGTTCTTTTAGCATTTTGCTTGGCATTAAACATTGCTCATTTACTACAAAATCTGAGCCTACTGTCGGAAAACAAGAACTGGAATTTTTTGTAGTTTTTAGTGTGTATCAACTTTATACTTTTACTACTCAATAGTCCGTTAATCTATGACATTAAATTGATCAATTTAAAATCACTGCATTTACTTACGCATATAAAAGTAATGTATTGTAACTATACATTTCATAATGATAACAACATGATCAAGTAATTAATTTTGCGATCCCTAGATGCCAAGAAAATGTTGTTTCAGGAAGTTGACAAGAACTTTTTTTAAAAGAGTGAAAATTCTGAAATTTATAAAACTTAATGATAAAGAAATTCCTGTCAACCTGATATATAAATGCAATACATCGGCGGGCTTTTGAGTAATAAAAGTGTTAAGTTGATGCATATGAAAACTAGTAAAACTTCCATTACTTTTTTGTTCCAACTATGATAAAAATTATTAAAACATCATAAAATTTAAAAATTCATATGTTATAACGTATAATTAAATGAGGAAAACAATGGTATGATTGGCTTTTTCATAGGCCTTTTAGATTCCTAGTTAACAACTTTCAAACTTGGGTACACATAATTTATTCGCTGACAGTAGGTTGCAATTAATTCTTGGTTTAAATATCCTAAGACGTTTTTGGTGGTCATCTTCATGTGAAGAACTCAAACAAGAAATTGAGTGATTAAAAACGTTCCATATGTTTTTAATCACTCAATAATGAACACAACCTGTAAATTTCACTTTTTTACCATTTTACATTAACAAGAGTTCTAAAAGGTAATAACTTTAGTAGTTTTTTACAGGCACTTGTACAATTGTAAAGCTCCGCCTGTAAAGTTGTATTTATTAACTTGTAGATTTTGTTAGAATTTACCAGTAGAATTCTAGAATCCAGTTGTAGCTACAAGTTGGAACTCGTTCTTTATGAAACACTTGCAACTACAATTTCTACAAATTGTAAAGAAATTCACCTGTAAAATTGTAATTGTAGCTTTATGAAATAGTGGTTCAGAGGATTAAGCCTACTTTTCCAAGACTCAAGCCAGGCATGAACGTGAAGTATGATGACATGCTGAATTGTAAACAGCATGGTATGGTAATATGTATGCCTGGGTTCCAAGACCGAGTTCATGCCAGACGTTTATTTTCCTGCCAAATGTCCAACATAAATACCTGGCTTGCATTCACAACTTGAACTCTGTTGAACTGAGCGTATACGCCAGATATTTCCGCTGGGTATTTTAGTTTAGTATTTGTACTTAATTACTTATTAAATGAGTTTATTGAAGTTCGTACACTCTGTTTTGTTGGTAGCAGTGGCCCTACTAATAGTGATCTATGCCATAAATAACAATGATTTGGAGAACTAATATATTGTTTTGCAAACTCTTATAAAACGTTATGTAAGCTTGATAATAAGTGCTTAAATACATTAATAAACTGAAGAAAACACTTGTTAAAGGCCCATCAAATTTATATTGTTTCTGTAATCTCCTTCCTGTAGTAATACTTTTCATTTGTATATTGCAATCTTAGTTGCCTAAGAAAGTCATGGTTTTTGTGGTGTTTTAAATTTTAAGAAAAATTAAAATCTTTAATTTAAATGCTTCGATTTAATATTCCACATTTTAAAATTCAGGTAATTCATAATTTATATTCCTCATGTATTTTATTTCAATATTAAAGTGAGTTTTAACATCCTTTTTATGATATAATTTGAAATAAATGTATAATTTTACTAAAAGTGTAAAAGAATGACTCACAATCATACTTTATACACAAGTGTATAAAGACCATTCAATTTCAGTCGAAAGTATTTTAATTTTACACATTTAAAATTTAAAATAGTTAATATTATATTTTTAAAAATATGTGTTTTGTCCACATGTGGAGACAGGCTATTTCAGAAGTTTATTAAACTCTCACCTCAAGGTAAACAAAAATGTTACATTGCAATCGTAGAAATTTAAATTGTGTTATATTCATTTTTATAAATATCCTCAATTTTGGAGAACTCTTTGTCTATAGTAAAATCTCAGAATATAGTCTGTGGCTAAAATAATCCAAAAAATGTTCGTTTTTATTGTGCATATTTTTTACTAATAAATTTAAACTGACCTGTCCTTTCCTCAAATACATATTTGTTGTTTTGTTATATTGTAAATACTTAAATCAGCATATATTCTTCCTGGTCTTCTTGTTCTCTCAGTAACAAAGCAACAGTTATGTCAGTTTTTTCTCTCACACTACCGCTTCATGCTTAAATAATCGTGAGCTCAGGTATTCTTGGAAACCATCCTCATTCCGAGCTTGAACGTTGGTCAGAGTCAGCTTAATTATGTCATCACACTTTTATGCTCACGCCTCATGCTCATTGTGGACTTGAGCCTGGGTTAGAGATAGGAAAAGATCTTTCCTGACCTGACTCGTAAGTTTTTATCTGTAATATTCACCTTGTAGTGTACTGGTTCTTCCCCCCCTTACCAATAGATTCCCCACATAAGTCAATAGTCTTTGGAGAATGACGATTATCCACTTTTTAAACACAGAACAAGTTTAAGATTGGCACATCTTAAGTTAAAATAATTGTAAAGAAATAATTTTCTGTAATGCTTGTAATCAATATGTGTACTGAGTGTGCTTTTTGTTTTTTGCATGTTCCTCTATGGGCTGTTCTGTTAACTTTATGCTGTTGGTAAGGTAAGATGATAGCTTGTATCAACTTACACCACTCTGTAAATGAAGATTATTTCATCAAAGTATTGAATATTAATTTTGTTTGATTGCTGGTTATTGTTTACCAAAAATAGTACTCAATACGGGGCTGCAAGCAACCTCGGAATTAAACAAGAATCATTGAATAGAACTAAAATCGTAGACTATAATTTGTGAGTGTTGGACTTTTTTTTTTAAATAGTTGCTGTGATTTGAAATAAGTAGAAATGGAATCTTATTCCAATAGTGGAACTGAAGGAAGTGTTAGTGAGCCAAAAGAAAGCAGCCTGAATGTAGGTATAGAGCCAGAAAAAGATGCATACTTGTCGATTGTAACTGCCAAATATAACATGTCTAGAAGTGGTCTTAATTTTGTAAGAAATGACACTATACCAGTACAAGAAAACGAAAACTGCTTTCTAGCTGGATCTAAATCTTTAGAAAGTAAATGCTCAAATCCCTCAATACTTATAAATTGCAATTCTAATAATTTGAGTTCAGAAGAGGATAATTCCTCTGATAGTAGTGACATGTCAGGGGTTTCATTAGCTGCTCTTGTTGCAAAAAACAGAATGAGCAAAAGTAATATTGAAGATAGCCCTGAAAATGCAGGAAAAGGTGCAATTTCAAAAGATCCTGTTTTAGCTAAAAATAAAATGGAAGAATCCAGTAGTGATTCGTCAGATAATGAAGGGTTCTCGCTACATATGTTAGCGTCAAAGTACAAGTCATCTCAGATGTCTAGCTCAAGCTTAAATGCAACTGGTCCATCTTTTCTATCTTCAGAAATCACGTCTTCCAAAGAAGTTTACTGTTCAAAATCAGAGAAAGATTTTAATGTTATTAGAGAAAACACCCTGACAGAAACTTTGATCTCCGATCGTCAAGAGACTAATCCAATAAAATACGTTAATAATTCAGATGAAAGAATAAGTTCTGAGTTTGTCACTGCAAAATTTTCTGACGATTCTGATGCAGACGAGATTATGTCATTGGCTGGGTTGGTTTCTAATCATAATAAAAGTGCAATGGAAACTGGATCTGTTGATATGAGGCATTTGAAACCAAGGAATTTAACAAAAGTAGCAAGCTGTCACAGATATCATACAAAAAGTGAATCTGATAGTTTTTCAGCTAGCTTTCAGTTAGCAGCAAGCAATTTGAAAAAAGAAATAGACAATGAAACATCAATATCGCTTGGAAGTTTGAAAGGTGTTACGGGGTCGGGAAGCGGTTTCCAGTTTTCTCTAGGATGCACCATTCCAAATTCTTTCAAATCCAACCACTTTGGAAGTAGTCCAACATCAAGTATGAGATATTTGAAAATGATTTCGCCCCAAACAAGTTGTAAACACTCACACTCAGATCCTGATGTCAGTGTCAAGTCACCTGTTAACAAGCCTATATCAGACACGGTTCTACAGTTTGAAAACCCTACGACAGATGATATTGATATTGGTTTTGGAGGTATAAATTTGTCTTGTGCAATTAAAACAACTTCAATTACTAAATCTAGTGAACATGCATTTTTGCAAATGGATTCAGAAATGTCTAATGACCCTGAGGAGTTGGAAATAATGACCCTTCTGGATCAACTAGATGTGGAAGATGAAAAAGACGATTTTGAAGATAAGATGGAAGAAGACTGTACATATGATGCGACTTATATTTTAAAAGTAAAAATGAAACTACGGACCAAGAAATGTTCCTCTTTTGGGAAGGTAATATGTCGGCAGTGGAAACGAGTGTATGCACCATATATTAAAAAGGAATGTTTTAAAACCACAGTAGTTCCATTTACTTTTTCAACTCTATCTCCCGATGATGAAGTGGCAAGCTATCTTAGTAAAAGACACTAAATATTTGTCTCAGTTTTTAATAAAAGACTCAGTAAACAGTCATTATTAGATTTAAGTAATTTTCAGTTAAATAAAGACAATTCTATAGTTATATGTAATTATATTCTTGGGATTATGTTTTTGACTTTTAATGGTATAATAGCAGGTCATTTTTTACCTTAGATTAGCTTGACCAGAAATTCATTAATTATTTACCAATGGATTTTCTTTAATTTTATTTCATAAAGTAATTTTGGCCATTAGGTTATTTTATTAAATTCTACATCTTCATTGGTTAGTAAATATTTCAAATCTATTTTTGTGCAGATCTATTTCATAGTTTTGAACAACGATGATGTGTAAATTCAGTATAATGGAAACAGTGGGTGACCTCTTATTAGTATTGAATGTGCATTTAATATTGTACATAGCAATTACTACGTAAAACAGAACTAAGAAGTAAATACTTTTCCTATCAACATAATTATAGGATCTCTTTAATTAGTTACAGAGGTGCCCCCCTCTAGGACCAGGACTCACCCCCTCCCCATAGAACCTGAACCCGCCCACTCTCCTTATTGGTTAGACAATGTTTGAATTTGGAAGGGGAAAATGATATTTTTACACAGCTATTAATCTATAGAAACCCTATTTATTACATAAATTATACAAAATAAAGTAACAAATAAAATTAAAGTACATAAATTATTATTAAATTAGGCGAAAAACATGAAAATGATCCCAAAATTATAAAAAACAGTAGCCATCAAAACAAAGTATAAAGTGCCGGAAGTTGGTTGTTTAAACCTTTGACAAAAGCTTCTTCCTTGTGGCAGTTCTAGAAAACCTGTCGACCACCACCTCATTTTCAATGGATTCTAAAATGTCTTTCTCTGAAGCTAAGACCATGAGGTTGCTCAGCCACTTTCTAACATGCTTTTCTGACCATCTTGAAGTTGATTACTTAGTGAATCTAGAAGCTTGAAATACTTTTCAATCTTCAGCTTCCTTTCGCGGTCAATAATTGGTTCATCTACACCAAGTTCATCTATGAACCGCTTCTTTTTTTTAATTCTTTTAGAAGAAAATTCAGCGATTTTGTGTCTAGAAATGAAATTGCTAGGTTTGGCAACAACTTCATCCCATTTTTCGTCAGTGCGAAGTTTACTTAGGTTTTCGTCAACAGATCGAATTATACACTGCACTCCACCATAGTCTAATGCAACACCTTGGAGGCTTACCGTGGCAGGATACATGACCTTGAACACACATTGCACTGCGTGCAAGGAAACTTATGATGTCGAAGTCACTAAGATTTACATGTAGGCCCTTTGCCATAGATACACATTCTCTGTTGAAATTTCCACTGTCTTGAAGTGCCAAAAGGGTAGTCTTAACCTCGTCAAAACCCGATAGAATTGTTCGAACAGCATCTGCCTTGCTGGACCACCTTGTGGTTGATACCTTATGCAGCCTTTTTCTTTGGTTTGGTGCTTTCTCTTTCGTAGACATTTATTCGACAATAACATCGTGTTGTTTGTGACCTGAGCTAAAAAGCTTGTAGATGGCATTTAACAAAGAGAATTCTCTGACTTGAGGACAAACGTCAATAGATTTTTCTATTACTAAAGCAAATCTGTGTGACGTGCACCAAACATATTGTGCAGTCTTATACTCATTTTCTACTAAAGTCTTTAACCCTGAAAAAGATCCTCTCATGTTTCCAGCTCCATCCATACTCTGTCCGACAATATTTTGAGGATTTAGGTTTAGTTCTTTAAGGCTGTCCTTGATCACAAGTTTAATGCTAGCTCCGGTTGTGTCAGCAGAACTGAAAACCTTAACTAGGCGTTCTACTGGCTTGATTTTGTCTTCGACTGTTTCTCGACAAAACGTAATATTAAAGTTGTAATCTCTTTCCTACTTACGTCTTGAGTTGAGTCCACAACGATTGAAAATGCTTGGTTCATCTTAACACCAGCTACGATTTTTTCGATCACCATAGTGTTCATCAGTGTGATCAAATCAAAAACTTTCTATTTCTGTAGCTTAGAAAGTTAGAGCCCAGTTTCTCGTTTTCCAGTCTGGCTTTCTCAAGTTTCTCCTGATAGACACATGCTGCTGGACTGTGTTTTGACAACAGTTTAAAAAGCTTAAGAAGCTTTCCTTCGACCACCTGATTTTTCCTAAATGCGATAATTTCCTCGACCAAGTATTTACAACAGTCAATAATTGTGGAGAGAACCTCTCTGTTGTGTTGGATGTTCTCATTGTGCATTTTACTTAAAGCACTACTCACATGTTTCCCTGAAATCCACTGAAGTCTAGTTACCTGGCAGCTCAGATGGACTTTAGAAATTTCATGTTGTTTGATGTCTCTCAAAGCATTGCTGACCCTCCATCCTTGATAGCCTTTACCAGATGTCCAAATTGATTGTTCGTGAGGAAGAGAAAATAAAAGACAGTGTAAGTAAAATGCAGAATCATTTTTTTACTATACACGAGCCAGGATCTTTTTTTCTTTTAGTTCCGTCAGGAAGACTGTAAAAGCTCCATTTCAGAGAAAACTTTCTATTATTAACAGTAGGAAACTCGTAATCCGTTTCAATGTTGTGTTCTTCCAGCTTTAATCCATGTTCAATGTCTTTTGATGTTATTCTAATACCACTAAGATTTGCAGGATCATAGATATCTTCACCAAATTGGGTTTCTTCTATGATTTCGGCTGGGCTAGAATCCAGATATTTTGCAGATACACCAACTTCCACTGGGTATTCTTCGCCTGTTATAATGCCTTCTTCTGGTTTGCTTTCATTAGCAATTTTAACCTCTGTCTGGTTGATCTTTTGACTCTTCAGTTATGTGCATAGGACTGTCTTCCTTAGCCATAGGAATCATGCAAGGTGCACTCCTAAAAATAATTTTATGAAATAATCAAACAGCAATCGGTAATTAAGTAAAATAAATTTAAGAAAGCAGCATTATTATTAAAAAGATATTAAGGGTTTCTAGATTAATGACAGGCAAATAATTAATAATATATAAAGATTAGTGTTAAGCCAGTATCAGATTTCTAAAGCAAAACTGATATTAATCGAATTTGTGTTGTTGGAATAAATTATTATAGTACTGAAATAATTTTTATAATTATAATGATTATATTCATTGCATAAACAATGAATAAACTCGTGTTGCACAGTCTTACACACCAAACAGCTGTCAAATGCTAAATTATTGGTTCCAAGACTGGTTGATAAACACAGTTATTCATTCAACTCAACACAGAAATGACATTGCCATCAATGCCATCATCTAAAGCTTTATATAAATATACGAAATATATGGAACATTACCGTGCGAAAGGCTCGAGCTGAGAAGTAAAAATAGAAGAATAATGATTATTTTAAGATACTGTGTAATAATTTTTTACGTAAATAAGTCAATTTAAATATTTTTCCTTTTTATCCTGTTGTGTTGTCTACTTGTAATGTTATTTCCCTTCTGTATCGTATCATTAAAATTTAGTTACTTTACTGTAGACGTTTATTTTTAAATTTCAATCTGAGAGTGACTGTTAATAGAGGTTCTAATTTAGGCCTATATTTTAAAAGGTCTACTTATCTGAAACTTAGCATTATCGTTGACTGTAAAAATCTCATTATTTAAAGCAAACGGAACAAAAACATTAGTTTTGTTAACGATCTTGTTAAAAAGCGTAGACCCTACAACATAATAACATAATAATTTATACTGTACGTATATACCGGTACAGTAAAATCTGGAAATATAAAATCCGTCTGAATTCGACTGTCAATAAGACACATTGCTCTGTTTACTCTAAATTTTGTGAGTGTGAAACAAATAATAAACTAAAATAAATAAATATTTAAATAACTGGAAGAGGAAGGTTTATTCCATTCTTCACTTCCACTTTCCTCAATATATTTCTGGAAGAAAGGTTTCCAAACTGTCAAGCCCATTTCCTTTTCTTCTATTATTTTATACTCTATATTTAAACCATGCTTCACTTTGTAAACATGCTTGTTTTTACAGTGGTCTTGCCACTTGTCATGGCGCACTTTAGCATTGCACATTGGTTCCAAACATTTGCATTTGAAAAGTTTTTGTTTTTTTTTTGGTATTTTAAATTAAAATGATTAATCAATACAATTACGGTTTGAATTTTAATTTGATCGCATACCGCAATGATTACATTTCACACACGGCGATAGAATTATCACAAACTGCACTATACTACAGTTAAAAAGCAACTTTGTAAAACAACCACACAGGTGAGCGCACCTCACATCACTATGACAACTGATGACACTATGAAGGGGTGGGAGGGTGGAGACGACGCATGTCCGCTGAACGTCGCGCCTAGCGATATCGCGCCACCGTGCAACCAACAAAGACAAAAATGTGTCGTCAGTCGTAGTACTTAGTATTTAATTTACATTGAGACTGCATCGGTGATTGCGACCAATGTATGACTTATTGTTTCTGAGCAATACAAAGTTGTTTTTGGATCCTTTCTTTGCTTATTTTAATGATTGGCACATTATAAAACTAACCCCCCCCCCAGGCTGGTCAAAAGTACTGATTTTCGCTCCCCCGAAAAGTTTTCATGATGCAGACTGCGTCGTAACCCTCCCCCCCTGTAGGCACCCCTGCTTAGTTACCTCTTAATTAAATAAACGAGAAGATCCCTTTAAAATTTAACTATTTTAAGGGTCTCACCAGTAAAGCTTTGTAATTATGCATCTCTGTTAAAATTTACAACCAACTTTCTTATTTTGTTTTTAAGGCTACAAAGTTCTTTAAAATACTTGTAGCATCAAAAGATTGGAAATGTTATTAGATTCCATTTGAATTATTAACAGTTGTACATTATTTACATTTACACTATGAAAAGTTTTGTACTCTCAAACTATCATAGGGAAACACAGAGGAAATGTGTTTCTTCTTGTGTTGCTAAATAGATCAATTTTATTATCGCCTTGCTTTTTATATTGGAAGTAGTTTTATGAATTTAATATATTCTGATTATTATATTTACTGTGCTTTTGTAAATTAAGCCTATAAATTTACTTGAATAGTTATCTTCAAAATAGGTGTAAATATGTATCATGCAGGCCAAAATATTGTTGATTTCAGTTTGTTATTATTGTAGTTTCTTATTTATTTGATTGTTGATTTGATCAAATTTCTACTGCCTAAAATGTACAATTGAAATGATGTGTTCACAAAATAGTATTATTTAAGTGGTTGTATGTTTTGGCTTTAATTGTTAATATATTATCTGTATTAAAATTAGCTTACAGCTTAATCACAATATGCATAATATATATTTAATAAAAGAGAGTGATAAATTTCTATATTTTTATACTCAGTATATTAGACTTAATAATATGCTGCCTGGAAAAATATAAATTAACAGTTTAGATGTTATAATTCTACGGTTGCTATTCAATTTTTAGATTACTTTTTAAAACATTTTGTAACTGTTTGTTGGATTTGTTTAGTAGTTGTCTCAGAAGTTCTCATTGATCTCATTAAAATATTGAGATTGTAAGATTCAAATGTGTGAATATATTGTAAAAAGTTGTTTTCCATTCTGTTTAATTAAATTATTTATTTAGTAAGTTAACTGTTTTGCTATCTATAACACATATGTCAAATCCTCTAAAATAGTATGTTAAGAACAACTAGATTGCTGGGATAGAGAATGTAGTAAATAAAACAACCCTAACAATGAGGATGAGTTTAATCCTTTAAACAAAAACTTAGTCTGACATGAAGTTCCTTTCTGCATAAAAATATACCTATCTTCAGGAATCAATATTTAAATTTCAATTTGTTAAAAGTTTTTGATGTTTTATTTAGTTTATGCTGTAATGATACGCATTACATCTTCCAGTCAATTTATGTCCATATCTTATGAAATAATTGCTTTTTTTACCCTATTAGTGGCAAGTCATTTTACCCTCAGTGGCAGAATGTTTTTAGGGGTTGCGCAAGGGTTTTCACTAAAAATATAAACAATAATTACAGTATACATGTTTTGCTATACACCTATATTTTCAGAATTAAATGGTGAATACAGTAATAGATTTTTTATTTAAAATTTACTACTTTGTAAATATGTATTTTTTTAGATTCATATATAAAAAATATAGTTGGGACCATGCCTATAAAATTTACTTCTATCACGGTTTTTCATTATGAGATAGCCTACAGATTTAAAATGTTTTCTAGTTTCTGAAAATGTATAACATTATGGTTATACCTATAAGTAAATTAAAGTTATCTTAAAAAAACTAAACATATGTACTTTCCCTATAGCTTAGGTCTTGCCTAAGATTTTTTTTCTATAAATATAAAAAAAATAAATGTTACAGTAAGTATATATTGTTACATATATTTCTCTTCAGAAAAACACGGAGAACAACAATATTTGATTGGAAACTAAGTATACAATTTTTTACAAAATTTATAAATTTTTGTGTAAACAATTTATAAAATATTCCAACTGAAGAAATGGTTACTTTTCTGTGTTTTTATAGACTCAGTAGAAAAGATGCTACATATGCAATTAATTGTAAATTTTATAGAATAAATGAAAATATCAAGTTTCATTATGATTATGTAAAACAAAACCATACAAAATTTATCATAAAAATAGCTAAACCATAGCGAAAATTTAGAATTTGTAGTTAAGGTATTTACAGTTCAATAATACCCATTGAAACAATTAGTTTTATTGTACATCAACATATATGATTAGTAAAATTCACAAATTGGAGTTAAATTGATTGAATAAACTGTATACATTGAAAAAGTTAACCCATACCACGCTGTAAACATATAGAATAGAATAGAATATGTTTTATTTTTTGAAAGATACAAGATTGTACAAATATGTATATGCATAATATATGTTTTAACATTAATATATACAACAATAAAATTTAAATGTATAGTATACTTAACATATAGTACACTTAATACTTTTATCATTATTATTGCATAGATAAAATATGTTGTAAACTAATATAGAGAACTAATCTTTAAAAAAATATAGGGCCTCATTAGGCAGAGCCTGTGTTGAGGTTCCTTCAAAATATGAAAAAACTTTAAAGCGCAAGACAATAGTTTGAAATACATTTAAATCCCACCTACACGATTAAAGTTCATTAGTTTAAAGATAATTATTTATTACATTTGTATATTTGTCAGAAGATCAATGCATTCATGTTTTAATAGCCAAGATTTTAATTTTATTGAAAAAAGTTTAAGATTTTTACATTTTTTAATAGGCTCAGGAATTGAATTAAACATTTTTGGTCCTAAAAAGCAATAACACTTTGTAAAGAAGGTCAAATTAGGTTTAGGAACTAATATATCCTCTTTCATCCTTAATTTACACTTAAATACACTATGTACTACTGACAAGTTACCACTTAGAATGTAAATATTTTTAAAACTTTGTGTATGAACATATATTTTAAAGGCGAGATAATTAGGCTAACAAACAATGGGTGTAATGGTTCCATTCTGCTTTTATATTCTTATAAATTTATTTTGTTGGGTTATTAAAGTCCTCAGATTGGTTTCAAAGGTTCTGCCTCAGCAAAATAAACCATAGTCTAATCTACTATGCACAAGCGAGTAATATAATGTTCTTAGAACATGGTCTGGACATAAAGGTTTCAAAAAATAAAATGTTCTTAATATACTATTTAATTTTTTTTTCAAATGTTCTGTATGATTTTTCCAATTCATTTCCTGATTAAGAGTTAAGCCAAGATATTTTAAGCTGTCAGTTTGTTTAACACTAGCACAGTCCATAACACACTTAGTGTTACTGCAAACAGTGTACAGATTTATAGATTATTTCATTATTGAATTTAATTTCATTTCTTAAGCTAAAATTAATATACTTTGTCTTTTCTGGTCTTAATATCATATTATTTTCTGTAAACCACAATTGAATCGCATTAAGATCCGCATTCAATGTATTATTTTTAACCGTCCAACAATTTTCCATATAACACAAGACCGTATCATCTGCGAATGATGTTAATTTACCATTAAGATTTGCAGTGCAAGATCATTAATATAGATAAGAAACAGAATTGCTCCCAAAACTGACCCTTGGGGTACACCATTATTAATATAACCTAAATCACTAAATGAACCATTAATTTTGACAAGTTGCTTTCTAAATGATAGATAACTTTCAAACCAAGAAAAAACAGTTCCCCGTATACCACAGTTATAAAGCTTTCTTAAAAGAATCTTATGATCTATAGTATCAAACGCCTTTTTAATGTCTAAAAAAATTGCACTGACCTTCTTACCCATGTTTAAGGAAACATAAATATCACCCATAAACTGCTTTAAAGCTGCTTCAGTATTCATCCCCTATCTGAAACCAAACTGTCTTTGACTAAAAAAATTTGTTTGCTCAAGGAACGTTACTAATTTTTTCTTCATTAATTTCTCAAAGATCTTTGCAAATTTTATTTTTGGGGGATTAGCCTCCGGATCACTGTTCAATACTTAAAGTGGTTTATATACCTGCATTCAAGTAATCCAAGTCGTTGCTTCTGCAACCGGTTTCAACTCGTCATGAGAGTCATCTTCAGGCCGTACAAGGATGTAATAAAATGTGATCACTTCATATGAAGGTCGTCACGAACACATAACGAATAACGGACACTACGAATATACGAACACATAACAAAACACTTAAAAACGTTGACATTAATGAACAACTAAAAATTCGCGACGCGTGCCGGGCTGGAGCGTAGTCTAGACTCCGATCCAGCCCGGCACGCATCGCGAATTTTTAGTTGTTCATTAATGTCAACGTTTTTAAGTGTTTTGTTATGTGTTTGTATATTCGTAGTGTCCGTTATTCGTTATGTGTTCGTGACGACCTTCATATGAAGTGATCACATTTTATTACATTCTTGTACGGCCTTAAGATGACTCTCATGACGAGTTGAAACCGGTTGCAGAAGCAACGACTTGGATTACTTGAATGCAGGTATATAAACCACTTTAAATCTTTGCAAACGTAGAAAGGAGAGATATTGGCCTAAATTTTTTTTAGGCCAATATTATGACAGGTCCATTTTTGTGCAAAGGAATCACCACAGCTGTTTTTAGAATATCTGGAAATACACCTTCCTCAAAACTTAAATTAACCAAATATAACAGAACATTAATTATTTTAGGATATGCTATTTGAACCATGTAAGAACTAACATTATCAATTCCTGGAGACTTTCTATTTTTTAGAGACATAATTACACTAGTCAAGTCCTCAGCTAATACAGGATCTAAAAACATAGATCTTAATGAATAATTTGTCTTAAAAATATCCTTAAGGTGGCAAGTCTCAAAGGCAGTTGGTTTATTTTCTGGATATTTAAATTATCTACTATGGACAAATAGTTATTAAATTCATTGCACATTATCTGAGTATCACTTACATCACTACCATTTATATTTAACTTATTTATTGATATATTTTTTTGTTTCTGTCCAGTTATATCATTAACAATCCGCCAAATAGCCTTCGAGTCACCATTATACTTTTTAAAAAGATCTTTTTAATACATTTTTTAATGTTACGAATTTCTACTTGTAATTTATTTCTAAATTTAATAAAATATTTTTTTAGCCTTATATTGTTTGGATGTTTTTTAACTTTATCATAAATTTAGTTTTTCAATTTTATCCATTCAAATATGATTATTTATCCAAGGTTTGAATTTCTTCTGATTTTTCTTTAAGACCCTACTCTCAAATACTGCCTTTTGAAATAAAGAGTGAAAATGATCAAACGCTGTTGACGGATTGCTATTGGAATAAACCTCAGTCCAGTTCGTCTTATCAAGATTTGATAAAAGCAGGTCATAGTCTGTGCGATATGTCTCCAAACTGGATTGTTCACCCGTCTGCACTACAGGCCTCACTGTCACCGTCACCATTGTTGCCGAGTGATCAGTTATCCCTGCGTGTATAACTTTAGCGCACACATCCATGGCATTCTTATTGGCCAACCTTACATAAGCATGGTCTATACATGATATTGTTTCATCAGTTATTCGTGTTGGTTGCCTTATTAAACATTCAAACCCGTTTAGTGCCATAATTGTGCTGTAACGCTCAATTGTATAAGTATTTTCAAGTAAATTTAAATTAATGTCACCAATAAAGAACATTTTTTTTTTAGTTAAAAATTATTATTCATTTCTATTCAATTCATTTATAAAAAAATGCTTATCAAAGCTATGTAGTCTGTATATGGTTATAATGCAAACGGATTTTAAATAACATTTAATTTCCAATTTTAATATATCAGCTGATTGAAAATTTGCTGATTCACAGGAAACAATTTCAATATCTTTTTTGACATATAATACAACACCCCAGCTCTATTTTCTATATTTGGTTTGGTATAACTTAAATAATTTGGTAATCTGTAGAGTTGAAGTTCATAATTTTTTATCCATACTTCTGTTAAAATTATTATTTCAGGAAACAAATTTCAACCTCTTAACTCTGCTACAAAAGTATCAAAATTACTTCTCATACTACGTGTATTTTGATGCAATACATCCAAATTATTCCATTCAATAACACAATATTTATTTATATTTGATTAGTAAAATAAGAGAACTGATTAAAATCCATTAAATATTCTGTTATATTCCATAGTACTATATAAATAGAAATATTAAAATTCTGCAACTAGACTATATTTAAGTTAGTAACAGAGAATAAACTTTAACAATAAAGATGATAACAAAAGTACAATTTAAAAACTTAAACGACGATATGTTGACTTTGCTCTAAACGTTGTAAGCGCATATACTCGTAATAATTACAAAAATATTATTTTCGTAGTAATGTTTCTAATTTAATCCGGTAGTGCGTTTGGGTTATGGGCGGTAACTCATGAGAGTCACATTGTGCAACTCGCTACCTTTTGCTGGCCTGTCAATCACTACGAGACTAGTTTTTGTCTGGCAGTGTACATTTCCGCTGCGCCGCCCAACGCCACAAGTTGCTACTGTCGAGCCGAGCGGTTGTAATTGTCCGCCATCTTACAGATTTGAAACTGTGTATTTAGTTGTTTTATCATTAGTTTAATATATGTTAGTAATTTATTAGTTTTAAGTGTCAATGTAAATAGTCCAGCCGATTTTGATTTTGTGGAAGGTACTAAATACATCGTAATCAATTATACATTTACATATTTTTTATTATATGTGTTATGTGCAGGCCCTTAATGTTTTTATTAGTTTATGTACAAGTAAATGTACTCAATTATACATATTTTATTGATATTAATAATATTTTGTATTGATTCATACTTTATAAGTGATCTATGCCTGAGGCTTACTTTCAAGTAAAAGTTTGCTTATTTTTATACTCGTATATAAGAAAAAAAACGTAAAGTAAGCTAATAAAAATTTCAAAATGTTATCATATCTTTTATTTTCCTGTACAGAACAATACAAAAAAATTAGCAACTAAAAAATTCGATTTTGATTTTTTTACAATAAATTAGCCCTTAATGGAAAATAGGTACTGTATAAATGGCGCTCTAAGGGTTAAAAATAAAAAATTACTTTTTTATTTGAATCAATAAAGAAATAATAACAAAGTAATCATATAACAATATTTCTCAAAAACATCTTAACACAACAACACTGATTTCATTCTAAAATCAAAACACAAAAGTATAATAATATACATGAATATATGAGCCGTAAACAAATACTCAAATTTGGTGTCAAAACATCAATTATGGTGCAAATACAGAAAATTACTGTGCTGTTTGTTATCTCTCCATTATAATACGAAACGGCTCAGACGTAGAACATGTGACATCTATAATCTTACGTTTCCAGTGCCACCAAGATTGTGTTGCTACAATACCGCTATGTATTGTAAAAAATAATTACCCCAGACATGTCCAGGCTAGCTATCACTTGCCACCAGTGGAGTTAACTGTTAAGCCTTAGGCACTTGCACACTTTTGTAGCACAAACACATGCGTGGGGCCTTTTCCACCCCATTTTGTTTTTTATTTTGTGTACATAAATATTTTAATTTGTTTCTCTTTTAATATAGTACTTTTTAAATGGTTTCTTTTAGAAGACCTACAGTGAATTTTAAGGTATTAGATTATGTTTTAAATTCTTATGAACCAATTTTTGTATAGTGTAATTTTCATAAAATGCTATATAGTATTCATCAAAAATATTTAGAAAATACTTGGGACAGTAAATATGAAATTAATTACCTTTTTATGGGTTTGAGAAAGGTAATACAAACAATTTATGAAGGTTTAAACATAGGTTTATTGAACAAATGTTTAAACAAAGTAGTAATGAATAATGGTTGATTGTAGTTGGTCAAATATGCAAGAAAATAAATAAATAAATAAATATTACAAGTTAAAAATGTCTACCAATAATCTGCCAACAAATTATTGTATTTACTTTACAAAAACTACAAATATTCGTTGAAAGAAATACATTCCAGGTCACTATCATCGTCAGAAATTATATTACTTTCTCTCTCACTCTCATCTCCAAAATCCTCCTCTGTTCTAAATTAAAGAGCTCTATTATCAATGTTTTTACGATATATCTATATAAGAATAAGAATATGTTTATTCAGCCTTCAAATTACAGTTACATATTAATACGTATAACACTGAAATACTAGCCATTTTTCCAGTACATATGGCTAGCACATCTTAAAACTTAATTAAATTTACAAAATTAAACAGTCCATTTTTGACAAATGATCTCGGCGGCTCACTGCAGCACGTGTGGTCTCCTTGGTGCTGTGTAATTAGTTATATCTTATACTAGACTCTTCACGTACCAAATATACATTTATAGTTAATACTAAATTCACAACAAAAAAATTTTTCTAAATATTGCAAAACTAATTTAACTACTTACAATTACATAAACAACCAAATGTTTTTACTTATTTACTATATATACTACTATATATACTATTTACTTATTATTATTATACTAAGTAACTACTTCTAAAAGATCCCTAATCTGTGTCTTGCCAAAAAGCCATGTTTTAATTTTTTGTGTAAATTGTTCAACATTTCTACATAACTTTATTTTTTTTGGTAATAAGTTGTAAATTTTTGGGCCCAAAAAGACAAAGGAGTTTTTAAAAATTGTTTTATTAACTTTTGGTCTTTTAAGAAGCCCTTGTGCGATGGATCTAGTAAGGTGTGGTGGCCCTATTATACTTCTGTTGCCACTGATAATGTAAAAGATTTTAAGCACTTTAAATACAAAAAGATATTTTAACGGAAGAATGTTCAGGCTTTGGAATAAAGGCATAGAACGATCCCTCTTATTTTTAAAAGCTATTATTCTAATAAAATGTTTTTGAATAATCTCTAATGGTTTTAATGTAACATCATACGCACTTCCCCATAATTCAATTCCATAAATGAGACGTGAGTGTATTAACGCGAAATATAGAACTCTCAGTAAATCTTCGTTTACTAGATTTCTCAAAAAATAAAACTTACGAATATTTTTCCTTAGTTGGTTTTGTAATTGACTTATATGCTTTTTCCAGGAAATCGATTCATCGATTGTAATACCGAGATATTTAATATGACAAACTTACTCAATGCGTGGACAATTACGTATTGCGACGCTTCCATCACAACCGTTAATAATATGAAACTGTAAACTATCATCGAAAGAAAACTTTTTGAGATCAAAATTTACAAATTTAGTTTTTTCTGCATTTACTACCATCTTATTAGAACTACACCACTGGTTTAACAATTTTAAGTCACTGTTCAATTTATCCCATATATTGATCCAATTACTGTCTGAATATCTGATAGATATATCATCAGCAAAAGCCGAAACTATTCCTGAAAATGGTACTTGAAGTAAATCATTGATAAAAATGATAAATAACGTTGCTGATAAAACTGACCCTTGTGGTACGCCTACATCTAAAGTTTTTGACTCGCTAAGAATATTTTGGATACGCACCTTTTGCGTCCTACCCACCAAAAAACTTTTAAACCAATCAAGAGGAACCCCCCGAATTCCCGCTGCATAAAGTTTTTTTAACAATATACTATGATTGACCAAATCGAAAGCTTTAGAAAAATCTACAAAAATCCCAGTTGCTTTTTGATTACTATTTATACAATTTAAAATACCCTGCATAAAGAAGCGAAGGGCTCCTTCAGTACTTTAATTTCTAGTAAAGCCAAACTGATATTGTGAAAAAAAATTTGTTCTATTTAAGAAAATTAACAATCTATCTTTCATACATCGTTCAAAAATTTTACTCATTACTGATAATAGGGCAATCGGTCAATGGTTTTGAATGAGCTCTCTCTCTCCCTTTTTAAAAATTGGCACAACAATGGATTGTTTAAGTTTTGTTGGAAATTTCCCATTCTGAAAACTTAAATTAACAATATGAGCTAAAACGCTTGCAATTTCAGGTTCTATAAATTTTATGAGCTGTACTGAAATATTGTCGTATCCGGTTGATTTTTTGTTTTTTAGATTTTTAATTATTTTGGAAATTTCATAATTCGTAACAGGATATAAAAATAAAGATTGTTGCTGATGTGCATAGGGTGGTATAGTCGATGACAGTGGCATGGCAGGTTGTAGACCGGCCACCAATGACAAGGGAGCACTAACAAAGTAGTCATTGAATAGGTTTGCTATTGTTTGTGGGTTGTCCTCTATACTACCATTATCTAGCCTTATCTTAATTGACTGGTCTTTGTCTGATTTGTCAACTAATCTGTTGATAATCTTCCACTGTTCTGTAGGATTGTTAGAATTTTTCTTGAATAAGTTTTGATTATATGCATGTTTCGTATTTTGTATAGCAACGTCTACATTTTCCTTAAATTTAATAAAAAATTGCATTAAGTTTGTATCATAAGGCCTTCCTCTCACCGCCCTCGCCAGCCTCTCCCTCTTATTAATTTTATTTAACAAAGCTTGAGTTATCCAGGGGCTTTTATTTTTTGCTTTTATGAGTGCTCCACTTAATGTTTTGAGCTTAGTGTTAATTTCTATATAATAGTTTAATGTCTGGTAAAATAGCTCTATTGCAACGTCTACATCTTGTTCATTTATAATTGCATTCCAATCTACATTAAGTAAACTACATTTTAAATCATTGAAGTCAGTATATTAAATAGTTCTATTAGTTACATTTGTGACATTTGTTTGTGCATTATTTATAATAAGTGCTGTAAGAGAGTGGTCTGTTATGCTGATATGAAATAAGCCACTGTTAAATAAATTCAAGTTGTTATGTCTTACAAAAATATGATCTATGCAAGAGGCTGAATCATTAGTAACTCTAGTATTTTCATTTATTAATGAACTAAAACTATTAGTATACATTACGGATAAGTAACTATCTGTATCTACAGTGCTTTTCTTCAAATCTATGTTTATGTCACCTATTATAACGGCATTTGATCTTAGTATCTTTAGTACAATGTCTAATTCATTTATAAAATTTCGCTCTGTATGTTCATGCAACCTGTATGTATATACATAGTACACTCATAACTGTTTTATTGGTAGTTATTTCTAAATTTAAAATATATGCAGTTTCCATAGTACACTGTATTAACTTACATCTAATACTATTCTGTACAAAAACCATGATTCCCCCTGCTCTAAAAAAGTTATTACATTTTGCAAAGACATTATAGTTAGGTATTTTATAATAATCAATTTCATCATCAAAAATCTAGATTTCACTTAAAATAATAACGTCAATATTTCTTTTTAAATTTTGTAAGTGAGTTAAGAATAAATCAAAGTTTTTCCTAACACTACGAATGTTTAGATGTATGAAGCTAATAGTATTAGCCTGGGAAGGGAAAAATGATTGTTCTGATGTTTCATAAATGTAACATTGTTTTGTTGTCATTGACGTATTACTTACTTAAAGTTTACAACTTATCTATATCTGACTTGACACTGATTTTTTTACATTTTTCGCCTTCTTGCTTCCTAACAAATATTTTCCCGTCTCTACACCAGAGGTATTTAAATCCCTTCTCCTGGGCCTTTTCTTTGACACTTTTTAGTAGTTGCTTATTCTCTGAAGATAAGTGTTCATTTACAAATACCTTATTTGTACTTTTGAAGCTGGCGTTCACTTGCTGAGCTGTTAGGGGCCGAACCGCTTTAAAACCTTGGATCCAGTTGTCTCGTTCTTCGTACGTTGCGAAGCGTACGATGATCGGTGAAATCCTTTTCTTATCGTACGTTGGGACACGATGCATTGCCACTATTTGCTCCCGCTTCATCTCAACTCCCATTGCCTTCGCAACGTCTTCCATGACCTTACCGACGTCTTCACTTGGTGTCTCTGGTATGCCATCAATTTCAATATTTTGTCGCCTTGAATGTTGTTCCATGTTCCTAACACGTACCTCCAGGTTACCTACCCTCTCTTGTAGCTCGATATTCTCTTTTTTCAATTTATTATTTTCTTCTTGTGTCTTCTTTAACTCAAACAAAACTTTCTCCATCAATTTATTGTTTTTATCAATGGAATCCGATAGAAACTGTAGAGAAGATCGAAGTTCCGTAGTTTCTTCATTGTAATTTTTTAATTCCTTAAACATATTGCGTTTAAATTCTTCCATGGTTTTTACAAGAAACTCTTTAGATACTGAGGAAACAGTGGCTGATTTATTACTTACTACAGAAGATCCCGACTCTTTCGGTTTTGCAAGATTCGCATGTCCAGTCTTTTTTAGCACTTCTTCTTTTAGGATTTACACATACTATGTGGAACACACCACCACAAGCACCAGCACACTTCACTGTGTCCTCTTCCTTCACACACTGGCAATCACATGTACCGCAGTTAACCGGCATTATAAATAAATTTTACTTGGTAAAACTATAGTAGGCCTATAGTACTGTAGTTGCCGAATAGACACGAGCTTAGAGCGAGATAGTCTGTGCCCTTTGCTCAGAACTGGAGCGATAAGCGACCGCCTGCTACAACTTACTGACAAAACTGTCAATTACACCAATTACACAAAAAATAACTAAAAAATGATAGTGAAAAACTAAATATAACTGAAAACCTAATAGTTTAAAACTTGAAACGTAAGTATACGCGTGCACTTGCACTGTGCACTAAGCAAGAGCAAAGTGGAAACTGGTTGACTATTTAGTATTTGTAGATAAGTGGAGGGAGTAATTGTGGTAAGGTACCCAGATGGGTGTTTGTGTAAACTAAAGGTTATTGCTCTTTTCATAATAACACATCCAGCTGGGGTGTATTTCACCCCGGTGGATTTAGATCTATAGGTTGAGTATCATTAGGGTTGTTGGCAAAAATTCACACAATATATGTTCAACTTCAAATATCAACAATTGAGTTATTAGTAGTCCCATTCATCTCCATTTATATAAGTTCATGTTGTCAATTATAGGTTTATGCTTACATTTTGCAAGTCACTGTCATAAATACCAACCTTTATTGCTATCATCAACCATCATAATTGTTCTCATAAATTTTCGTAAAATATTTATTCCTGGTATAGTAATAGTTATGGGCAAAATGTGTCCGTCATAAACTGACATAATTATAAATAAATTTCAGCAAAAATAAAAATGATGGTAACTTAGATTACAAAAACCTAAAATTGTACCATTTTTACCGGCGTGGTGACTCAGTGGCTAAGATTCGGACTGCGGAAGGTTTTGTTCAAGGTTCAAATCCCCAACTGTGCTAACATTCGGTGCTTCACTGTTTGTCGTCTTTCTATCATTTAATTGTTTCTATTATAAGAGGGGGTTTGTACCCATGATTGTAAATATTTTCATTGTTACTGTTCCCACTCCTTTTAAAGAAAACATGTAAAAATTTAATTATAAATTGGTGTTGTATTGATAAGATGTTTAATCGTCTGTTTTTGTACAGTAAAATTTAAAAATTGGTTTTATGTCTTATCATTTCAAGATCACATTCATTTCTATGGTTGTAAAATTCCCTATACTTTTTCAATTAAATCATGAATAACATTAATATGTATCTTCCATGACATTTTTTCGTCTAGTGTTACACCCAGATATATTTATAGGTATCTACCTTTTCAATAGTTCCAGAACCACAGTCAACATAGGAGTTACATTTTATATAATGGAATTTTACACAATTAACATAATCTTGTCCATCATATCAAGATTGATATAGTCGGATTTCTTCATGTTGATTTATCATGGCATTATTTGTACACCAATCACGTAATTTTATAAGTCTTGATTCAGATGGCCGTATATTGTTTCATAATTGTCATTATAGTATACTAAATAAAAATCTTTTGCAAATGTGACCGTTTTGCCGTTAACAGTTGTTATTAAGAGGTAATTTATAAAGATAATAAATAGAGTAGCAGAAAGGATCGATGCTCGTGGAACTCCTTTATTAACTATTTTGGCTGACTTAACCTATTATTTACCTTAACTACTTGCATACGTTTCTATAGATAACTGTTAAACCAATCGTTCCTGCCATTTATAGCTTATACAATAGAATATTGCTATCTACCATGTCGAAAGCTTTTTTAAAGTCAATAAATAATGATTTTGTTTTGTTATTGCTATTTATACTTTTGTAACCCTTTCGACAAACAATCCAATTCAACCTCTGACGATCTTCCTTTTATAAAACCAAATTGAAAAAAAGAAAAAAAACTTATAAAACTTTTTCTGCTGAAAAAGTTTTGAGAATTAAGGAATTAATTGCAGAAGGCTTATTAGCCTTTCTAATATTTTAGTTAATTTTGGAAGTAAAAACTAATCGGCCTTGGCTATCTATTTTAAGAACATTGGGGTTTTTTTAACAAAGGAATGAAAATACTATTTTTAAAATGACTTGGAAAAATCCCTGTGTTAAAAATAGGTGCATCTCTATGCATGAAACACACGTACACTGGTATTGACCCACTGGCCCACCCAAACAAGTTCAGTGGTATTGACCCATCCGCCCACCCATACACGCACAGTGGTATTGACCCACCCGCCTACCCATACACATACAGTGGTATTGACCCGCCCGTCCACCCATACACGTACATTGGTATTGACCCACCCTTCCTACCCATACACATACAGTGGTATTGACCCACCCGCCCACCCATACACGTACAGTGGTATTGACTCTCCCGCCCACCCATACACGCACAGTGGTATTGACCCTCCCGCCTACCCATACACATACAGTGGTATTGACCCACCCGTCCACCCATACACGTACATTGGTATTGACCCACCCTCCTACCCATACACATACAGTGGTATTGACCCACCCGCCCACCCATACACGCACAGTGGTATTGACCCACCCGCCCACCCATACACGCACAGTGGTATTGACCCTCCCGCCTACCCATACACATACAGTGGTATTGACCCACCCGTCCACCCATACACGTACATTGGTATTGACCCACCCTCCTACCCATACACATACAGTGGTATTGACCCACCCGCCCACCCATACACGTACACTGGTATTGACCCACCCTTCCTACCCATACACATACAGTGGTATTGACCCACCGCCCACCCGATTCACGTACAGTGGTATTGACCTTACGCCACCCATACACGCACATTGGTATTGACCCTCCCGCCTACCCATACACATACAGTGGTATTGACCCACCCGTCCACCCATACACGTACATTGGTATTGACCCACCCTCCTACCCATACACATACAGTGGTATTGACCCATACACGCACAGTGGTATTGACCCACCCGCCCACCCATACACGCACAGTGGTATTGACCCTCCCGCCTACCCATACACATACAGTGGTATTGACCCACCCGTCCACCCATACACGTACATTGGTATTGACCCACCCGCCCACCCATACACGCACAGTGGTATTGACCCACCCGCCCACCCATACACGTACACTGGTATTGACCCACCCGCCTACCCATACACATATAGTGGTATAGGTCTTAACGATTGGTGTCTTACAAAGGAATAATAATAGTTAACATATTATCTATGGTTTACTACTGGATTAATATAACATTTAAGGTTATAGATATTAACATTAAAATTTACTAAATAATGGTTGGATAACCCCATTTTTACTAATTTTATATAAAACGTAGTCAAGTATCTGTACCTGACTAATGTTATCTATACATGGTGTTTAGTTATGACCATCACGTGTACATTGTTTAACAAGGGGAACAAAGCTGTGATTACTTAGCAGGTCTGTAAATTGCTGTACATGTGTGGAACAAATTCAAATTAAAGTCACCCATAATGAACAATTGGATTTTGCTATGGATAACATACAATAAAATTCTATTACAAACACTTTTTTTGTGAAGTTGTGCACAATAAGAAGAGATAGCATTTTAATAACATATTATCTATTGTAAATCATAAATTGAAAAAAACCAACAAATATAATAAAATAGAACAACTTGTTTATTGAGGTAAAATCAGGGCAAACATTGCCGTTTCTTACATTAATCGAGAATTTGCTTGGCTACTTGAAAGAAAAGTATATCTATTTAATTTATACTAATTGATTTATAATCAAATTAAGCAAGTAAGAAGTAATTTTTTCTTTCCTTAACTCGTCATCGGTCACGTAGTTGGATGGAACAAGTTTGGTCACGCATAGAGAAAATTTCTCACCCATGACATTGACTAGTAATTAACTTTCATAAAAAATTGTGATTGTTTTATTTGTAAGTTTATTTGATACACTTTACGACATCATAAAGTAACTTTTGATGCCTTTTATTTCTTTAAAAACTACCGAAAATTATTAAATATAAATAGTTTTGTTATAATTATTTCATAAATGTTGTAGTTTTCACTATTCTAAATGTTAAATGCATATATTTTTTTTTAAATGCGGAAGATAATTAAAGCACATTTATAAAAAGAGGTTATTTATTAAATTTATCAAACGAAAATTATACAATTTACAGGACATGTTTTCCATTTTTAATCAAACTATTCATATAGAAATAAAAACTATTTATTTAAACGTTGACCCTTTCCATTGCTGCCCCCCCACAACTACTGTTTACAAGATTGTGCACAAAACACTTGAAAAGGTTTAGACAAAGCATTCCTGGACTGGTCTATGTTGTAGGTTGACCATTAAACAAGTTTACAATGTAACACCTATTTTAGAGAGATTTTCTCACCACACAACCGATTACCAGATAATCTCATTCAAATGCACACACACTTGTTGTTTATAACAGGAAGAAATGCGAACTATAACGGTACAAAGTTACAACATCTAAGTAGCAATCATCAATTCATATGAGCATATTTGAAAATTTTGTTTTAATTTGTACAAAGATTGTGACAAATTTTCAAGCAGCAAAGAAACTTCTTTTTTTCTTGTAAAAATGATTATTTAACTAACTAAAAAATTAGTTAATGATCAAGTAATTTTACTTATACAATTTTTTTTTTTTTAACAAGGCTTAGTATTTAATAATTTTGTATTTCGACATAGAGAGTAGGTGAAGTTTTAATTTTTAGGTAGGATAGATTTTTATTGTTAGTTTTATAAAGTACATGATTACCCACAGCTTCCAATTTCTAAGTTTTTATATTTATTACTTTTCTATAAAAGGTGTATTAGTGTCTTAAATGTCAGTGTTTTACAGTCATTGTGTGATTTCTTTATGGTTTAAGACACTATTTACGTTTAAAGGTAGGTTCAGATAGTATGTAGGTCACGAGCAGCAGTTACGCCAAATTGGGTACCAGATACATGTAGGACATAGTGAGTGTTGTAGCAGCGTGCAAGTAGCCCAGTGAGTAGCCAACCTCAGTTGTCGATTAAACAAAAGTTGATCCCACAGTATTATGTATAAAGGTAGGTGTGGAAATACTAAGTAGCCTACAAGACGCAGTTGCGCCACCTTGGCACAAAATACATGTAAAACATTGTGAGTATTGTAACAGCGTGCAAGTAGCCCAGTCAGTAGCCAGCGAGTGGCCAACCTCAGTTGTCGATTAAATGAAAGTTGATCCCACAGTATTTACGTATAAAGGTCGGTGTAAATACTGTGTACGAGACGCAGTTACGCCACCTTGGCACAAAACACATGTAAGATATTGTGAGTGTCGTAACAGCGTGCAAGGGGCCGACCTCAGTTGTCTATTAAACCAAAGTTAATCCCGCAGTATTTTCGCATGAATGTAGATAAGCACTATGGACCCCACGAACAGAAGTTATGCAAACTTGCTCCTAGACACATGTAGGATATTGTGTTATTACGGCGTGCGAGTGGCCAGTCAGTAGCCGGCAAGTGGCCGACCTCAGTTTCTGATTAAACCAAAGTTGATCCCACAGTATTTTATGTATAAAGGTAAGTAGGCATTTTGCCACAAGCAGCAGTTATGTCACCACATACATACATGTAGGACATTGTGAGTGTCAACGGCGTGCAAGTGGCAGACCTCAGTTGTTGATTAAACCAAAGTTGATTCTATGTTCAAACATGCAAATCATGTATATACATTGAATTACAAACCAAGGGTTCAGACATCTATTACTTACTAGTAGTAGGTAACTGAGCAAAGTGTAAACAAATTGTCATGAATTTTGTTATTAAAGAACCTCGCACTAAGATGAACTATCAATTTAAAAATAACTTCCAAGGGAAAATTTTATGTTTAAAAGTGGCAGCTGTTCTTGACTTCTGATTTCAACTGTTCTAGCCACCATTAACCAACAAGTGGCAGTTCAGCATTTTGTTGTATGCTTCATCTCTTTTTGCAGTGATTACAGCCAAATGTTTTGACCCATCTTTATGAAATTTTGTTTGAAATCCCATTATAAAAAATGGGAATTATTTATTTTTAATGGTTATAGGGCAGCCATTCAAAAGTATTGACTAAATCTCGGGAGTATACAGGACAACATCCTAAAATTTCATGGCGATCGGTTGGATGGTTTGGCAGCGCATAAACTTCAAACATATATATTTATATATATACAAACATCCTCTTTTATAAATATAGATAAAACTTTAGGATGTTGTCCTGTATACTCCCGAGATGGTTTCTGTGAAGTTTGATGCAGATCCGTCCACAGGGTCCCGCCCCACGGGCTCCTAAAGATCCCATGTTATTCAAATGGAGAATCTGAATTGTTTACAAAAGACATATGACTGTGTGGTTTAATGTAGTTTCACATGCCATAAGCAGATTGAAGTTCTCACAACAACAGTACTGTATATGTTTTGATTTATTGTAGTTCTACATTTCACCTTGAGAGTGTAGCACACACTACTTTTACTTGATCAGGTGATCTGTATTTGGTGTTAACCTTTTTTCCTCGGTAATTAAAACATGTAGTGAAACATGAAAATAAATAATTATTTGTTTTGCAGTTTACTTTTTATGAAAATGAAAGGCGAGACAACGTCCGCCGTGTTCAGCTAGTGCATTTTAAAACTGTACTTTAAGTTTTAATAATTTGTATCCTAGTTGGAACAAAAAGCACTGACATTTTAACTAGATTTTACTGTGCATCAGCTTTTATTACTTAAATCCTCTCAATGTATCACATTTATATTTTAATATATGGTTGACAGGAATGTTTTCTACAATTTTAAACATTTTTAACTTTTCACGATAAAATGTTCTTATCAATTTCCTTAAATGTCGTAAAATTCATTAATTGGTCAAGTTGTAATCCTTATAAAATGTTAAGTTACAATACATTACTTTCATAAGTAAATGCAGTGATTTTAAATAAATTATTAATCACTTTATTTATCAACGGATATGAAAGTAATATATCATAACTATAGGCCTACATTTAATAAGGATTACAACGTGACCAAGTAATTAACTGTACAACCCCTAGAAGCCAATAAATTGTTTTAGGAAATCAATACGAACATTTTTTCTTAAGAAATTAAAATTTTTGAAACTTATGGAAAAGATATTTGTCAACCACGTATTGAAATATAAATGAGATACATTAACGGGTTTTTTAGAACCTACTAAAAGTTTGAAGTTGACGCACAGTGAAAACTACTGAAAATTCCAGTACTTTTTTTGTTCCAACTAGGATTAAAACTTATGATAAAATTTATAAATGCATCTCATAATGTACAAGCAAAATAATAGTGGGATTGGATTTATCGTAGGCCTCTTAGTTTCTTACTTAACAACTGTCAAACTCAGGTAAACATAATTTCTGTGCTGACAGTATGGCATTTGCCTTGATTACATATCAAACCACCATAGACAGTTTTATTATTGTATTTTTTAAATTTACAAAAAATATTTTCTGTTACAAAAAAATCCTATTTCATCTCATATAAAATAATTTAAAAAATGATGACTCCAGCTAAACGATTTAGAAAAAAATAGGCTGAGAAGATTTTTCCTCAAGTGATCTGCAAGTTTAGTATTTGCAACAACAGCAAAAAGAAAAAAACTAAGATTGAGGGATGAATTTTTTTAATGGATACATAAGACTGATATTTTATTTTAAATTAGTAATGCCACTGATTTTATATACACATAGATAAATTTCTCAACCAATATTAAATGTTGTGTCTCAAATTATCAGCTGTTTTTGAGTGTTTTAGGGCAGCACTAGTGTAGTCGCATGTACCTGTAATGCACTTTAAACCTTCTGTACCTCACTGATTAATCGAATTAATAGCACAAATATTACTTACTATAACATGACATCTACTGAAAGTAATGTATAATCAAGAGTAATACATTAACATTTATTATGCATACACTTTAGTATAATCTACTAGTAATGTTTCTTATATTGTTTGATACCGTGCAAAGATAAACTGAAGGGAGATCTACTGTTTATTGAACTACTGACTGTACAGTTGGCCCAGTCTATTTGTGCTCGTAGACTCTACTGTACTAACCGTTCTCATAACTTTGAACTACTGACTGTACAGTTGGCCCAGTCTATTTGTGCTCGTAGACTCTACTGTACTAACCGTTCTCATAACTTTGAACCATTTCGTTTTTCTTACCAAAGACTAACAAATAATACTTTACATAAACCTAAACAAATATTAAAGTTTCATTTATTATTTAGTAATAATACAGACCGGGCCGTGGTTCTAGGCTTGTAGGAGAGATACTGCAAGCGAGGTAGTGAATATCTCCCACTATACTTCTACGTCTATTGTGTACAGTCTAAAGTCTTATTTAGGTTGGCTGCTATGTTAATATAATTTGCTCGATGGTGCTTGTGTGGATATGTCAACTTTACATAGTTATAAAGATAAGACTCTGGAATAAAGATTGATATAGTAACAAAATAATTAAAATAATAGTGCTTCTTCTATTATATTGCGAGTTATATTGGCAATAACTTATTTGGTTGCGTGCCACAAGAAAAATGTAAACAATCATTTAATAATGAAAATATATTTTTAGAAGAAAACAAAAAAACAGCTGATTTTGTTCCATCCGAGAACAGGGTAATTAGAAAATTTGTTAAGTATCACCATGAAGCGGTGTAGTAGACTGTGATGTTATATAGGTGAGATCAGCTGGTTTGATTATTCTATTAAATACTGGTAACTACGTGGAAGTATTTTCTAGGTACCGAGTCCGAGATGTTTATTTTTTAACATGAATGTACAACTGTTGTTGGAGAGCGAAATCCAATATGCACATGTTCAAACCACACACTCAGGACTATGAACTGATCAATATTACATTATAATCATACAGATGTTACAAAAAGATAATATTTTCAATATATTTTTTAAATATTAAAACCATATGTACAGTACAAACTCGGTTATCCGGCCTAATGTGGCGAAGGTCAAGCCGGATACTATAAAAGGCGGATAAAACAATAGTCATAAATAACTTGGTTTTATTGGAGAAACACATTTAGTAACTGATAACAGACAGCATGTGTAAGCAGAGTGCCTACAATTGCATGTGATGCAACACACTTTGCAGCAATTGTAATTAAACAAACGATTATTATCACGATCGTAAACTTAACTCCACTATATAAACAACAGACTGACAATGCCGAGAGTGTGTACATAAAATCAACTGTTCCACTTCCTCTACTCTCGAAATGGTCTCTTCCAGCCAGCCACACTAAACAAAAGTAAAGAACATTGCCAGCTTGGATCTTCAAGCTTGTCGAGAGAGTGGCAATACAGCGCCTGCAATTTTCAAAATGCAAAACCAAAATACTCGTGTACGACATTAGCATTTCAAAACTTCAGATTAATTGTAATTTTATTTTGTAAATGATTTTTATTGTTATCTACTTGCCGAACCAGATGAAACGGACCGCTGGATAAAGCGAGGGCAGATAATCGAGGTTGTACTATAATTTGTTTATTTAGTTGAGATCATTTAAAGAGATAAGAAACCTATCAATTTAACACTATGTAAATGTTACTATTAGTAAACAGTCAATAATGTTTATTAGAAATATATTCTAGGCCTAATTAACAGATATAACTTCAGAAACAGTAAAAATTAGTTGAAAGGTTATATTTACAAGTAGAATTGATACAAAATGATTAGTTACTGGTGCATTTCTATTATACCGGTATCTAATATTTTCCCATATCACCTTTTTAGAAAAGTACCTCCACCCTGTCCCGCTTCTATTAACCTCTTCTGAAGGTCGTGCACCTTTAGGCTGGGCCAAGTGCATTTGTATAGGAATTTTAATTGGGCAGTGTAATATTCCTCATTAAAATTTCCTCAGGACAGATAAATTGTATAGTCACATAATTTATGTTCATAGAAGACAGTAACTTAGTTGAGTCAAAGGTCGACTCTTCATCCAGTGATGTTCTTCCCACTATCATCGCTCCAACAAAAACAGTCACCAAGGGCTTCCAAGTCAGCAAGACTGACATTCCAGGTTTGTTTCATAAACTATTTACAATTAAAGATTATTTTTTACATTAGAATTTATTTATAATCAAACGGAATTATTTTTATTATTTATATTGTACGTATCATTGGAACATGTTTTAAAATTCACATTAAATTATCTATAACAACTGCAAATTTAGATAAAAAATTACCACGATTAAGGTGTTCTTAGAAGAGAATGATAAAATACAGTATTATTAAATCTTTTTGAATTAAAGTGTAATTCCATCTGAATGTATCTGATTTGAATCTTTCAAAATAAATTTAATGTACATATTTGTAACTATAAATCACATAATACATTATTTAGAATTACAGTTAAATTAAATTTCATTCAATGCAAATTTAAGTATCAAAATATAATTAATTTGTTGCTAATTTTGAAATTTTACAAGGTGATAAATAATAGTACATAGATAATAACAACCTCTTCATTGAATTTTAAGTAGTTGTGCTTAAATAACAGATTATAAATTTTGAGTTTATTAGGTTTTATGGGGAGAATCATGTTAAATGCATGTACTAAACTGAACAATTATTAAGTTTTACAAGTAAGTGAGTAATTTTTAAAAGGAAGTAATATAGACTGATTTAACGTAACTAGTAAGTGAGATATAACTCCACATTGGAAGAATTTATCTTCCTTTGATCTGAGATTAGGAAGTATGAGATTATGTCTAATAAGGTTATCTAAAGTTTTAGTTACTGTATTCATAACACATATTGAAAATGTTCTCTTTCTTTTTTCAATGAACTTCTTAATAATAAAACCAATTGTAAAAATATATATGGTCTGTCCAGAAAGAACATTACATTCCGTACAAGCTGTGCTAGAACCGTCAAACTTTCCACAGTGACTATACATCAAACTGTGGTAGAGTGTCTGTGTCACTTCTAATTTGTTCATTGCAAGTGTTGCATTAGAAAATCCAGTCATTTGTATCGTTTCAACACTAGTCGAGTGGAAAACTCTTAGCTTGGTGGGCCCGCAGTAAACTCTCAGTTTTCAAAAAATCCCTATTGTGCGGCCGAAGCTCAGTCAAGCGTGAGTGACTACTCCTCCCCGCGGTTTACATGTACATTATTAGGCTCTTGTATAAAAAGCTAAAAACTGAACCACTTGGTACACAAATTTTACCACATGTTTTAAATTTATAACAAATGTAAACATTATTTTAGTTATGTAGTGTGTGATGACAGTAACTTTGTTACCGAAAGGCCTCACAAAATAAAAAAATTAATATTGTAGTTTGTGAGTCCTTTCATACACTACCGTAATATTATAATATCTAGTAAAAAGAGCTTCAAGAATAAAGTTAAATATTGCTTGTTTTATTAAGACCTAAAAATCGATATAATATAGTATATTTAACTAATAAATTTGGTACAAATCTACGAGGTATAATCAAAAACTTCCCAGGATTGGTTGAAATAGACTTATTGGACAATGATTATAACTTACAAACCTATTTCCCTTCAAAATTCTCTCCTCCTACAGCAATAAACTTGTCCATATGATCATTCAAATGTTCAAAAGACTTAATTTTTTTAATTTTTTTCAATACTTTTGTCGCATTTTTCCAGTCAGCTTTAGCACCTGCAAATCGTTTTCACTTTATCGATGTTTTCACCATGTGAACAGGAGGAAATCGGCTGGCATGAGGTCAGACGAGTAGAGAGGATGTTCTAGCAGTGCTTGACCAGGTAGTTACGTATTAACGAGAATCGATGTGCAGGAGTATTGTCATGCAGCAAAATCTGATTGTTTTCTGCTAATTTTTCAGGCCGTTTAATAATGGCATCTCATAAACGCCTAAGAACTTTTGTGTGATTGAATTTTTCTCATCGTTATTGATGGATTGTTTGCATGGACAGTTTGCCGAACTCGCTTAATGTTGTCATCTGTGATTGCAGTCGCAAGGCATCCACTACGAGAGTCATCTTCAATGTTAGTGCGACTTTCAAGAAAACTGTTGTGCCATTTGTAAGATTGGCTTTTCTTCGTCGCCTCAACTCTGTACGTTGAATTAATATTTTAAGTGTCTCAGAAGATGACTTTTGAAGTAAAACGCAAAATGTAATGTTTTTTAGCTGTTCTTTCAATCAGTTTTCTAAAAGCAACAATGTAAACATGTAAATACACGATAAGCCCTCTCCATGGGGGAATAATGACGGCTGAGTGATACTCGTGCTACCCATATACCTTCTCCAGGAGTAGTACTAGCTGATAGACAGCAAAATTCCCACCGGCAACCACGCTGTGAGTCTCTGAACATGGATTGCAGGAATTTTTTGACTGTACCTCGTATATAATAAAAGTGAAATTACAACTTAATAAAGGAAATCTACTTAAAAATATGAACATGTTATATGTAACAATGTAGTCTCATAAAAAAATAAAAATGAAGATTCTGAGGTTCAGCTTGTATTAGTAAAAAATATGTATAACATACATTCATGATACATAGTAGATTCTGTGGATGTAGGCTTTCTTGTTTCAACTTGAGTAAAACAAAGCTACAGTTTCAATTTTGGCTAGTAGCCAAATTATAAATTTGTATAATAGAGGTTGGAGTATAAGAAATGTCACTTTATATGTATTAGGAATTTTAATAAAAAAGGACTTGTTACTCTTAAGTGGATTTGAGGAAAACTTTAGCTCTCCAGGAATTTCAAATATTATATTTGTCAACTTTGTTTTTGAAATTTGTTAATGATGGAGTATCAGATGAGGGAGACAAAGGTAGTTGGATATTTGCCATCATTACGTGAAAATTACCAATCACGACGTTTTGATTTGGTAAAACCCAAACCTTTTTCAAGTGCTAAAAACTAAATTACATCTACACAAACATGTTATAAAACTACGTTCTTAAACTAATAAACTTATCTACTTTAATAATTATCTACATTTTTACCTAGATCCTAGAATGGAGTACAACAAAATCAACTTATACTAAATATAAAATATTAACAGGGTTAAATTAATATAACCAATTAGGCGCTGTCAAGATCACGATATCAACGAAAAAATGTTAAAACACAATTAAAATTAATGTTCAAATCAGACTGAAATAAGATTACATTAACCAATCATAAATATATAGTAGGCCTACCTGAAAAACACTATTAATTTATAATAACATTCAACATGCAAAAAAATGATATATATATATATATATATATATATATATATATATATATATATGACTCGGAAGGGCTGAGACTACTATTACAATTACATTTTAACCTGAAAAGACAACAATTATTAGGAATAAAACAACATAATAATCAAATATTACAAAAATGACGAAGTCTTACGACCCGCAGTGACGATGGCGTCTAGACGTCCCAGGCACGAAGTGAGGATGATACAATCCAAATGCAGTGTCTACGAAGTTCCCTCCAAGGTGATAAAACACGGGGACAAGACAAACATACATACTACACTTCATAACAACCAAACACAGACATGGTACCTTTGTCTCCCTCATTATATTTGTCAATTGTTATATATATTAACAAACTTTAAACAATTTTTAGTTTGATTGTAAAAAAAATTTGTATTAAAATATTATTTCGAACTCAATTTAACACATCCCTAGGAGAAGGTGGTCTTGAGCCTGGTGATGGAACATTAAGATCTACCTCGCCTTCTTTTGGGAAAACGACACCAGACCGATCCAGTCCAGATGTCCAGAGAGAAGTGAAGAACACTGTAGACATTGACAACAAAACCACTGCCAAGTAAGTATATAGAACCATGGAAGTATGGACCAAGTATTACTGATTCTGCAAACAGTGGCGGCTCCGAGTCAAAGTAGTAGGTACAGCCCAACAATACAATCATTGCATATATGAGAAAGATACTTGGAAATCGGATGAAAAAATGTTTTTTGTGGACAACTCCAAATTTAAGCTAGAAACAAAATATGCTGAAATATTATTTATCTTTAAATATAAATTATGTAAATTAAATTTTCTTTATGAATTTAACAAAGGTGCCTTTTAGTTAGTTTAAATGGTTAATAATTAAATAACTTGGATTAGCTAGCTGTTGCATTGCTTAGCTTCCAAAGACCTAATCGATACAAACAAATTCAAATGAACACAGTTATATAAACATTTATTACCATAAAAAAATAGTTCAGCTCACCAACAGGTGGGATGAACCTCCCTTGTAGGGAGTGGACACTTTTGAATTGATTCCGAACTGGTTTTGGCAATTGTAACTACTGGAAGTATAAATGGGGATTGACACTAGATCAGTTGTGTGATTGTGGGGAGTCTATCCAAACAATGGATCACATTGCTACAGCATGCCCCTGCGTTCTTTTACGGAGGGATTAGCCAGCATAAACAAAATCAGTGAGGCAGGTCTTAAATGGCCCGATGAATTGGACTTAGCTTTGTAACATGAGATCACTTTACATTTTTATTTATCAATCAATTAACTAATAATATCATGACTTTTGGATCTTTATCCAAACTATACATCACAGCTTTATAAAATTAAAAAATGGTAGCTGACAACAACCATAGGATATATATATATATATATATATATATATATATATATATATATATATATATACTAGCACAGTACCCGTCCTTCATACGGTGTTTATGTTGAAGTAGTTGTGCTTATTGCATACAGTAATACAACACATGTACCTACTGGCATCTATATAATGCAAAAGTGCGTTGTGGTCACGGTACCCCTAGGAAAGTGGACGGTAGGTGTCACTCGCATCTCCTATGAAGTCACATGGGCGAAATAGCAACAACAAACACAAAAATACTGTTCTAATTCACTTAGTTTACAATTCCAGCTGATAAGTAGTAAATAACTTGCCTACTATTTGGCTTAATGCTCATATGCGATTGGTAGATTAAGTTACCAGTATTTTATCGAATAATCAAACCAGGTGATTTCGCCCAAGTGACGTCACAGTCTACTGTGCAGGCTCGTCGTGATACCTACCGTCTTCTAGTTATAGTGGTAGTGGCTAGGTTTGATATGTTTTTTTACTTCAGAGTAAGCTGTTTATTTTTTCCAATTGTTGATTAATGACAATTATTAATTGTCAAATCGGTATTGCCATGGAGGTTGCATTGATACTTCTTAGAACCCCTAGGGTGGTTTACTGATGGAATTTCAAAATAAAGATAGGCCTCTGTGTTAACCAGAGACCCTAAGAATGTCCATGCAAAATTTCAGCTGAATGGGTCCAGTAGTTTTTGCGTGATTGAGTAACACACACACACACACAGACACCATTAGATTTTTATATAATATTAAGATATATACTATAAAAAACAGATTGTGGTATATTTTTGCTGTAGATGTAAAAATACTATCTTTAGAATAAATTTTTTTACAAATAAACTCAAAGGAGTGACTTATTTTTATAGCATAAAAGTAATTTTTTAAGAACTAAGGTTTTTATTTATTTAAATAATATGTTTTTTTCTGTGAGTCAAATAATGTTCAGTTGTTAACATATTTTGCTGTTTTTAAGTGTAAAATACTCAATTTATCTTAAGATCTTTATATCTTATTTATGATCAAATTATCTTTTAATGTAGGGCCTACACAATATTGAACCTTGCTGATAATTAAATGGCATTGGTACAACATTTTGTACTTGTCACTTGGTTTGAACTCTCATTTTATTTCTTTCATTAGAGAGCCCATGTTATAGAGGCTTGTTTGATGGCAGCCTGACTCTAGCCATCTCGAAAGTGCAGAGTGCTTTTCAGCATAAAAATGGCTTATAAAAGACTTAGAGTGAGGCTAATGTTAACCTTTTATTTATACAATGTATATTTAGCGCTGATTTATTGTAAAAAAATCAAAACTAAATTTTTTAGTTGCTAATTTTGTTTTATTGTTCTGTACAGGAAAATAAAAGATATGATAACATTTTGAAATTTTTATTAGCTTTACCTTTTTTTCTTATATATGAATATGTAAATAAACAAACTTTCACTTGAAAGTAAGCCTCAGGCATAGATCACTTATACAGTATGAATCAATATAAAATATTATTACTATTAATAAAAAAATATGTATAATCGAGTACATTTACCTGTTCATAAACTGATAAAGACAGGGCCTGCACATAGCACATATAATAAAAAATAAGTAAATACAAATAGCACTTGATTACGATGTATTTAGTACCTTCCACAAAAACAAAATAGGCCGGATTATTTATTTTGACACTTAAAACTAATAAATTTCTAACATATATTAAAGTAAAGTAATGATAAAACAAATAAATATACAGTTTCAAAGAGGTAAGGCGGCGGATAATGACAACCGCTCGGCTCGACAGTAACTGCGCAAATATGTGCTTGTGGCGTTGGGCGGCACAGCGGAAATGTACACTGCTAGACAAAAACCAGTCTCGTTGTGATGGACAGTACAATAAAAGGTCGCGAGTCGCACAATGTGTCTCTCATGAGTCACCGCTTATAACCCAAATGCACTACTGGATTAAATTAGAAACAGTATTACGAAAATCTTTTTTGTAATTATCACTTGTATATGCGCTTACGGCGTTTAGAGCAAAGTCAATATATGCACGTGTATGCGCTTACGGCGTGATAAGGGTTAAGATGAGCATGCTGCTGCATATGTGTGTATATATATATATATATATATGCGGTTCGTCGTCGTTTATTAGCTTGAAAACCAAACTGATTATGAAAGAAGCAGTCACTTATAGTTAACATTTAAATCATTCTATTGAATATATATACATATATGTACATATATGCATTCTATACATATATATACATATATGTATACAGATCACTTTCCTTGGGTTATACTGGTTGAGGCAATCTGGTTATACTGCAACCATAAGAGAAAACATAAAAACTTTGCCAAGGGATCTTTAAAAATTCCAGCAGAAGGACTCAAGAAATAAATTATCTCCCAAACAATAGTTTTAAAATTGTCATTGAATCTAGCTTTCTTTAAGTATATTTATAATAATTTTCTTATGTGTATTAAAACTAGTGTATCATGATCATAGCTGCTCTGAGCTTTCTGGTTAAGATCAGTACAACTAGGGATGACGGTTGGCTTGTTATGAGCTAGTCACTGATAAAAGTTACTGTAAATACAATATGTAAATCAAGGTTATTGCCTATGAATAGTTCAAATTAATGAAATCCTACATAGAAACTCATTGTTATTTTTTGAATATCAGATTTCATTCTGATTGCAAAACATGAGAACTGTGCTAGTTCTGAATAAAATAAACTTATAGGATACTCAGAGAAAAATATTTAACGTATAGAAGACATTTGAGATAGAATAAACTGTTTGTTTGAACCAGAAATCTTAAAGCGGAGGAGGAATGGAAGAAAGTACGAGGGGACAGTAAAGAGCAGCTGCACATGGTGACTATAGGCCATGTCGACGCTGGTAAAAGCACGCTTATGGGACACCTCCTTTACCTACTGGGACGTGTCAACAGCAAGCTAATGCACAAGTACGAGCAGGAGAGCCGTAAGTTGGGGAAGCAGTCATTCATGTACGCGTGGATCCTCGATGAAACTGGTGAGGAAAGGTAGGTAATATTGCCATCATGTATAAAGTTAGCTTATGCTTCCTTTACACTAATAAATCTTTTGTTTTAACAAAAGATAACCATAACCATAAACATTGAGATGGTTCACTAGGTTGAAATGTGATTGTGACACAGTAGTTGATTTCATTGTATCATTCTTACATGTCATTCCATCATAAACAGTGGGGTTTAGAGCTTAGTTTTAAAGTAATCATATGTACAATACACTAGTTATATGAATTCTTTTTCAATCGCTGCAAAAGTAAAAAAAAAATAAAACTAGGAGTATATTCTTGTCACCTTTTCCTATTGCCCTTTAAAAACACTATTTACATTATTATCTGATCATAATGAAATTTGAATTCACTAATTTCTTAAACCATTCATAAGACAATAGTTAAATCATTATTAATTTTTTCAAAAAGTTTTTCTTGTAACTGACAATTCATATGGATATAAATAAAACTTATTCATAAATGTTAGCACAGTTTTTTATTTTAATGTGATAATATACCGGCATTTTTATATTAACTAATAAATGAAGACCATTACTATCCTGCACTATGAGATTGCTACGTTTTCCAGTGATCAAGCAGGTAAAACATAAAGCTGCACACTCTAAATCTGCTGTGATGCTGCAATAAGTTCTCACAACTTATCTTGCGCATGTTTTGTGGTATTTAACCTTTGTCACTAATGGTATTATTGATTTAATGCAAACTTCATCTTCCACTGAGGCTTGGTGGTCAGCATAATCAATGTTTAGTTTTAAGAGTAAAACCTCCAACTGCTCAGCCAAAACCATGCACATCAATCACCAGGTCCTGACCTTTTTAAAACTCATCAACTCATTTACAAACATTACTTCTATTAGTACAGCCTTCTTTAGTTATTTAGAGTAGACATTTGCTGGCTCAGCTAATAAACGAACATAGAATTTTATAGTTTTATATTTATAAGTTGTATAGTTTCATGTATACAACCCATGTATATAACCCATAGTTCATGTATATAACCCACCCACCCGCCCATACAAGAACAGTTGATATTGACCCACCCACCTGCCCATACAAGAACAGTTGCATTGACCTACCCACCCGCCTTTACAAGAACAGTTGCATTGACCCACCCACCCGTCCTAACAAATGCTACTGCTGCAAAACTCTATGTCCAACTCGCCTTAAACACGTTGTCACGAGTTAAAACACGCACGTTCACAACTTTTTAACGTTAAGCAATCACTGGAACTTCGATAAAATGTTAAAACTTCGGAGCGATCATAACATACGTCTTGTTATACCAAGATGCCCCCACTTAAGTCCCACCCATACACGTACAGTGGTATTGACCCACCCGCCCACCTATACACGTACCCATATTGGTGGTATAGTGAACTTGCCAATGTGTTGACGTTATAAACAGAGCAATGGATCTGGGGTCAACCTCAGGAGGTCAAGGTGTTGTTGCAGAGACTTAAGTAGTGGTGGTGTTGGGACACAGGATTAATAAAACACAGCAATGAATCTGGAGTCAACCTCACGAGGTCAAGGGGTTGTAACAGGGACTGGGGTTATGGGGCGCAGGATTAATTAAACACAGTAATGGATCTGGAGTCAACCTGAAGAGGTCAAGGGGTTACTGTAGCAAGAACTGGGGTAGCGATGGTGCTGAGGAGCAAGATAAACACAGCAATGGATCTGGGGTTCACCTCAGAAGGTCAAAGGGTTGCTGTAACAGGGACTGGAGTAGTGATGGTGTTGGGGTGCAAGATCAGTTAAACACAGCAATGGATCTGGGGTAAATCTCAGGAGCTTAAGGGGTTGTTGTAACTGGGACTGGGGTAGTGGTATCGTTGGAGCGCAGCATTAATTAAACACACAATGAATCTGGGGTCAACCTGAGGTGGTCAAGGGATTGTTGTTGCAGGGACTTGGGTAATGGTGGTGTTGGGGCACAGGATTAATAAAAACAGTAATGGATCTGGGGTCAACCTCAGGAGGTGAAGTGGTTGCTGTAGCAGGGACTGGGGTAATGATGGTGTTGGTGCGCTGGATCAATTAAACACAGCAATGGATCTGGAGTCAACTTCAGGAGGTCAAGGGTTGTTGTAGCAGGGGCTGGGCTAGTGTTGGTGTTGGGGTGCAAGATCAATTAAACACAGCAATGGATCTGGAGTCAATCTCAGGAGCTCAAGGGGTTGTTGAAAGGGGGTAGTGGTGGTGTTGGGGCGCAGGATTAATTACAATTTTGTAATGAGATAATTCCTAATCTAGTTAAAACTGTAAAAAATTATGCTCCCTCAGGCTCTTAACAAGATATCAGCATTTAAGAGATACGTCGTTAATATTTACGTGGTAGAACCAAATAAAGTAAATTTTCTTGTACTGTGCACTTCTGTGGTTATTTAACAATCATTCTCTAAACTCGTGGTGTTGTAGAAGGTAGAAAAGGGGTGGAAATTTTAATCATGGCTTAGACATTCAATAATTGGAAAAAGAATAATACATTTTGAATATACAAGGTTTAAGAAGAAAAATATTATAAATTAAATATAAAGCACATTCTGTTTGTCAGTCATTAATGGATATTTTACATTTTAATGACACTATTTTAATCTACTTAGTCATAGTGTAAGAACACTTTATTCATACACAAATAGTAATAACTTAACCTTAACATCTGTATGTCTATATGCAGATGATTTAACCCTAAAAATATCTGGTAATTCACAAGAAGATGTTGATATAAAGTCACTTGTCGAATTGGCAAATATTCAGCAACATCTTAATGACCGTAATTTGATTCTTAATCCAGAGAAAACTAAATATGTACACTTTAAAACCAGGCAGACTAGAAGTGACTTTAATCCTCAAATTACCATAAATGATATAGAAATAGAAAAAAAAGAGGAAATGAAATTCTTAGGATTACTCATTGATAGTTCATTGAGTTGGAATGGCCATATTAATTATATTCTAGGTAAAATAAACTCTGGATTATATGCATTAAGAAAAATGTCAGTAATATGTAACATTTCAGTTTTAAAACAGATATATTTTTCTCATATACACTCTCATATAACCTATGGAATTTGTGTTTATGGTGCAACAAAGAAAGAAAATTTAGATAGGATTTTAAAAACTCAAAAAAAAGCAATTAGGATTATGCTTAACTTAAAGTCAGATGCATCTGTAAAAAAATTTTTTAAAGAACTTAACATATTAACAGTATATGGTCAATATATTTATGAAACAATAATGTATGTTAAAAAGAATCAACAACTCAATTTAAGACATTCAAATCTGACTCATAACTATAACACAAGAAAAAAAAATGAAACTATATTTTTTTCAACATAGATTACAGTTTTTTAAAAAGAATATATATTTTAACGGTCTCAGATTTTTGAACAATATTCTTCATAATATAAGAACTTTTGAATCTCACAACAAATTTTCTCAAGTGCTAAAACGGTTTTTAATTGATTTGACACTGTATGCAATTGATGAGTTCGAAGATTGCAACTAAAACAATGTATTCTAATGTAGGTCCTTGTATTTAGTTTCTTGTAAATGACACTATTCAATGTACTCTGTATGTACTTTTTATGAATGATATTTTGATTTTGATTTTATTTGATCTTAAGTCATTGTGTTGATCAGAAATCGAGGTATCACAATGGATGTTGGCCAGTCTCAGCTGGAGACGGAGACCAAGGTGGTGACTTTACTGGATGCTCCAGGACACAAAGACTTTATTCCCAACATGATAACCGGAGCAGCACAAGCAGATGTGGCCCTACTGGTGGTGGACGCTACACGGGGAGAGTTTGAGACCGGTTTTGAGTCCGGTGGACAGACAAGAGAACATGCATTGCTAGTGCGCTCGCTTGGTGAATATATTTTCTTTTCCTTCTTAATGCTTGTTTTTGATTGGCCTCCATGAATACTTTGCTAGTACAGTAGAACCCCGATTAACCGAAATAAAGGGGGAAGAGCCGTTTCGGATAACCAATTTTTTGGTTAAACCATCATATGCTAAAAATAGCCTATTAACATGGTGAGTAGGAAAAATGAATTTACAAACAATGTAATACAAACAATAATACAGTATTTTATTTTAGCAACAAAAAATGTTATATTGGGTTAGAAAATACTAATTACTGAACAACTGAAGTTACTACAGCATTGTACATTAATTATTATGTTTATAAAAAGTAAAAAAAATCAGTGATTTTTGTTTACTTTTTCGTAAGTCCTTGGCATCGTTTTCAAGCAGCGATGTCCCGCCATCTTGTTATTAGAAATACGTCAGTAGGCGTCGATTCACTGCATTGTTCCACAAATTTTAGAGAAAAGTAAAATAACCTGATTTCGGTTAACCGGAGTTCTACTGTATAATGATAAATGAAATGCTTTTATAACTGAAATGAACTTGGTAGTTTTGTTAAAAAAATAATAGCCTGTTGTGAAAAAAAATATCTTACTATATTTCATATGGTTGCTTTAAAACAAAAACTCATTTTGTAATGAGATACATATACACTGCTGTTCAGTTTATTGCAGAGTCAGGATAATCACTATCCTCCACCATCTATCTCTGTCTCTTCACAGCTTCTCCTCACACACCTCAGCCCACACCACTCCTCTTCACATCCTTTCTGACATATTCAATCCATCTATTTCTTGGTCTTCCTCTTAGTATTCTTTCTATAGTTACTATCTCTCCCATTTGTCATAGTACCCATACCACCTAATTCTTGGCTTTTTAATTCTTCTTCTCAACTTTTCCTCCACCAAGTCTCTCCTAATTTTTAATTTTCTAATTCTATTCCTTTTTGTCTTATCGTTAATTAATTGCTCTCAAAAACCTATTTCCTCTGCCTGTATCCCACTCCAATTTCTGCATGTCATCTTTCAAGTCTCAGCTGCATGTGTAACTGCAAGGACAAAAGGCGTATACGTTATTAATGTAGCTTTTCTTGGCTAATAGCCTTTTCCCGACCTAATAGAAATCTACTGTTTGAATCTACCATCATTCATCATCACTGCTCCCAATATATCAGTTATCTTCCAATTTGTATAAATACTCACTGAGGTAAATTAATTTATAACATTTGTAACATTTATAACATTATTAATAAATTAATTGAACATTTAATGTTCAATAAATGAAAATGTTTGTTTATATGATTTTACCAGGAGTAGTTTTGATTTAAAAGGGATAGTTTTTAAGGGTATTAATATCTTAAAACACCATGATTTAAGTTCTATGAGGTATGTACAGTAAAAAAGTTCCCGGAATTGATGTGCAGAGACACACAGCGTCGTTGCTGGAGGGAATTTCATTGTTTATCAGTTAGTACTATTTCTGGAGAAGGGATATGAGTAGTGCGAGTATCGCTCAGCCGCCATTGTTCCCCTGTGGAGAGAGCTTTTCGTGTATTTGCGTGTTTACATTGTCGCTTTTTGAAAATTTATTTAAAGAACAGCTAAAACACATTAAATTTTGTGTTTTACCTCAAAAGTCATCTTCTAAGACACTTAAAATGCTCGAACATGCATACGAAGTTGAGGCGATGAAGGAAAGCCAATTTTACAAATGGCATAAACATTTTCGTGAAGGCCGCATTAACATTGAAGATGACTCCCATAGTGGACGTCCTTTGACTGCAATCACAGATGAAAACGTTAAGCGAGTTCAGAAAACTGTCTATGCAAACTGAAGAATAACGATTGATGAAACCGCATATCAAATTAAGTACATTTTTCAATACAAAAGTTCTTACGCACTTACGAGATGCCATTATGAGTAAATGGCCTGAAAAATTAGCAGAAAACAAATGGATTTTGCTTGAGACACATCACCCCCACCACCAAACTGGAAGTACAGGGGGATGGCTCAAAACCAGACAAGCGCTGGGATCACGGGCGGCAGTTGGAGGGTTAAATCATAACCAAGCAGCTGAGCAAAAAAAAAAAAAAATATTTATTATAAAAGAATTCAACAAATTTGGCAGAAGGCCACAATCTCAGAAATAACACTCAAAACAAGAAATACACCATGAAACACATAATAAACAAAGAATTACAAACTATCCACAAAATTGGTGAAAGCTACAAATACCATAAATTACAGACCTGCAGAATTACTAGAAAGATAAAATTTAGGAGAAATTTATATTGAAAAATTTGGAAATTTGAACAAAACCAATTAACCAGCAATTAAGCCCACATCCCATAATTCCACCGAGGCCAGGGATTCAGCCGAAATCCCTGGGTAGCTCCGAATTGAAATTAATAGTAAAAAATTATTAAATAATCCCCTTTTGGTGAAGTAATTTAAAAATCAAGAAATTAAAAAAAAAAATATAGTACAGAACCGTTTTATCAAAAAAACCAGACTAACATTACACTACACAAAATAAAAACCACCTTAATAACTAGGCCTAACACAACAAAGAAAAGCATATATATAAATTATTAAAGGCAGTAGAAATAACAAATTTCAAAGACGTACCTAAATATTTAGAAATAATAGAATAACAAATTAAATAATATTTAATGGTAATATAAAATTCTCAAATAAATATAACACTTAAATTTAAAAATAAGTAATTGGTTAACAAAAAAATTTCCTATTAATGTTTGGGCTGTGTAAAATAAGTTTATGTACATTCTTGGCACTTTTTTTTTCTTGCTTGGCCTAGGCCTATTATTAAAAAGTTCTGCCCAACAGAAAAATGTTTAATGTACCACCCCCAGCTCAGCCGCCGTGAACAAACTTGGAAAGGACTGACCTGAGGACAGAAGAAAGGATCCCTAAGCAGTTAAGAGGGAGCGGAGTTGCACAATAGGCTGTCTATTACATGGTCCCAAGGCCAGGCCAGCACAGTAGAGATGGCAGAAGATCGGCCGGGCGGCTGGCTGAGGGAACAAGTCCTACTCGAGGACACTAGACTAAACAGCCAAACCACAACACATTAGAATAAAGTACAGCCAAAACAAAATAACACACATTACAATATAAAATATATAAAAAAAAAAAAAAAAAAAAATAATAATATTTTAGGAACAAACTTACAATAAACTACATATTTACAGGAAAATGCCTAATTGAACGGTAGATACATAAAAGAACCTGAAAGGGTGGTAGAAACTATAAGTTAAGAATACAGGAATTAACAAAATTAAACAGGTAGAATAGGCTATTGTCAAAGAACAGAAATATAGCAAAAAGGTACCTCAAATTGCAAAATGCTCAATAAAAATTATATAGAACTAACTTTGAATATAAAACATAAATATAATAAGAATTAAGTGATAAGAAAAAATAAATTGAGCACATGGGCTCGAACCTAGGTTGACCATTATCTAGACAAAGGACACAAACAATCTAATAATATACTGAAAATAACAAATAAACGTGATTATTATTTACACAAAAATATTTTCACCAAAAGGGTGATTAGGTATTCGAAATTAAACAAAATTGAGCTGTTAGCCACTCATGATGTTAACAGGAAGGTGGTGAAACTAACCACAAAACCCGGGTGAACCAAAAGCCGGAAACACGGAACAAAACAAGGCCTGAGCCAACAGCCATGAAAGTAACAAATCAACAGCGCAAGAGCGATCTCAGGCAGCCTCGTAAACGTAAGAGAAGAGGAAAAAAATGTACCGGTGAAAAGACCCGGTACATGCTGCATAACAATACATCTGCAATTCGATCTCTGTAAATACGTATCTACCTAGTCAAGCTCCGCATTACCACGCTAGAACACCCTCCCTACTCGTCTGGCCCAACGCCGGCTGATTTCATCCTGTTCACATAGTGAAAAAAATTTGCAGGTGCTAATGCTCTCAGAAAAAAATGCAATAAAAGTATTGAAATGCCTTAAAAAAAGTAAGCGTCAGAAGTGTTTTGAACATCTAAATGATCGTTGGGACAAGTGTATTGTCATAGGAGGAGAGTATTTTATATTTATAAGTTGGTTTATAAGTTTATATCTTTATCCAATAAATATATTTCAACCTATTCCGGGAACTTTTTTACTGTACCTCGTATAGTATAAAATAATAAATATTTAACATATCTCAATACAATTATATCCTATACAATGCTTAACAAAATTGTTTTCCTGTATATTACAATAAGGGACGGTTTTTACATCCTTAAAATAAAGAGCGCAACTTGCACTTGTATAACTTTTGAAGTAGAGAGTAAGATGAGCTTAGTTCCAATTTTTCAGAAAATTTGGCCTTGAAAACTTTCAGAAGTTTTATTTTATTTTCATCTTCAGTGACTGGACTAGTAACTGCCGCTAGGGATGTGCGATGCAGCAAATTTGTTCACTTCTATACAATTCAATTCGATGCACACACACACAGAATTTATGGTTTTTATTAAGTTTAAGAAGCGGTTTAGTAATAATAATACCTTTCGTTACAGGCACCATATGATGCTAATACAAATAATTATAGTTAAAAACATAAATTTCTTGATCATATAAATGTTAATTATAAATTATAAAGCTAATATATAAAAATAAACTTTATATAAAAGTAAAAGGTCAATAAAAAAAAAAAAAAAAATAAGAAATGTAAGATGAAGGGATTTACGAAATGCAGTAGGCCTAAATTACAATAAATCACAAGTATTTTTAAATAGAAATCCGAGGCTTAATAAATTTGTTTAACACTAAGCATACTTATGTAATTAAGTCAAAAAAGGGACAAATGTAGGAAAAGCTAGTAATAAAGAAGGTTGATGGCTCTGCATCAGATTTAAATGTCAATAGTTGTACTTGACTATTGTTGTGAGAGATAACTGGTCAAAATTATCAAAATTTAAATTTGGTACAGTTAAAATAAAAAAAATCACTGGCAAAAAGAAGAATGGAAAAATAGCTTATTGTTATTCACTATCATTGTTGAAAAATGATGACAACCATATAACTGTTTATTTTTTAACTACCAATGAGTTGACTGAAATAAATATTAATGTGAAGTTACATAAACAACACATACTATATCATAGAACTTTTTTTCAGAAGTAGCATCATTTTGATTTAAGCTTAACAATCCATTATTCATGGTACGCTTCACACACATAAATTTCAATACCCATACTATAATTGTCAATACCCACTCACCCATGATGGTACAGTAAAACCCTGATTAACGGAACCCAGATTATCGGAAACTCGGGTTATCGGAAAGGACCCAAGGGCAGATTTTGTTGTTGTAATTACGCACAGACGGGTGAGTCACGGGCCGCTCCCATCAGTCACAACTCCCCTCCAACCTGGTGGCGCGACCTTGAAGTGTCATTGCTCTGTTTGTTTCCTGTTGTCCAGTCGTCTGCTGCACGTGTCACTCGCTACATCTATTCGCTATATCTATATATATCGCTATATCTATCTATTACATGTTCATTGTTAAATTGTTTGTCAAGTTTTGTGTTGTTGTTTTTCCTAGTGTTCATTTTATTTGTACAGTTTTTTAGTTTATTAGTGTAAATTGTTATTTTAATTTACTATGTGCATAGTGATTTAATATCATACAGTAGACTACATACACACACTATACTGTATTCATTTGTTGAAAAATGTCAGCTAAACGAAAAAGAGTTGTTGTTACCATTGAACAAAAACTTGAAGCGGTTAGAAGGGTAGAATATGGTGAAATACTTCGGAAAGTAGCGGCTGATTTAGGCGTAGGAATATCATCAGTGTCAGTGTGGGTAAAAAATAAGTCTGCAATGGAAGAATATTGTTCGAAAATGCCAAATCGTAAGTCAATGAAACCATCGGAATATAATGAACTCAATGAAGCTCTTCATTTATGGTTTACGCAGGCTAGGGAAAAGGGAACACCAATTTCAGGGCCAATTTTAATGGAAAAGGCTAAAATGTTAAGTGAAATGATGGGCGAATCGTACAAAGATTTTAGTGCTAGTTCTGGCTGGCTCGATCGATGGAAGACTCACTACGGAGTTCGTAAATTGAATTTATGTGGTGAAAAGATGTCTGCCGATGAAGATGCCGTTAACGTTTTTAAAACTGAATTTGAAGATCTGATTAAAAACAAGGGCTATACTAAAGATCAAATATTTAATGCGGATGAAACCGGGCTAAATTTTAAAATGTTGCCCAGGAAATCTCTTGCTGCAAAGTCTGAAGCTTCAGCCCCAGGACATAAGTTAAGCAAAGAAAGAATCACTGTTCTCGCATGTAGCAACGCATCGGGTTCATTTCGCCTGCCTTTGTTATGCATTGGTAAATCAATGAGACCAAGAGCGTTAAAAAATATTAATCCTAGCGCCCTTCCTGTTGATTATAGGAGTCAAAAAAATGCTTGGATGTCTAGTCCATTATTTACCGAGTGGTTTCACAACAGTTTTGTCCCAAAAGTGAAGTCATTTTTAAAGAGTAAAAACTTGCCAGAGAAAGCCATTCTACTCATTGACAACTCAACAACCCATCCAAATGAGATGAAAAATGGTGACATTGAAGTAACATTTCTCCCACCAAATGTCACTAGCCTACTTCAACCAATGGATCAGGGAGTCCTAGAATGCTTCAAACGGCATTACCGTAAAAGGTTATTGCGTTCAATTTTATTTCAGTGCGATGAGAACGAGTCAGTAAAGGACTCATTAAAGAAAATTAATATGAAACATGTTTTGTATTGGTGTGCTGAATCGTGGAATGATGTAAAACCATCAACGTTAGAAAAACTTGGAACAAAGTATTTGATGCGCTTGTCCTTGAAGAAGTAAGTGACCTTGAAGACGAAAGCCTAACTGAAATGTTGAGAAATATCCCTGGCTGTGAGGACATTAATGTTATTGAGGCCGATGAGTGGGTAAACTCCGATGAACGTCAAGAACTCACAGATCAAGACATCGTTCAAGTGGCTATGGGGATTGAAGAGAATGAAGATGGCGACGCGAGCGATGACGACTCAGTGTCGGCCCAACCCACATCCGGTGTCACTGCTGAAGAAGGATTTAATGCATTGGAGGTAAGATTAACATGTAATAAATTAATCCTTGTACACTATGTACTGTACTGTATTTCATAGCATTAGTACTACAGCAATGCGTATTTTCTTTTCAGATCGCTTTGCAATTTGTGGAACAATGACCAGAGTCAACGCCTTCCGACATACTTCTAATGAAACGATGGCGGGACATTGCAGCCAGAAAACGGTGTGACAAAAAAGTCCAAAGAAAAATTAACCCTTTCCACTCAAGCGGCGGGGCAGCCCCGCACGCAAGCTTTCCGCACTAACTCCAATGTCGGACCGGGCCCGACATCACTATAAAAACGTTCTATGATTGTATTTGGACTGATGTAGTTACTTTATTGACCGCTAGGTTTGTTGTTTGATACGTGCTGCTATCTGTAGAATTTTTTCAGAACCATTTGAGTTTAGTTTTTATCGGTAAACAAACCTCAGAAAACGCAATGTTTGTCATCTGTGGCTGCTCTGTAAACAGCTGGCTGACTGCAACAGGTGTCTGCTCTCGCGTTGTTCCGTCATATGTTATGGTTCGTAGTGAGCTTATAAAACGAGTTGTTGTTGCTAGGTTATCGTTGTTGTTTTACTGTTTATTCGTAATATTTTTATTTTTACGACTGTAATTCACGTTGAAGAAAATGGACGAAGACAACGGCCGTAGTATTCTACCAAATGACGGAAGTGGTGACATAATAGTTTCAATTTCGAACCTCAGTGGTGACGGTATTACCAGCTTACTATTTGACGAGGATTTATTATCCAGTTGCTCATCTGTACCATCTGATCCTGAACTTGATGTGGACGAATATTGTGACAGTGACATTGATATCAGTAGTGTTGATTTGGCTGACCCAATTTATGATCAGCAACATGATGTGAACTTTGGGACATTGAATTACATTCCTGCCAGTGAAAATGTAAGTATACCTATTGGACTATATAATGTAAATCAAAATCAGAACCAGTCAAAAAAATTAAAACTGGACAAGCCTAGGCCTATTGCTAGTCTATTACCTACAGTCACAGCTGATTGTAATAAGCCAGGGCCTTCTAAAAGTAATAATGCACGTGGGTCGAGAAAGGCCAGAGCTTCAAGCAATAGGCCTAAACCTAAATCAAAGCCAAACGAAGATCACAACTACAAAACCTACACAAATGCTGACCAAGACTTTTCTCACTTTCCCTATACATTGATATCCGGGTATAAACCCCCAATAGGCTACAAACCTGAAAGCCCATTACAGTTTTTCCAACTTTTTATGACTGATGAGCTGTTGAGTAGTATTGTTTCTGAGACAAATAAACATGCTCAGGTCATTATTTCTAGAAAGAGGCCTTTGCAAAAACATTCAATCTGGCACTCATGGAGAGATGTAACACTGGAGGAGATGAAAGCTTTTCTCGGAGTTATCATAAATATGGGACTGAATCCTAAACCCTCACTTCAAGATTATTTCTCACAAGACTGGCTATACAACCAAGCATTCTTCAGTAGTATATTTTCTAGGAATCGCTTTTTCCAAATCTTTTGGACCTTTCACTGTGCAAGTACTGAACCGGGCCAAAATCGATCACGAGGAGATAAACTGAAGAATGTAGTTTCTTACCTTCAGGATAAGTTTACTCAGTATTTCATCCCTCCATATGAAACTTCCATAGTACACATTGTAACGTCAACCTACTCCAATCAAATCCTCATTCACTTTTCTACTGCCATCCTGTAAGCGAAATAGAAATTCTGAACATTGTTAGGTCATTCAAAAATAAATTGTCAAGTGGGTATGATGAAATCCCTGTTAAATTGATTAAATTCTCAATTAATCAACTTCTTAAGCCCCTCGCACACCTAATAAATTCTTCTTTCATATCTGGAATCTTCCCTCAAGAACTTAAAATTTCCAAAGTCATACCAGTTCATAAAAAAGGAAGTAAAAAAGACCCAAATAATTATCGTCCCATATCTCTACTTCCTTCAATATCAAAAATCTTTGAAAAAACTATGCACAATAGATTAGCTAAATATTTAGAAGAGAACAAATTTTTTGATAAAGAACAAAATGGTTTTAGAAAAGGAAAATCTACAGTAACAGCTTTAGTTACTTTTGTTGAACCTTTCATAAATTTTCCTGATGACATTACTAAAGTGGTTGGTTTTAACACCCAAATTTCCGATCATGATGGTCAATTACTATCTATTAAAGTACCAGGTAAAACCATTAATAATAAGCCCATCACTAAATTTGCTAGGAAATTTACAGAAAGAAACCTTAAACAGTTTTCAGCTTTACTGAGCAAGGAAAGTTGGGCTGATATTTATTTTGCACCAGTAAGTGATAAATTTGACATTTTTTATAATATATTTATGTATTATTTTAACACTTGTTTTCCTCTGGTAAAGAGTAGATGTGTAAATAACATGTATCAGTGATACAATTATGAGCTGGAATGTGAGAGGGAAAAACTAATAGAAATAAATAATTTAGGAAGAGCAACAAAAAACAAAGACATGTTTAAACTTTCAAAGGAGATGAACAAATCTTTCAAAGGCAATGTTTTAAAAGCCAAACAAAAGTTTTTTGATCACAAAATTTCTAGCTCAAAAAATGTTTCTAAAACAACATGGAAGTTAATCAATTCACAAGTTAGTAATAAGACCACCCATCACGAGATGATTACAAAGATTAAAAAAAATAACAAAGCTTATACAAACCCCTTCATTATTAGTAATTTGTTTAATGATTATTATGTAAACATGGTCGATGGTGAAATAATTCCCAAAATTAAAATCAGTACTGTACCAATACTTCCTTTAGACAATCATGTAGCAAAGTTTCGATGTGAACCTTTGAGTGAGATGGAATTGGACAAATTACTTAGTAATTTTGATAACAAGTATTCATCTGGCTATGATGGTGTACCCATAACTGTAATAAAAAACGCCCGGAATCATCTCGTCAAGCCACTAACACATTTGGTTAACTCATCCTTTGTAACTGGAATATTTCCTGACAAACTAAAAATTTCAAAAATTAAACCCCTATACAAGAAAGGAAATTTATCTGAGATAGCTAACTACCGACCAGTTGCTTTGTTACCGGTTTTTTCCAAAATTTATGAAAAGGCAATGTACAATCAACTAGTTAAATATTTTGAGGATAACAATCTCTTTGATAAGGAGCAACATGGGTTTAGGAAAAATTACTCTGTAACTTCTGCAGCAACAAGTTACATAGACATGATTATTGATACATTGGATAAGGGTGATAAGGTGCTTGGGGTTTTCATGGACTTAAGTAAAGCTTTTGATAGCGTGTCACATTGTAAACTATTGGAAAAACTTTCAAAAATGGGAATTACTGGGCCACCATTTTTATGGATCAAATCCTACTTAACAAATAGGAAACAATTTGTTGAACTGTCACATACTAATAATTATAATCAAGCTGTTTCTACCCAATCAAAATTAATAGATATCAAACATGGAGTACCTCAGGGTTCCATTCTGGGCACACTCCTGTTTCTCTGCTATATAAAAGGTTTACCCGGTGTGATCTCCAATATAATGAGAGACAGTATTTACCTTTATGCTGATGATGCTAACCTCCTTGTAACCGGGGGATCTAATGTAGAAGTAGAGAAATCAGCCGTGGAAAATGTAACTCTTATTCAAAACTTTTTCTCGAATAATCAGCTTTTGTTAAATATGTTAAAGACTAACTATATAGAATTCAATATTAGACCTCATTCGACCATTTCACCAGTATTACAAATAGAGAATGTCATACTACAACAGGTAGAACATACAAAATTTCTTGGGTTACATTTAGATAGTAAATTAAATTGGGATATCCACATCGATCATGTAGCAAAAAAGATTTCATCCGGATTATTTGCCTTATATAGACTATCAAAATTCTGTAAACTCGATACTTTGAAACTTGTTTATTTTGCCTTTATTCATTCCCATTTATCTTTTGGAATTTCTTTATATGGTGGATCCTCAAAAAAGAATATTGACAGATTATTAATTTTACAAAAACGGGCAATACGAATTATGTTACATTTGAACTGGCAAGAATCGGTGAAAGAGAAATTTAAGGAATTAAATATATTTACAATATACAGCAATTATATCTTTGAATGTATTTTATATATTTTCCAAAATTCAGATTCTGTCTCGCGGTTAGGAGATAATCACCAATATTCAACAAGGAATAGAAATGATTTTAGTATAGCTTCCCACAGACTGAAATTTTTTGAAAAGAAAACAGAGTATATGGGGGTCAAGTGTTTTAATAAACTTCCAGGAGAATTAAAAAATATTGATAATTTTGTTAAATTTAAAAAAAAAACTAAAAGACTATCTGCTTTTAAAGCCTCTATACTCAGTAAATGAGTTTTTTGAATAGGCTTATTTAATATACCAATACCATTAAGTTGTTATTATTATTATTATTTTTTTTTCTCTATAAGTTTTAAGAAGGAACTGGTTACTTTGTAAATAACCATGTATATACAGTATTCATAACTTTAATATTCTTAGGCTTAGTATTTTAGTGTTTAGTATTTTATGACGCCATTCATTGTATTTATTTACAAAGTGTTGAATAAAGATTATTTTGACTTTGACTTTGAATCATTAATAGAGGCCATCGATAGTGGCGAGAAACCAATTGGTATTTTCATGGACCTTTCTAAGGCCTTCGATACTATTTCTCATGATATATTGTTACAAAAACTGGTATCACTGGGTATTCACGGTACAGCCTTGAACTGGTTAAAATCTTATCTCAATAATAGATTTCAATACGTAGAAATCTCTTCCACAATAAACCAAAAATTAGTCAAAATCAATTCAACAAAATTAAATATCAAGCAAGGTCTTCCTCAAGGTTCTATCCTTGGTCCTCTTTTGTTTATTTGTTATTTACAGGGATTTCCATCATTAATAGAGAAAATTTCTTATACCAAAAGTAAAATTGTACTCTATGCTGACGATTCAAATTTAATCGTTTCAGGTAAAAATCAAAGTGATATAGAATCTGCAAGTCTAATGCACCTTTCAAAAATTCAAGAATTTTTTCAAAATAATTCATTGTATTTAAACATTGACAAAACAAATTTTATTTCTTTTCAAACAAGACAGAACAAAAACATTTTTTCCCCAAACATTAAAGTAGGTGATACAAATATTAGTATTATAGTTAACACAAACTTTTTGGGTCTAGAGATTGATCAACATTTAAGTTGGAACGGTCATACAAAAAAAATACTTACAAAAATACACTCAGGACTGTATACCCTTAAACATATGTCATTTTTATGCAATCTCCCTACTTTAAAATCTATTTACTACGCTCAAATTCATGCTCACTTAGCTTATGGTTTGTGTGTGTATGGGGGAACATGTAATTATAACTTGAACAAATTACTATTATTACAAAAACAAGCTATAAGGATAATGTTAAAACTTAAACATGATGATCATGTAAGAAAGCATTTTACCTCACTTGAAATCCTAACAGTTTATGACCAATACATATTTGACTGTATATTGTACATAAAGAACAACCCTAATGATTTAATTTTTAAATCAGATATACATTCCTATAACACAAGGGGGAAAAATGATATCAATATATCTAAACACAATTTAGCTTTCTTTAACAAAAAGCCCTCTCAAATGGGAAGTAAATTCTTTACAGCTTTGCCTATTGATATTAAAAAGGAACCAGAAATTAAAAAATTTAAGAAGAATCTAAAAACATTCCTGGTGACAAATCCCCACTATGCTTTATCAGAATTTCTAACCTGTTGTGTTTGATATTTAACTTAGTTATTATCAAACTCTAGTTTTTTTAACATAAGGATCCTTATGTAATTAGTAGTAAGACTGACACTATTTAATGTACTAGTTTGTACTCAACAAATAAAGAATTTTTGTCTATTGTCTATTGTCTATTGTCTATGGATGAGAGCTCAATTTCCTTCAAAGGAAAGGTGTATTTCAAACAATACAACCCAAAAAAACCAATTAAATGGGGTTTGAAGGTTTTTGTGGTATCTGATGCCAGGTCAGGTTATATTTTCACCTTTGAGCCGTATTATGGCTCGGCAACCTCTGAGAAGTTGCCCTTTCCTGATATGCAGTTCACTGCAAGAATTGTTTTGCTCTTGGCTCAAAGAGTAAGAAAAATATGTGGACCAGATTGTGGATTCCACATGTACACTGATCGACTCTATACGAGTTTGGCATTGGCCCAAGAGTTGCTAAAAATGAAGATTCATCTAACTGGGACTGTCTTATCAAATCGGCAAGGCAATCCCAGTCATGTCAACAAGAATAAGCTAAAGGGCCTGTTGAACAAACACGAGACGGCAGCCTACCGTCACAAGGATAATGTCTTGGTGTTGGTATGGCGAGACCAAAGACACGTTATAATGATGAGTTCCTATCATAACGCTGACATACAAGTGGTAAAGAGGAGAGAAAAGAAGAAAAAAGAAGAAGAAATAGTCTCAAAGCCAGTTGTAATTTGTGACTATAATGAGAGAATGGGAGGTGTAGATACGGCAGACCACTACATTTCATCCTATATGTTTGTCCGCAAATCAAAGGTATGGTGGAGAAAAATGTGGTTTTGGCTGGTTGAAGTTTGTGTAGTAAATAGTTTGCTGTTGTACAACATGAATTTGCAGAATGAGGGCAAAACTACAGTAGACTCAAAGAAGTTTAGGGAACTATTGATTACAGAACTTGTTTCTGGTGTGCGGAACAAATCGTTTTCTCAGCGTGGTCGACCTTCCTCGTCCGACCAGGAGGATAGGCTAAATAAAAAACCTCATTTTATTTATGCCAATGAAAAGAGTAACAGCAAGGACTGTGCAGTTTGCAGCAACAGAAAAGCTGGACAAAGGAGAGAAACTGTTTATTTCTGTGCAACATGTGTGAGGAAACCAGGACTTCATCCGGGCCAGTGTTTTGAACGCTACCATACTCTCAAGGAATACAAAATGTAAAAAGGTAGGCCTTGTTATGTGCCTAAAACATTTATTTTCATCCTTTACATTTTCTTTACATTCATAAGTATTTTTACCATAGGCCTATGTGTAACAGGTATGAAAATGAAAGAGCGTTGCAAGTAGGATATTAGATTTTTCTGTTTATATTTTTACCTGATAACATGTTTTGAATTAATTATTGAAAAAAGCTTTACTTACAAATTGGTCTATATTATGTACTTTTGACTTTTGCTAAGTAATAGAATAAAATTTATAGAGCAATTGTTTACTAGTTGCAGTCAAAACTAATTTTTTGGTAAAAATGTTGTTTTTTCATAAAAACCGGTTTTAGAATTATAAATATTTTTGTGTGTATAATTTAGTCTAAAATATTTGAAAATGACTTTTTTTTGTTTGTCAGGATATATACAACAGAAAACAAACAACAAATACTATTCTTCCTATTTGAAAATTTTTAAAAATTCTTGTTGTAAAAGTTTTTTTTGTTTGAAATTTAATTTTGTTCCAATAAATATATATAAATAAAAAAATGTTGAAAATAAAAATATATGTTTTATTTTATATTAATCTATACTTTAGTCATAGAAGAAACAAAAAAAAAAAAAAAAAAAAAAAATACATCAGCTTTTTGGAACTATCAGAAATATGTTTTTCCCACTGAACAAATATAGTAGGCATTCTTTGCATAAAAGTAAATGGAGCTGATAGGGAAACTAGGTGCCCAGTAATTGGAGTGGAAAGGGTTAATGATTATTTCAACAAAAAATAACTTTTTTGTATTATGTACTGTAAATATAGTAATTGTTTAGATTCTTGAGTATGCAATTATTTCCCGCTTAGACCATTAAAGTGACGGAAATCTCGGACCTCGGATTATCTGAAATTTCCGTTATCGGGAATGGGTCCAGCCCCTATTGTCTCCGATAATCGGGGTTCTACTGTATTGGATCCTCCCATCCACCCATACACAAACAGTGGTATTAACCCACCCAACCATCTACTCATGTACAAACAGTGGTATTAACCCACTCGCTTTGCTCGTTGGGGGCTTCGCCCCCAAACCCCCTTGGGGTTCAAGCCAATTCTTTGAATATAAAGAGTTCACTTCTGATAATATTTTCCGTTAAAATGTTATTTATTTAACAGGACAAATGTTTATTTTTAAAAATCAAGGTTTCTATACATTGTATACAAAATGTATTTTAAAAAATCATGGTGTTTAAACGGAAAAAGTGATCGTGCATTATTAATAAAAAAAAGCATACGGAAAAAGTGATTTTAAAAGTAAGCTGTTAAAAAACTAAAGTTATTAATTGATTTCAGTTGCCTGTTAGTTAACCATTCGTTCAACTGAAGCATGGTCCATCCAGTCTCGATATGGGGAGGCCGGCAAACGTAGAGACCCATTTAAAAAATATTTAAATCCTCAAAAAGTATTGTTTGAAAGGTTAATTTAACTATTAATAGTATGTGTGTTTGCCTGTTAGTTAACCATTCGTTCAGTGAATGAATGGAATATCCAGTCTCGCCACGGGGAGGCCGGCAAACGTAGAGACCATATTTACAATAGCTAAAATGTTGGGGAGTTTTATTTTAGGCAGGCCCCCTTGCCTACTGCCTAGTATTTACAACAGCTAAAATGTTGGGGAGTTTTATTTTAGGCAGGCCCCCTTGCCTACTGCCTAGTATTTACAATAGCTAAAATGTTGGGGAGTTTTATTTTAGGCAGGCCCCCTTGCCTACTGCCTAGTATTTACAATAGCTAAAATGTTGGGGAGTTTTATTTTAGGCAGGCCCCCTTGCCTACTGCCTAGTATTTACAATAGCTAAAATGTTGGGGAGTTTTATTTTAGGCAGGCCCCCTTGCCTACTGCCTAGTATTTACAACAGCTAAAATGTTGGGGAGTTTTATTTTAGGCAGGCCCCCTTGCCTACTGCCTAGTATTTACAATAGCTAAAATGTTGGGGAGTTTTATTTTAGGCAGGCCCCCTTGCCTACTGCCTAGTATTTACAATAGCTAAAATGTTGGGGAATTTTATTTTAGGCAGGCCCCCTTGCCTACTGCCTGGTAAAGTACATTTTCGGGTTCGGTCAACTTATGACGGGGAATTTTTTAAAGCAGACCCCCTAGCTTACTGCCAATGACATAATCGGTGTTATAGAAGAAGGTCACCGTACACAATGTTTTTTGCGTAGGCGACCCCTTCAACGACTCTTCCAGGTTGGACAAGGACTACGATATGAGTAGGGCTTCTCACTCTACTGAGAAGGACGTACAGCTGGCCATGTGTGAAGCAGTCCGTGCGAAGATCGACTCCGACGTACTCAATTGTTTGGCCTTGGCTCTTGTGGCCAGTCATTGAGTACGCTAACACGAGGGGAAATTGTCGACGACAGACACGAATCGGCGACCCTTCGGCCAACGCAAACCTAAAGGTGATTCGAGGAATACCGAAAGGTTGCGTGCCTCCGGGAAGTCTGACAGTGATTAGCCGTTTGGAAATCGCTGTGACAATGACTTTAGTGCCGTTAACGAGTCCATCGGCAATATTCAAATTCCTCATGATAAGGCATACGGAGCCAACCTTAAGTCGCAGGACATGATCTGGTACGCCTTTGCCAGTGGCTTGATGTAATAGCTGTACATCCACGACCATATCATCTTCGTTTTCCTTGTCCATAGTGTCAGCACTTATCAACTCATGAAGTTGGCCATCCAACGAGTTCAAGATTTGATCATTGATCTCTTTGACGTTCACGTTCATAGTTGAAAGTATCGCTCTTCTCGCACATTGATCGGGGTCACAGAGAATTTGGGGTGGAAAAACCTCACCGATCAAGTCTGTTATGGTCGTGAGATATCTTAGCCCAAGAAGAGGAATAAGGTCCTCACAATCACGGCCTTCTCCAAACATCTTGGATGGAATAGCTCCGTTGCCTACTCCAAGGAGGAATTTGGAGTAGTCAAGGGAGCTAGTCGTTCTGTGTGGAGTCGTCAGGGAGAACACTTTAAAAAGTCGCCAAAGGTATGATAATCGAAGTGAAACACAAGCAACATCACACAATGTGCGAGCTTTTTCAACAACGGGTGCTATTTGCCTAAAGTCCCCTGAGCAGAGAAATATCTTATTTCCAAATGGGACACTAGTATTCATGAGATCTCGAAGTGACCGGTCGAGGATCTCGAATATGAATCGGTGCGCCATTGGAGCCTCATCAAAGACAATGAGCTGTGCTGCTCGGATGAGCTCTGCTCGTTGGGACCCGTTGGTAATGTTCCACACGCTCATGCCGTCACCAAGATCGAGAGGGAGCCGGAACATGCTGTGTGCGGTGGTACCACCAGCCAAATTACCGGCAGCAATACCTGAGCTCGCCACGGCAAGAGCGACGTGATGACAACTCCGCACGTACGCAAGGATGACACGAATGAGTGAGGTTTTTCCGTATCCTCCAGGCCCATCAATGAAGATTGTCCTGGAAAGATGTGTGTCATTGGGTCTTGAGAGTACCAATTGCACGTAATGTAACACTTGTCTTTGGTCGTCAGATAACTTGGGCTCCCACTCTTCAACAATTGCCCTCTGAAAGCTTTCTCCGAAGTTAAGCAACTCTCTACCCAACTCAGTCGTGTCATCTTCTACATATGGCAGGCCATGGTCAGTCAGACTTGATCCCTGTCTGCGGAGGCTGCGATCAATATCTATCAATGATAGTTTTACTGCCAATTCAGGATCTGAAGGGTTCCGTTCTAAGTGATCCTCACAAAGTGAGTTCTTGAAAGAGTTCCACAACAGTGCCGCTGGAGCTCCCATATTACATAGGAGGACAAAGAAGGATCTGAGTCTTGGTCCAAGCATGAATTGAGAGGCTTCTCGCAGTGCGTGATAGTACTCTTCTTCGTCTTGTACCAAGCCCAGCCTCCTGGCGACTTCCTGAAAAGTGCAGCAATCAGATCCGCCACGAGACAGAAGATCAGCGTAGCCGTGACAAGGAACGGACATAAGAAGCAGTCTTAGATAATAGAGTTCACCTCGGTTAGGTGAGACCCACAACAGTCTGCATACTTTTTGTCCCCGTTGGCGAGCTGTGATGAAATGCTGTCCATCTGGATGGTTGTACACTGTCCCTGACGTTGGTTTTTTTGTATGTACAATAAAGTTTTCATAAAATGACTGGTATGTAAGGTTAGGGAAAATTGGATCTTGAGGTCTATTGAAGTACACGATAAGCTTGGAACTAGGTTTAGCGGTTGCATCTGCCAACTGGCCTGGCCTGAAAATGACTACCTGTTTACCTTCAAGGTGTACAGGCAGACAGTCAACGCTGGGCTCTAGCTTTGAAATTGGAAAGTCTAAGAGACGCCAGCATGCATCGCTAGCACCAATCATTCTCTTCGTCACGTAATGCTCTACCTCATCTTCCTGTTTACCGAAAGGTGTAACAGTTACATTCTGAAGAGAACCACCCTTCATGAGATATTTGAAAAGGTATTTGATTACGCGAGTAGACGCAAGCTCCAAGTTTATGTGTGCCTCATATTTTAATAAAAGTGTGGCATTATACGGTACAACCCACCCATCATGAACAACAATAGTCTTTCTTCTTGATATTATGTTCCTCTTATTATTGTAATCTCGCCTGTACTGGACAAACCCCCTTTCATCTACATGTGTACTTCGGCAAGCAGGCTTTGGGAAAAACTTTGTACAACAACCTTTGGCAGAGTCCCAGCACAAGAAGTCGGTGCGATAATCTGTTCCACAGGGTCCGTGAACCATATGTCTCAGCACCAACTCCCTGAGCCTACCACCGGCTTCTTCTTCCGAGGGAATATCTGCCCGAATAACAGAATCAATGTCGGATCCCTGAACTGAACCGCCTCCGTCAATCTTGAACACAATATGAGCATGAGGTAATCCCCTCATTTGCATCTCGATGACGTAGACGATATAAGTTAGGCAGCCGAACATTGCTCCACTACGCAGATCTCGGAGAAGCTCGAGAAGTTTTATGTGGAAGACTCTGCATGCCGTAGAAGGGTCACTTCGGCCAGTACCATAGGGGCAAGCTTTCTTGTTTTCCTCCCATGTTGCACTATACGTGAATGTCAAGAAGAAAGTAGGTGAGCCCAGACGAGACACAAGGGCCATTGCATTTTCGTAATGAACCTTCATGTACCTGGGCCCACCGGTAAATGAACTTGGGAGGTAGATCTTTCCAGCTTGCAACCCTCCTTCGCCTTGGACAGTTTCGTCACGATTTATGTCATCCATCACCTGTCTTCCTGTTTTCCTAGCCTGTTGAAAATTGAGTAATTCGTCCAATGGCCCTACCCGCACGGAATTTTTAGCAGCAGCTTTTAATTGGCATAACTTAATGTAACGTAGCCGCTCCTCGTCGTACCTCGCAAACATTTCTACCTGCCAAGCCTGTGATAGCCGACCATAGTGAGAAAATCGTGGCTCAGAAAGCAAGAGGCAACGCGAGTAATTGTACTGAGACAGCTTGTTTCCATTATTGTCTAGGATGCCGATATGCCAGCCCAAATTGCCTTGCGGATAGAGCAATGGATATTGAAATGGTTCCATCAGAGGATCAAACAGATCGATAGAAGATGGCCGTGCAGAACCCTTCTTCCAAACAGTCAACTTCCGGGGATCATTGACGGAATCTTCAGTACTGAGAACAGCGTGCACTTCCACACCTGTTTGCCTATCACCAAGAACAGGGCCGTGGGTAGATCTATTTGTAATTTCAAACTGTAAATGAGCGTTGATAGATGGCTCATTGCTCAAACGGCGAAACTCATTAATGAAAGGATTTGAAGAAGTGAGATAAGAATTGATAGATTCAATCAAATTGGCATTGAGAGATCTACCCATGGCAATATTCTTGCGCTCCTCACCATCGTCGATGTAAAGACGGCACCGGTTGACAAACTGAACGTCCCCACCCCTAGGCGCGAACCTTTGACCAGCGGCGTCCAGATTGTAAACTTGGTGGTACATTCTTCCTTCAATTTTGAAGAAGGAGAGTCCACTAGGATGACGGTACCCACCAGACACCTCGAGTGCACAGAAGGCAAACAGGTCGTTGTATGCTCTGGCTCGTTCTAGGAAATGACGATCAGTATAAAACGGCGCGTCCAAAGGAGATAGATTAAGAATATTATATGCTCCCACACCACAGCACCACTTTTTTCTGTCTTTCTCTTCCTCAAACAGCCGAGCATGACAGTACGAACACTTGTAAATGTCATCTTCCCAAAGACATACTTTACGGAGTTTAAATGAATTAATGCCATTTAAATCGGAGTCTCTCCAGTACGCCATCGGGCCTTGTTCACCAATCTTTCGAGCAAGGAGAGCAGGAACGTGTCTCATGTTGGAAAATGAGGGATTCTTCAATCGAAAAGCCTCTACTCTCTGGCAGGAAGCTCCAGGATTCTGATTGTTATAACGTCGGACAGCTTCTCGGTTGATCTCGGGATGCTGGTCAGTGTAACGTCTTACAGCACCTCTATTTATCTGAGGTTTATTTTTACTGTATCGTTTTTTTGCATCTGTAAGCTGTTCCTGTCGAGTACTTGTCAAGCTCTTTGGACGTCCTCGCTTAACCTTTTTAGGTCTGCCGGGCATTTTGTTAAATAATGGCCTGGTCAAAGGAGATATTTCTTTTAAGGGTGATAACACTACCACAGGCATCAATTTTAACTTAACATCGACATAAGACTCCTGCGAGTCTAGATTAGATGTACAGATTGGTTCATACAATTGGTTTGGAGGGTCATCAATTCGCGGTTCTTCAGAGACAATAGTAAGGTCTTGTGTGGCAGTTTTTCCCAAAGTCAGCTGAGTTATAGTGAACTGTCTTGCAACTCCATCCAGAGCTGCATTCGACAACATCAAACTGGCCAGTGAAAAGTAGCTGTCACACAGAAATAGGCGGGCCAGATTATTACCATCATTGGACAAATCAAAATGGCGCTTTTCATTCACTGGATGTGGATCAAACAGATACAGCAGTTCATTTACCCTCCAAAAGGAGACAGTAACTGTTTGACCCGTGAAAAGAAATCCGATATTTTTTTGATTTGCAGCCAATATGTCTTGTAATTTTTCAGCAAGTGACGAAACAGTGTCATGCCAATCATCTTTCGCTAGGGGATAAAGTGCATCGTAAATGTGCTCTAGTTGTAACAGAGAAACTGACTGATTCAAAACATGAATGACTGATGGTAATTCTTCTGGAAACAAGTACCGCCCATAACCAGTACAATTCTCACTACGCAGTGTTTTGTAAATGCGATCACCACTCATAAGGATTGCATCAATTGCAGTTGTCGTAAAATGTCCACCAAGACTCTTCCATGCAAGGGCACAAGCAGAATTAGCCACACACTGAGCATTTCTACTCCATGTGAAGAGTTCATTGTTGCCCTGATGAAAGGACCCCTTGGCAACACAAAAAAAATTCTGTTGATGAGAAACCATCGTAGAGTTAAAATGTAAAATTACAATTAAAGTAATTGGAGAAGAAGAAATTGGAAACAAAAATATAGTATAAAGTCTCGAAAACAATCAAAAGAAATTCGTGATTGATTATTAATTACAATAAAAACGTATTAATTGAAAGAAAAGGGAGAATAAACCAAGAGTGTATGTTGAAAAATAGCGATGATAGAAGATTCGTCTCAACATGCAGTGAAAACGATTCAGTTTTCAATAGGGCAGAAAGCCAAACAATTGAACAGTTCAGTACTGAAGGTAATTCAAGCGTGTAGAGGCCGTAGGGTGTCAGCAGACTGAGGCATCAAATGCGGCGCATCCTTATATAACCTCGGTGGAACTTGTTCCAATCGACTGAAGTCCGTTCTACTAACCGTTCTAAAAACGTTTCTCGCAGACGCTCCACCGACTCGTTTCGATCGACAAAGGCCCGGTCTACCAACTGTTCTAAAAACATTTATCGCAGCCGCTGGAGGGTGCCTAAACCAACAAACAAATTCCGAAAATACAGCGTAAAACTATGATTGGCCTTTAGGCAACAAAAATGAATACAACCTGTTTTTATATATAGTTTAAATGTCCGTAAAGTTTTGTACACAATTTGAATACGTAAGTGAATAAGTGAGTAACATATTTTTGACAAAACCCAACTTTACCTACTTTTTGTGAGGAAATGTATTATATATAAAGCATTTAAGTATATAATTTAAATATTCTATTAGATGTTGTCCAAACTAAATATTACAGCTTCAGTATAAAAAACTTCAACTCTGCAAACAGGTCGGCGTTTTCAAGTCAACCATTTTGATTTTTTCTAGGTTATGAAAAGTTACAAATCAAATTTTATAGCAGTTTTCGTAACAAAGTAGTAAAGTTAAATAGTGTGTACGGGTTTTAGGTTCTTAAATTATCGTAATACAGCAATAAAATACGAAAAACCTAACAAAAGTAGAATTTTTTTAACGAGAAGTGAAATTTGATAATTTTTGCATAGTTAATATCAGAAATACCAAAAAATTACTTCTTAACAAAATTGTAGGAAATTTAATTACAAATCTGAAGTATACGGTCAGCAATTCAAAATTCCCGTCCGCCATTTTAGATGATAACGGGTGATTATCCGTTGATCACAGGGGGCTTCCAATATGATCTGAAGGGGGGAGGGGTTCTATCTAAGATGATCATAAGAAATTACCTTAGTTTTTTATTGGAGACTATCTAAGTTGATAGTAGGCACAAATTCAAATTTATAAACTTTTTGTGAGTAAAGTTAGAGTATGTACCTTTTGTGGTACATAGATTTTTGTATGTACATTACATTTTTTGTACAGCATCTAATTTTTAGGTTGAAAATTTCATTAGATGCTATCTAAACTAAATGCTACAGCTTCAGTAAAACAAAAACTTCAAGTCTGCAAACAGTACAGCAATTTCACGTAAGCCATTTTGAAATTTTTTTTAGGTTATAAAAAGTGAAAAATCAAAGTTTATAGCAGTTTGATAGCAAAGTTCTATACGTAAATAACGTGTAGGGTTTTAAGGTTTTAGCTCCTTTAAATCATGCTTAAATGGGAGGAACTATTCCAAAAAAATCACGTGTTTTCGAAAGAACTCAAGTTTACCGACTTTTTCTCAGGAAACTATTGTATATAGCACAAAAATACACAGGACACTTTTTGTGCAGAATTTTATTGTCAATTGGTATATATAATTTGGTGTTAAGTAAACTAAAAATTAAAGTTTCAGTAAAACAAAAACCTCAACTCTGCAAAAAGATACCCGTTTTCACGTCAGCCATTTTGGATTTTTTCTAGGTTACGGATAGTGCAAAATCGAATTTAATAGTAGTTTTGATAACAAATTAGTAAATTTAAGTAGTGTGTAGGTGTTTAAGTTCTTAAATTATCGTTATAATGCAGTAAAATACGAAAAACAAAACAAAAATAACATTTTTTGAACGAAATGTGAAAATTAACGATTTTTTGCGTAGTTATTATCAAAAATACAAAAAAATGTTACATTACCAAAATTGTAGGAAATTTAATTACAAATCTGGAGTATGCTGTCAGATTTGTTCTACAACCAACGGTTTGCCCACAATTAAGCCGTTAGTAAAACTCTGCACACAATTCAAATTTCCCGTCCGCCATTTTGATTTTTTTGGAGGGTTAAAAATTAAAAATTTTTAATTTTCGGAATTTTTCCGTCGGTTGCTCGGCAAAAGCTACAAGTGTGCCAAATTTCAAGTTTCTAGCTCATCTGGAAGTGGGTTAGAATTTGTATACGTGAGTGAGTTACACGTGCGGCTATACAGGGTGAGTCTCTACTGACACCATTAATTTTACCTGTTTGTTGTACTCACAAAAAGGAACAAAAAAGTCCATATTAACCTGTGTCCGATTCTCAACCGTTTGGCTGTAAGGGCTCATATTGTGTGTTTTTAATATTACTTGACATTAACTCACTGATTGAGCTACAAAAACCAAAGCAAAACACCTACCAGATTCTTATTAATACCATTAAAAAGATCGTTAAATTCTCTATAAATGTCAATTACTTTGCAAGCAAACGTAAATAAAAACTAGATTTCCTAGAGGAAGTTTTTTAAACAAATATGCAACATGTATTTTTCTCCAATTGTTTAAGGCCCCATATCAGCACATAAATGTAGTCTAATTTAATGTAAAGTTAAGTAGAAAACTTTTCTCACAAATAAGCTTGGAATAGATGTACAATTTAATTGGGTTGAATATCATGAAACCAAAAATAACACCTAAAATATTTCATAAAACATGGTTTATTCGGTTGTACTTAACAAACAAATTGTCAGTCTTTACAAAATAAAAACATAATAACTGTAATATGTAGATAATCATGCTTTATTATAACAAAAACTACTTTAATAAGTGTTCAATATGTCCACCATTTTCCCTTATGCAGGTACGGATTCGGTTCCTCAACTCCCTTACACTTGCCTTCAGATTGATTTCATTTCTAATGCGTCTAACAGCCCTCACGATTCGAAGTCTCAATTCTTCGGCTGTTTGTACTGTACTTCTGTTCACTTCTTACCTCAAAGAACCCCAGACGTAGTAATCAATAGGGTTGAGGTCAGGGGACCGTGGTGGTTAAGCAACAGCACATGTTGAAGTGTGGTGGTGCTCCATCTGCCTGGTAAATAAGGCGCTGACGCAATTCCAACGGCAAGTCTTCGAGAAGTTCTGGTAGGATAATATTTAGTAATTGAAGGTATTGAACTCCAGTTAATGATGTAGGGAGATCAAGGTAGGGACCTATCAGCTTGTCCCCTATCAGTCCAACCCACACGTTTAATTAAACCTAGTATGGCTCCGTGATTCACGACAAAGATGTGGGTTTTCAGTGTCATATAAGTGATCATTGTAGTAGTTAAAAACACCTTCTCGTTTAAATGTAGATTCGTCTGTCCACAAGATTGTTTTAAGAAAATCTGTAAAACCCATTGACAAAATTGACGTCTCAGAGGAGGGTCTCTGGGTTCAATTTTGTCTGGACACGAGTAAAGTGTGTCTCAACCTCAACCCTATTGATTACTGTATCTGGGGTTCTTTGAGGTAAGTAGTGATCAGAAGTATAGTGCAACAGCCGAAGGATTGAGACATCGAATAGTGAGGGCAGTTAGACGCCTTAGAAATGAAATCAATCTGAAGGCAAGTGTAAGGGAGTTGAGGAACCGAGTCCGTACCTGCATAAGGGAAAATGGTGGACATATTGAACACTTATTAAAGTAGTTTTTGTTATAATAAAGCATGATTATCTACATATTACAGTTATTATGTTTTTATTTTGTAAAGACTGACAATTTGTTTGTTAAGAACAACCGAATAAACCATGTTTTATGAAATATTTTAGGTGTTATTTTTGGTTTCATGATATTCAACCCAATTAAATTATACATCTATTCCAAGCTTATTTGTGAGAAAGGTTTTCTACTTAACTTTACATTAAATTAGACTACATTTATGTGCTGATATGGGGCCTTAAAAAATTGGAGAAAAATACATGTTGCATATTTGTTTAATAAACTTCCTCTAGGAAATCTAGTTTTTATTTACGTTTGCTTGAAAAATAATTGACATTTATAGAGAATTTAACGATCTTTTTAATGGTATTAATAAGAATCTGGTAGGTGTTTTGCTTTGGTTTTTGTAGCTCAATCAGTGAGTTAATGTCAAGTAATTTTAAAAACACACAATATGAGCCCTTACAGCCAAACGGTTGAGAATCGGACACAGGTTAATATGGACTTTTTTGTTCCTTTTTGTGAGTACAATAAACAGGTAAAATTAATGGTGTCAGTAGAGACTCACCCTGTATAGATATTAGACTCACCAACCTACCCATACACAAACAGTAGTATTAACCCACCCTCCTACCCATACACAAATCGTAGTATTAAACCACCTACTCATACACAAACAGTGGTATTATCTCCCTGTCTCAGTATTCGTTATCGTGATATAATCAGATTTGTATCTGATAGAGCTCATCCCTGTCCACTCAGAACAAAAACAAACGTTAGTAATAATCATTTTACTTCTATTTTATTGTAAAATATTTTATTAAAAAACCAAACAACTAGTTCATAAGATTAACCAATAAATATTACTGATTAAAAGGGCATTTTATTACTTAATAGTCTGTCATTTTGGCCAATCAGAATAGTTCTGAGAGATCGACATTGCTTATACATGGTTACACTAAAGATGCTTTGTGTTACTTTCATGCATCGAATTTCGACTAATCCTGAATCGCATAGATTTTTCTAGTCTTTTTGATGCATTACATACCCTTAACTGTTTCCAGGGGTAGCAAAGAAACTGGCTCACTTACACACATACAATGTGTTTTCCTCCTCTGTCTCTTCCTTACTGTTCCTGCCTACCCCGGCCCGCAAATTGTACAAAAGTACATAACCCCCTCATCAAAAGTAAACTCGCATAATCAAGTTTTTTTATATATTATTAATTTACTATTTTATTCTAGTATAATTGTACAAATTTCAATTGGAAATTTGTACATATTTCATTTATTGACATAATTGGTTACTCATTTAAAAAAATATTTTGTTGTTAAGTTTTACTAAAAAGTAGGTTGGTTAGTATCTTTTTTCCACTAAATCCTTAACATTTTTATTAAATAAACAACACGATTTCTTAATGATTTATGTACATAGAAAGGCCAAAGTAGCCTCTTTGGATAGCCATATCTTCATAAAGAAATTTTGTTGAATTTTTCTGTCAGTATATTTATTACTTGAGAAGACTAACACTTTGAATACAAACATTCTAAAATGTTGATTTTTTTATGGGGTTTTGTTCTTTGTTAAAGGTAGATGATGGAAAAAGAAAACAGAACTTCGGGAGATTGACAGTATCCCTTAATTTAATTATATTTGTAGATTTATCGTGTTCCTATAGTATAGTAAAAACAATAATATATATGTCAATAAAATTAAAATTTTGATGTATTAATGTAAATAAGTAAAGGTCTTTTAATTTTGTAATCTTGTAAATTCAACTGATGAAGGTGTGAGTCAGCTGTGTGTAGCCATCAACAAGTTGGACACTGTCGGTTGGAATGAAAATCGGTTCCTGGAAATCGCCTCCAGACTGAATGTGTTTCTCAAGCAAGCTGGTTACCGAGAAAGAGATGTGACTTTTGTACCTTGCAGTGGGCTTACAGGTGAAAACCTCATTAACCCACCTACAGAACAGGCTCTTAAACAGTGGTACACAGGCCCCTGCTTGCTACAAGTCATTGGTAAGTGATATATTACAACAAGTGTTCCGTTTTTAATTTGCTGATTGATTATTAAGTGTTGTGTTATTTGATAACCTAATATTGTGATATTACAATTATAATTTAGAAACTACTTCAAATATATTCGTCAACAGGATAACTAGATCCATGTTTAACTATTTAAATTTACATCTGCAGAATCACTGTTTCAAAACATTGATTTGGGATTGCTTCTGTACTGAATTAATAAAGACAAATGTAATCCAAAGTCAGATTGAGGCTGGGCAGAAATTACTAGCTAAAAGCAATAGTTTTTAAAAGTGTTCTATCTACTCTGTATACAATTTTAACGTTAGGCATATGTTATGGACAACAGTGGGATCCCTCACAATTGTCATATGTATAAAGAAAATTTCTAAATCATCTCCTGCCCATCATAGGGATAAGTTATTTGGATAACAATGGGATTCCTTGGAATCGTGTCATGTACAGATAACATTTTTAGAATCTATCAACAGCTCACCTTAGATTTGAAGCTTGATCAGATTTGCACATTTTCATTAATGTTGAAACATTAATATCAACATGCTTTCGTCTATGGACTGAGGATTATATTCTTACTGAAACATGCAACTTCATTGAGCTTGTAGATCTATGGTTGATAGCAAAGAATGAGTTTTTGTTGGTCAAGTAAAATTAACTCCTTAGCATTAAATTGCAAGGGAGAGCCGGTGACTGGGAGTTATTATCAGAATGTTTACCTTAAACTGCTTTTTCTCCCTCTTACTCTGTTTCAATATGTCGGGACTTTTAATAAGGTATTGGGATTCTTATGAAAAATAAATGTTCAGTTGTTTAAAAAATATGTCTGTTAAAATCGTGACAACTGATCACACAATATTTGTAATATTGTACCAATCTTTAACTTTTCGTACATGGCAAATGGATATATATCCAACCTCAACTTTGACTCAAACGTGGTTAACGAATATATACCAAATGAAATATTTCTGGTGATAGTATAAAGGATTGTTCAAAAAACCTCCGTTAGAGTGCAGCATCAACTTAAACATATCTTTAGCTAACACCATCAGCCTATCAAAAATGTAAATCGTTTATGAATGAAAAAGGGCAGACAGCCAGTCGTAGTGCGCAAGGGCGTGGTAATGAATGTCTCCTGCCACTCCACATGCGTAAAACAGAGATATGCTCAGTCTGTCGCTCCACCCCAAGGACATTGTTTTCATCACTTTACTGCCCTTGTTTTTATTTTGTAATTTTCAATTATTTTACTTAAGTTATTATTGTATCATAAATACATAAACTGGAACCTCTCATAGGAGAATATCAAGTGGGATTCAGACCCCAGAGATTTTGTGCAGAGCAAATTCACAATCTAAAACCTATCTTGAAATTGAGACACCTAAGAAAACAACCTACTGTTTTATACAGTTTGCACATTGACGATTTCCAGAAGGCCTATGACTCAATTGACCGAGAGTCACTCCTCCAAATTTTAAATGAATACAGACTAAATAAAATGACTCAAAAAAATCATCAGGCTAACTCTCACCAACACAACCTCTCAAGTAGAATTCATGTAAAATTTATCAGAACAATTCCAGATTAAAACTGGTGTCAGACAGGGGCGATGAACTCTCCCCCACTTCTCTTTAATATAGCCTTAGACAAAATCATGAGAGAATAGGAACAAAAACTAAAAAGATGAGGGAAATTGGAAACCACTAAAACTAACACGAAAACAAGTGGAAATTTCTTATCTAGCCTTTGCAGATGATCTTGCGATCTTCGCCGAAAACAAACAACAGGCAATTACTCAAATAGAAGCTCTCAAGTATTGCAAAACTTGTGCTAAATATTTCCTTCTCAAAAACCAAAGTCATGAGTAACCACTGTGAACTTGAAAGTTTGAACACAAAATACGGAGATATTGATAAAGCATCAGAGTTTCAATACTTTGGTGAAATTATAGAACCATCAAGTAAAGTACAGAAGGCATTTGATGAGACCCACATCCAAAAAATGAAGAGGGACCTCGACTGAACACAAAACATTTACAATAAAATATGTCTATCAATCCACACAAAAATTTGACATTATAACATGGTAATAAAACTTGAAGTCCTATACGAAAGTGAAACTTGAGACCACATCAAAAAAGCACCCTCGAAAACATCCTTAAAGAGAACGTAAAATCATCAGGAAAATTCTTGGCCCAAAACTCACTGACAAAGGATATTGCACAAGAACTGAAGAGCTCTCGAACCTTGCAGCCGACATCTGGAAAAGACGCTTACAGTTTTATGATCACATCAAACGCCTGCCAGGAAAGAGACTGACAAAAAATTTACTAAAAGCTACAGAAAAGATCACAACAAATACGTGGACTTCAGGAATTCGAAAAGACCTAGAAAAAGCTGAAATCGAAGTAAATAAAATAACCAATAGATCCGTTTATAGATCTTAAATATACAAATGGGCAGTGGAGTCAGAGAGAAGACAAAAGAAGAAACAGAATGGGTCACGAAATGGACATAAAAATGAAGAGCCATGATGAAAAATATATATAAATATATGAAAAAATAATAATAAATGACAGGTACTGTTAATTGGTTTCAACCATAATGTTAACAATTTTGTTTATTTTAACTTTTCATACTAATTGTACATCTACACTAAAATTGCGTTAAAAATTATAATTTTAAATTTAAATATAAATCTTTGTTTCTTATGTTCCTTTATGATACCAAAACTTCAAAAAATTAACTTTACATTTTATGAATGTTAATGTTTTTACATAGTTAAGCGATATTTTAAAACAGTAAAATCATTTCCGCATGCGAAGGGTTAAATGTTTATGTATTTTTATGATTGAAGATGTAAATCCATTCAATATTTTATTTAAATGTTGCAGTAAAGAATAAAATATTACTAAAAGTTTACTTTTAAAATCATTATTTAAAGTTCATTTAGTAAGTTTCTAAATATATTGTTATTTACAGATAAGTTCAAAGTGCCAGAGCGACCAGTGTCAAAGCCTCTAAGGATATCAGTGAATGATGTTTTCAAAGGTACTGGGTCAGGCTTCTGTATAGCTGGTCGAGTTGAGACAGGAATGGTCCAAGCAGGAGACAAGGTGTTGGTTCAGCCCCCTAATGAAGCAGCAACTATCAAAGGTAGTTGTTAAAAAAGGTTCAAACTATGATTAGGTTTGTTCACAGAACAATAGTTATAATTATTTACTCAATCCAGGAGCGATTGCAACTAGTAGATTTTCTTCACACACCAGTCAGTTATGAAAAATATAAAAACTGAAAAATTAGATTGAAAGAAAAAACTGAAATATTTTATGAACTAATTTCAAAATATTAAACAATTTAACCATTTTTCAATGTGATCAGTTGTGAAAAGAGACATAACAATGAGGTAAAATTTGTTAGATATATATGTGTATATAAATATTAGTATTAAATCGTTTGATCCATCTCTTATTTAAAATTCAAAGTACAACATATTATAATACTAGTAATCCATCTGGCTGTAATGCAACAAACTGAACTATACTATGTGAACGTCGAGCTATGTGAATGTCGAGCCATACTTTTATTATTCATTATTAAAACACTGATCGTCAAGATATGAAAAGGCAAATGAGTGTGATGAGTGTAGATGAACAAGTGTAGTCATTGTTACTAACAAGATCGATTGTTCCTCAGAAAGAGCTATCTATTAACCCAACAAGTCTATCACTCTCAACAAGTGGTGACCGTCCGATATCGGACGGTCAAACATCACTGTGAAAAGTTGATATTATATCGTTATGGCTATGTTTTTCGTCAAAACTAATCGATACTATTTGAAAGTCGATTAAATTCTGAATCGATTGTTATCAGTATCGATAATACTATCCACATGACAACTAGATGGAGAGAAGAAGAATCCAATGTTTACGATTTCATTTCGCCATTTCTTTAGTTGGTGTCTGTCAGTAACCTGTTTGTTTACATTCTGGTTTGGAGTATTTTATGCAATGTTTTATTAGAATTGTTAGTGAAATAATTGAGAATTTATTAGAATATATATAAATAATTTATGACTGATAAAATTATAATAACAGGCTAAGAAATTTATGAATACACAATTGTATAACATGTTACCATAGAAACATCAATTTTCGGTAAAATGTACTATTTTAAGTTTTATCATTATAAATTCCTATAATAAACCCTATAAACTGTACATTTTCTGAAAGTTTATAAAATTTGGAAAAACTTGTATATCTTGAAATTGTGAATTGACTAGTATGTATTACATTTCCAGGTTGGGTCCCCCCCCCAAAATCTTTTTGGTAAACCTTTTTTTATATTTTATATAAAAACACAGAATCTTACAAGTAAAATGATATAAAATAATACTAAATCTAAGGATCAGAAGTATTTTTAATTGTTTTTAAAAAATATCCTTGCAAAACTAGGAAAATGGGGCTGCTAATAGAGGGTTTTTAGTTGCCAGTAGTTGGGTTAATAGCTCAATAAAGGGCAATTAAGGGACCTACAGCTTTATGTAGAATCCGAAACACATAGTGTGGGTCTGTTTTAAACATTGCAATTAAATACATTTTCATAATTGTTGGCCTTATGGTACGGGGAAAAACTATATTAGAATCCTTGTTATCCGGTTTAATTTGACAGACGAGAACGCTAACAGAAAGAAATCTTTAAGCGCTAATATTGAAGCGATACAAACAAACATTTGTTGACATCAAGCTCTGTCGCTGTCTACCGGCAATATAAACAAACAACAACCACTCGCTCACGTGTATTCGAGTTGAATGCCTATAGATGGAATAGGCAATCTGACTTCAAGAACTGTAAATAAATAACAAGCGGAATATGTTGTTTATGTTAAATCATGATAGATGGGGCGAGATGTCTGACATTCATAAGCAGTTATTTTTGTATACAAATTTTCTCGTAGAGAGTGTTAACCAGCTTCAATAAATAATTATTTACTTCTCAAACTAAAATATTTTACTTACTTTGATGTTTAGTTTAATAATATAACCTATAATAGAGATAAAAAATACAATATTATGGTGGCCTGGGTAATCAGCAAGCACAAAGATATATTTCTTACCCAATGTTAAATTTTGTGTCTAAAATTATCAGTTGTTTTAGTGGTTCATTACAGAGGCTAGTATTTCCCATGTAAATGCTATGCAGTTTAAACCAGTTAAGTTGCAGACCTCATTAAGTAACCAAATTACTGTCAACAATTTTTCTGTTAAATGAGGTATCTATTTGTATGTAATAATACAGTAGAAGTTTGACTATTTGAACTAAACGGGACCGGGGCTACCTCGGATACGCTTTGGAGGGCTAGACTTGGATAATATGAAGGGTTTTAAATGATTTAAAAGAGTGATAATTTTTTTTCACTCTGCGTAGACATAACCATTTTAAATGGCTTTGTGTCCCATACGCTACTCAACCTAACAGCGACCAGTAGAGGCATTCCAACTGAACCTTTTTGTTATGACGCGTAAGCTGCTAGACCTAATAGTGGCAAGTGTAATTTGGTTTACAATAATGTACATTTATTTATTCCTACGGTTGTATTATTCACATTAAAGTACATTTAAGTACCTAATACAATATAATTATCATTTAGTACTATTACAAAAATAAAAATTAACTTCAGTATATATTTGATCCTTGGCTCTTGGTTAATTGGATCTTGGTTAAGCTGACTTCTACTGTATAATCAAGAGTAGTACATAACGTATACAGTGTCACAAAATGAATGTTCAGTTAGAGTCTTTTTAGTCTTCTAGTCTCTTTATAAACTTTTCACGCAATTTCTCATGGTCAAAATATTTTTTTTAATGTTAAGCACTAATGACAACAATAAATTATAAAACAATTACATTCTTTATCTGTTGTTTTGCATTCTTCTCTTTTTTTCGGGTTTATGCGATGTTTGTATTCAATATGTACTTGCTTAGATGCAGTGTAAGTAAAATGTAAAATAGTTCAAATTTTGCCAGTCTGATCAGTGTGTTGGCCTTAGTTAGAATAATTTTGATTAGTTAGTCAGTTGTGTAACCACACTGTTTATTGTACATTGTGTTTGATAAAAGTGTGACTCATTAGAATATATCCTGTAGCAGTAAAAATAAAATTGCCAGTTCAAGAATGTTTGATAAAAGTGTGACTCATTAGAATATATCCTGTAGCAGTAAAAATAAAATTGCCAGTTCAAGAATGTTTGATAAAAGTGTGACTCATTAGAATATATCCTGTAGCAGTAAAAATAAAATTGCCAGTTCAAGAATGTTTGATAAAAGTGTGACTCATTAGAATATATCCTGTAGCAGTAAAAATAAAATTGCCAGTTCAAGAATGTTTGATAAAAGTGTGACTCATTAGAATATATCCTGTAGCAGTAAAAATAAAATTGCCAGTTCAAGAATGTTTGATTAAAGTGTGACTCATTAGAATATATCCTGTAGCAGTAAAAATAAAATTGCCAGTTCAAGAATGTTTGATTAAAGTGTGACTCATTAGAATATATCCTGTAGCAGTAAAAATAAAATTGCCAGTTCAAGAATGTTTGATTAAAGTGTGACTCATTAGAATATATCCTGTAACAGTAAAAATAAAACTGCCAGTTCAAGAATGTTTGATTAAAGTGTGACTCATTAGAATATATCCTGTAGCAGTAAAAATAAAATTGCCTGTTCAAGAATGTTTGATTAAAGTGTGACTCATTAGAATATATCCTGTAGCAGTAAAAATAAAATTGTCAGTTCAAGAATGTTTGATTAAAGTGTGACTCATTAGAATATATAGCAGTAAAAATAAAATTGCCAGTTCAAGAATGTAAGCGTGACTCATTAGAATATATCCTGTAGCAGTAAAAATAAAATTGCCAGTTCAAGAATGTTTGATTAAAGTGTGACTCATTAGAATATATCCTGTAGCAGTAAAAATAAAATTGCCAGTTCAAGAATAATGTGCTACATTTAACTGACCTGCTTAACAGTTAAAAATAGTATGTCTGACTCGTAGTCACTTAGTAAAAAATAGAAGAATGCTTATTACATATATGTATTATTGTTAAGGGTATATACATCATCTACATAAATATGTATGTATCCATTTATATTTTTCAGCAATATCCATAGAGGAGATGACTGCTCAGGCAGCATTTGCAGGGGATAGCGTGAGTGTGACAATTGCAGGCTACGACCAACAGAACATGGCTGTGGGCTTCATTCTTTGTGACCCTCAACATCCTGTCCCCATCACATCCAAGTTTGAAGCGCGAATTGTTCTTTTTAACATAACTGTGCCTATAACTAAGGGTTTCTCTGTGAGTATTTATTTATTTAACTTGTTTAGATGCTCTTATTACTAATATTCTTGTGTTATAATAATCTAAAAATGACTGTTCTGTTTATAAACACAAAGTAGTTGAGCATAGCCAGTTTACCTATAGGTAACATTTAACATCACTAGGTTATAGTTCTGCATCCTTATTTTCTAAAAATAATTAATTTTAGCATTATTATTTCCTAGATATTTGCTTAAAGGAGACTTATTAAAAACATTTTATTAAAATTAGCAACCCTAAATAAGTTTTTATAACATTTCATGCCTTTAACCTAAATAACCTATATTAAAAATAATGAAAACTATTGTTGTAGCTGTAAAATCTTTATAGCTTGTTCATGAACTATGTCTAACCAGGCTGGATGAGAAATGGGCTCGGCTTTGAATATTTATGTTTAGACCATTTAAAATGAGAAAGAAAAAAAGTAAAACAAAAATTGGAGATAACAGTGTAAATACCGTTTGAAATTTTATGATTGCATATAGCAATTTGTACCCCAATTCCAACCACTTACCCCTAATCCTGGGAATACTTTTTCAACATCCAACCGCAATGTTAAGTTTAAAAACACGCACAGTACAGTAATACAATTCCTGGCCATTGGGTCTGTATTGTACAAAGTCTGTGTGATTAAACTAAAAAAAACTTACATATAAATTGCACGAACATTCATGTATAGTAATGGACTCTTTTAATACATTTTGTAAATGAATTCCATGTTACCAAATTCTTTATTTCCCATTGTAAATGATTTGTTGTCTGTTTTAGGTAATACTACACCAGCAGTCACTTGTGGAACCAGCTATCATTTTGAAACTTGTTGCTCAGTTACATAAAAGCTCTGGAGAGGTATGATTTATTTTTATAATTGTGAAGGTCATCTTCCAATTCTAGGATTAATGATCTTGATCTACATGTTAAGTAGGGGTGTGCGAGTAGTGATTTTTGAGTTCGAGTCGAGTAGTTGGCATTTTTTTCGAGTATTGAATATTTTTCGAGCGAGTATTTACAGAAGGATTTCCTGTTCACCCAAGACAACTGTAAAAGACAGACGCCATCTTAAGCCTATGTTAAGTTTTGCCAGATTCGTAAATATATACATCTAAACTGAACACAATTTTGATTTGTTGTTTGTAACTGTAACATTTGATAAATAAAACTTTTTACTTCCTGCCTTCCTACATTTTATGTGGCATCGTTTTGTTTAACCTTTTTCCTTTTTTCTTAGCTAATATTATGTAAGAAATTAAGAAAGTATATTATTAATTGAAACAACGTGGATTATAAAGTTTTAATCTGTTCACTCATATCACAGATCAGATTTTCTATGCAAGCCAATTATACTGTTTCACAGCCGGCTGATATGTTTATCTGGTGGTTCAGTTCAAAGTGTACCGCAAAGACGTAGTGCAGCTTGTTGGCAAAAGCTGCATCCAACCAAACTGATGCTAAATTTCAGGCATCATCGCCAAATGCGGTCATTTGCTTTGAGAATTGCCTCCTCTCAACAAAAAATTGATTGTGTACATGCCAAGAAGAGTGATTATGTATTCTGTGGGTATTTAATTCAGTAATAACAAGGTTACAACTAACCGGAAATAAATTTTGAATTATATAATCAAATTTGAAAATCTGGATGACAAAGACTGCAGTTCAATCAATTGATAATAATAACTAAGCAGGTTTACTAAAAATAAATTTTAAAGTCACTTAGGATAAATTAGTTTTTAAATTATGATCGATAATGAAATATGTACAACTTGAAACTACTTTGATACATGAGGCTACACTGAACAACAGATAAATAATTATGTCATAACGAGAAATTCATTAAAACCTGGTGTAATCGAATGAAAACCATAGACGTAGTCGGCTAATATAATAGGTCTAGTCGATATCTCGACGAGATGCAGTCTGAAATATCAGCTATGTGCTAATTATATAAACTTATGAATAAAAAAATGAGACGTTTGATAAGGCTTTGATTCTATAAAAATGATTTTCTGAATCTCTAAATTCGTCGTATTTTGTTTAGAAAAGGTCTTCCAACATGTTTCTCCCTCACTTTGGTTGATTCGTGATTGTTTTACAGTTTGCATTGATGTCAATGTGAACAGGGGACCGTTCAGTGAATTTACGAATCAAAATTATCGTACTTTACCACCTTTTACACTCAAACTGTGTTATTGTCTAACCTAGTCAGAAAACCGTTCAACAATTTAACAGGAAAAAATATCGTATGCGCAAATATTACACACAGTTTTGGCGATCTGAGGCGTTTTCGGAAAAATAATTAATAGACGTTCGCCACAGATATATATCTATTTTTTATTTGACAGAAAATAAATCAATAATGTTGTCACACGCTGCTAGAACGCTATTACCATATTTTATATGATATGATATAGCATTTTCTTACGTCAAATCATTGGACGATTCCCTGCTCAGATTAAATAACAAAATAGACCTCAATCGACTCGCAAGAAATATACGATAATTTCATTTCCGAAAAGGAGCTGAACGGTTCCTTGCACGTACGTACTGTATACTACAACCGAGATGAACTTTCGCCTAGAAATATGGGAAGTTCCATTCTTGGGATGTACAGTTCCATTTTTGTAAAGTGACCCGTTCTCGGGACCCTTTTGATTGAACGGTATTATTGATATGAACGAAAATATGCATAATTTCCACGGTGCACAGACTATTAGATTTCTATTGGTAACAGGTTTTTTAGCATCTTGAACCGGATCTCTCGTCCCCTTTCTTGGGTCATAAAGACACTAATCAGCACTTCTGTTTTATTCACGTATTTTAGGTTAGGTTACAAGTGACTAGTAGACTTGACAACCAACATGTGTGATCGCTACATTCCCAGCTCTGTTGATCACTTTGAACTGAACTAATTCAAATCATAATGAACGAACTCGTTCACTACGTCCACTAGTTCATTTGACTGTCGTCGTGTACTACTATTCTTAGGCGTATTGTTTGGTTCATAATTATGCGTACCAAACTGATAACGTATGATTAAGGGTAAAATAAAACACAAACATTTTTTATTAATAACTTATAAAACTGTTTACTCTTAAAACTAAATTAAGATGTAAATCTGATATTTCGTGAAATACAACTACTCGATCGAACTTCGAGTAGTAAAGTTTTAGGAGCTTCAAGCCAAGTTCGAGTAGTAAAATACTCGATCAAATTTAGTAGAGTACTCGCACAACCCTAAGGTTAAGTCTTAGGTATGAATCCAATTTGCTCATTACGCATGTTGATTAAAAACATGTGTTTATCGTATGTGTTCTCATTATGATTGTCAAAAGCAAGTTTCGGTTATCAGTGTTTGTATTGCTGCATATTATAGTTGATTAAACCTTATCAGTTTAGAACATTTAAAAAAAGTCTTTGACTTTTAATTTGTAATTGAGCTAATTATACTTTCCAAGGATAAACTTGTTTGAAGTTTGAAATAAATATTCCATCTCAATAATAAATTTTCCTTTAAAAATCAATATTTGCTTGTATATTTTTTTAATAATTATCTTAATAGTTAATGAGATAACCCTTCGAGGGTCACAAAAAATTGACTCAAATTGCCAATTTTTTTGTGTTGGGGTAAAAAAAATGTTTCATTAAAATCCATTTAGTTAACATTTGTAAGACTAAACTATGACAGAAAAACACACATTTTCATCTAAATAATTTTTCTAACCATTTTATGGGGGGTTTTCTGTATGCGGATATAACTGTCAATGACCCTTAGCAAAAATTTGTGTAGCGTATAAAAACGTCATTGATACAAATGTACGTATACTTTGAGGCCAAATTTGACTGGTTTTTGGGGATTATAGACCCGAAACACAACTCTACTTTTGAAGGAAATAGTGCTTTCGTCCACTGCAACATGAGATGAGGGATTGTAGAAAAGCATGCACTTTTCTTTTAGATGATTTACTAAAGATCTGATTTTCAAATCTTGATCGGGACCAGTCTCGTGCGAAAAATGTAAGTTCCAGAAGTACAGTAGGAACTTATGTTGCGAAAAAACATCGCCAAAAAACTGCATTCGCTCAGCCCATTTGACAGAAAAATAATCCTGTATTGCAGTCCTAGGATGGATCCCCATGTTCAAAACAACTCCAAGTAAAGCTTTCAAATCTGACACCTTCATGTCTGACCATTTCGTAAATCTGCTTTTAGGGCTTGTGACTTGAGCTTTTCGATTGTTGGCAAAATGATTAGTTTCCTCACAAATTTTATCCAACAATACTTCATTGAAAAATAAGCTGAAGTACTCTAACGGAGTTGTATTAGCATCAAAATTTTCGGGAAGAACTGGACCAGGGTCAATTATGTTTGTTTATATTGTACTCACTGGACCGTCGTCATCTTGAGTGATGTCAACCCAATTCTCATCTGGACTGTCTTCACTTGAATCAATTATTTCCCCATCACCATCTTCATCGTTTCCATCAATTTCACTTCCACTCATTGGTCCCTCTCCGCCAAGTTCACTTCCACTATTTTCATCAACCTCCAAGTCACCAGCAACACTCGAATCATAAAATAAATCACCCTCCGATACTAATCTGTCCAACCACTCAATAATGTCACCTTCATCAGGATTGAGCGCCATTGCGCAATGCAAAATGAAACGATACAATACACTGACTACAGACAGACGTACACAGTGCGCAGTGTGACAAGCGACTGCCTCGTTTGGCGCCGACGCTCAGTGAACAAAGAAACAAGGTCAACACCCCACTTCTCGCCACACGCCAGCCACTCCCTCTACCCCCCCCCCCCACTCCACCACGCGCAATACCTCAGCCACAATCCTTCCGCCAACTTCTTTACATCTTATAAATGCCGTATTGGTAACATTAAAAATGTGACACTTCAAAAACACAACTATTTATTTATTTATAAAATGTGCGTTTATAACCGTCAATGTCTCTCTGTATAATTAGGTGATGTGGATATAAACGCCATTGACCCTCAAGGGAAAGTTAAATAGGCGGATATAAACGTCAATGACCCTCGAAGGGTTAAATTATCATGAGAAGATTGGCAGACCGATCAGCAAATATAAGTTAAACAAGAAGTGTTAACATAAACTGTACACTAAAATATTAGAAACAAAACCCATATTTTCTTTGTTATCTATGAATACAATGTAGAGGAATTGTGGATCAAAAAAATTATCTGTAATTATATAACAGTAAAAGAAAGAAGATGCCATAAGATTTAAGCCTTTGAAGGCTGGCCTGCAATCGTTATAAAATGAAATCTAAAATAATTATAATAAATGAAAAAACATCATCTTCATTCTTCTTTAAGTATAATTTAATATCATAATAATAACATAGGTTATTATTCTATTTGATCAACTTTGTTTTGATCCTCCCTTTGAAACTGACCTGTATGAGCTTATTATGATAAAATTGTGTCACTTAAAATGAAATGAAAATGAAATGAAAAACGACTTTATTTTTAAGGCGAGGTTAGGACTGGACAGTCCTCTACCACCTAACCTTAAAATAAGGTTCTTGAAAAAAAATCAAAAACCAATAAGTCTAGTAGTTTTACAAAAGTTGACCTGACACTATAACTTACCTAACTTGTATTTGTATAGTTCGATATGATTCTTAATAGTGAAGTTGAGAGTTGATATTGGTCACTTAATATGTTCAAATTATTAAATTTACAATAAAACCAATATATTTAATTTTTAACCAATATATTTAAGTTAAAAATTAAATATATTGGTTTTATTGTAAATTTAATAATTTGAACATGATTCTTAATATTATTTTTTTAAAGGTGGTGAAAAGGCGACCACGCTGCTTGACTCGTAATTCATCAGCTTTGGTAGTACTAGAAACCTCTCGGCCTATATGTGTGGAACTGTATCGAGATGTGAAGGAGTTGGGGCGCTTCATGTTGAGGGTCGGAGGAGCTACAATTGCAGCAGGCCTTGTCACCAAGGTAACCTAGCTTTTATCTTAAAAGTTGAATGTCAGTAATCTCCGAATTATATGATGTTGCTGGATTAGTCATGGGAGGATGGGGACAATTTCCTAATTACTGACAGCTAGAGTTATATCAGACTGGCTGAGTTATACAGTTGATAAACCTGTATATCTTTAAGGGTGTGCAATGCGTCAATCGATTCAATTTGATTCGATACACGACTAAACAATACATCAATACACCGAAAGTACCACAGTGTGTCTACATCAGAAGTATCTGAGTCAGAATTATTCAGAATGCTAAAGTGGCAAATTAATAAGAAACACCATTTTTAGTTAAAGATACATTATTTAGGCATATTATCGAACAAGTAATTTGATGTTTTTAATTAAATATTTTCAATTAAATATTTGTAAAATGATTATTTTCATTCTATATGGTAGTTCAGAGTTAGACAAACGTAATCAGATGCATAAACCTGTTTAGATTAGGAATACAGGATCTCTAGCATTTTGATCGGGGGATATTACTCTTTCTGAAATAAGTCCATTAAGAAATGCAAATGGGTAACGTAATGTACGTGCTGTAGACACCAAATCAGTGGAATAATCCTATAAAGATGATGCATATATTTCAGTCAGCACATCCATTTTTGGATCTGCATTAAATCAAAATTAATGAGTGTTATGAAGGAAAATAAATAAACTAATTAAATTAAATATACTCTACAAAAATACGTTATTTTTACATTTAAATGACATCACCCTACTTAGCTTTAGTTTCTCTCCTTGCTTGATGTGGTGCCAATGGCGCAATTTCATGTTTTCCAGTGACTATACTAGTTGACTATACCTCCGATTATTTGAGGTACAGTCAAATAGTTCCCGTAATTTGTTGAAATTATTGGGCAAAGATAAAAACTTACAATCATATTTTCCTTCAAAATACTCTCCTCCAAACAAAATATTTGTCCAAATGATCAAACAGTTGTTCAAAACAGTTTTGACACTGATTAAAAAATGTATTTTTTAGTGATTTTGTCCCATTTCTTTTCTGACAGCTTCAGCATTTACTAATCTTTTTCCATTTATTGACGTCTTCGCCATGTGAACAGGAAGATATTGGCCGGCATGAGGTCAGGTGAGTAGGGAGGATGTTCTAGCGTGGTAAGGCGGAGCTTGACTAGTAGTTACGTATTAACAGGGATCGATGTGCAGGAATATTGCCATGAAGCAAAATCCTATTGTTTTCTGTCCATTTTTTCAGGCCGTTTCCTCCTAATGGTGTCTTGTAAGCACCTACAGATTTTTTAGCGGACACTGCCATGTGATAAATTTACCTCATATGTGATTTCATCAATCATTAGTTTTCTGTTCGTATAGACATTTTGCCAAACTCGCTCAATGTTGTCATCTGTTGTACTGTTGAAGAGCGTCAACTACCGAGTCATTTTCAATGTTTATGCGATCTTCACAAAAAAGTGTTGCCATGCGTAAACTTGGCTTTACTTCATCACCTCAGCTCGGTGCTCTTGAATTAAGATTTTAAGTGTCACTGAAGATGATTTTTTGAAGCAAAACATAAAATTTAATGTTTTTTCACTGTTTGTTAAATCAGTTTTTAAAAAGCATCAATGTAAACACGCAAATACATGAAAAACGCTCTCCACAGGGGAACAATGGTGGTTGAGCAATACTCGCGCTACTGATATCCCTTCCCCAGGGGTAGAACCAGCTGCTATACAACAAAATTCCCACCAGAACTGCACTGTATCTCTCTGGACATCAATTCTAGAAACCTTTCGAATTTACCTCGTATTAATTTATAAAATAATGCTTTATAACCTAACCTCATATTTTTAACAATAACCATAATTATGTCCTTTATTTTTTCAGGTGCTGTAGTGCTGAGCTGATTACTTTAAGTTATATAATTATTAAACGTTGGTGCATTATTGTACAAAGTGGTGTTAAACATTACTGATAAATTTTGGCATAAAATAAATATTAATTTATTAAATTCCCTGTTTTTTACTTATCACTAATGTTCATTGTGATAATCTGATATTAGTTATGATAAACCTATATGGATGGGTTGGTTCATAAAATCAGTTCCTAATAAACAAACCGGAATCAATAAAAAATGTTGGTTCTTTAATTCTGATTGCAGGAATGGGGTATAACAAAGGGCATCAACATAAGTTTTTAGATAAAAAACAATGAAGTTAGGTTTTATTTTGCTGTAAGGATAGGTGAATCAGAATTTCTTCAGCATCTCCCAGTATTTTGTATTTCTTGGAGGGTGAAAACTTTCATTTCACGAATATTTCTTGGGGAAATTATGCTATTGATAAGAAAATCGGTAACAATAGTATCTGATCACAGAGATAAAGATTGTTTAAGTAGGCCTACCTACAAGCCAAAACACTAAAAATTATTAATAGCAGAGTAGGGGTTAGACAATGACAAAATTAAAACAATTAAACTAAAAATAAGGCATAGCTAATTTTAAAAGTAATGATCTCAATACTTAATTTGACATAAGGCCATTGGAGATATGGGAGGAGGTGATAGAGGAGGAGGTGTTTGAAAAAAAGGGCAGGTAAGGATTGAGGTTGCACTCTACAGGGCGCCATGCGACAACAATTTAGATAGCTTTTTAGGAAAATTTGATGAATGTATTAGTAAGTGTTCGAAAATTGACAATTTAGTGATGGGTGCTGATTTTAATATCAACATACTCAAGGATAATCACAAGAGCAAGAGGTTCAGGAATATTATTAGGAGCCATACTCTACAGGTAAAAATAGATATACTGATTAGGGCAAGTAACATTTCAGAAACATGCATTGATAACTTTATCACAAACATTAAAAATTTTATGAGCCATGTAATACAGCTATTAATTTCAGATCACATTGCTATTAAACTAACTTTCCTAATTAAAAACATTACTAAAATAAGTAAAAAAATTATCTTCAATAGAAAAATTAACATGTTGCAGGAATTGAGATTTATAATTAACCCTTTTAGTACCCTGACCTTGAACGGCCTCTATGGTGAAAAGTGCTAAGCAATTCTGAGCAAAAATGTAAGGGTTTACAAAAAAATCATATTAAATTTATTTTTGGTCATAAACCTTTCATAAACCTTTGAAATAAGTTTTATTTTGTTTTATGATTATTATTGCACCTTTTGATTGTAAATTATTTTAAAATATTGTCTTCCAAGTATTTATAAACTAAAAAACGATGTAAAAATGATAAAAATAAAAATAAATAATTTGACTTTGAGTCTATAAAAGTATATTTCAGTATTTTTTTTAAATTTTTTCCAGTAATACTGTCTTATAGTGCATCTAAAACTGAACAAAACCAGTATAACAAATATTACTTTCATGCAAACAATTTTCAATATTTTGCAAAATAAAAATATTTTACAATACGATAATTTACGGCGAAAACATATAAGTTATGGAAAAAATTTATTCTCTGTATTCTTATAAAAAACAAAGTTATAAGAAGTAAATTACTATATTAGGAGCTTATTCAATACCTAAAATATGTTGTAACCATAGTAATCATAAAGAATAATATAGAAAATAAATCATTACATACCTTATTGATTGTTCAATTCAGATATTCAGAGTGAAAAATCAGTTCTCCTTACTGAAGCATTGAATTTACAATTGTTTTTTTACACTAATCATCACAGTTTACTTTATTTCTATCCATTTTACAATAAAAATGATTAAAACTTTGATTTAAAAACACACGCAAACACCGCTCGGCACAATGTAAACAAACAACTAGCGCAACTTTGTAAACTAATGAAACATCGATATATCGAAGAGTACATCGAAACATCGATCGAAACAAGTACTTCGACGCCTTTAGAAGCTGTCTGCATCGTTACTAGCCAGTTAATAGAGTAAGGTAGTAGTATAATAAATTAACCCTTTTACCGCCATACAATTATTGCCGGTCGAGCGCTCGACCGCCATAGTAGGTGAGGGTCAATGTGTCACTCAGCCGCCAGACGCTAGGATCATAGCGTGTCGCCCGGCCGCCAGAGCATTTTGCCGCTTTTTACAACCGTTCACAAAAACGATTGTGGTTACATCAATTTGATAGATAGAAGAATTCTGTTTTCACCATTTTATTCATTAAGAAATTATCTTTAATGTGATATGACTTACTAGTCTATTACTAACATATAACGTTATCGTAGGAGCAAAAATAAAATGCAAAATAAAGTTTAGAAAATTTTTTTAATTTTAAAGTTAATAAGAAAAATAAAAATGTCATTTTAAAATTCTTTGTATATATAATTTGGTTTGACATTTAATAGAGAACAATTGAGTAAGTTTTCATTTAAAAAAATTAAGAATTGTTTTTTTTTATAAATATATGACTAAAATAGTACAACAACTCATTTTAATCAGAATTAGGAATAGAAAAGCCTATAGGCGTACATACATAACATACTAGACGAACTAGAATCATCCATACTATCATAAACATTATCATCAATTACAATGTTTGTCCCTGATTGAATAACATTGTTTATCAGTGTTCCTTCACTTACTGGTGAACGTCGCTTATCACACATTTTGGCACTGTACTAGTATAAATATAAAACAAAAAAACACTTACATAATAATAAAATTCATATAAACACGATTGAATAAACTATACATACTTGTATCATAACCTAAAAACACCAATCTCAGGAACACAACAGACAGAAACTGATTTCTTCACCATTCAATCAGCTGGGCACTGACAAAAATAATTGACGTTTTTCACATATTTTGTGTTTACTATGCAAAAGTATTGTATTCAACTAAAGTAGATTATATTCTTGTTGTAAATATTGTTCTGAATATAGTGATATATATTTATGCTGAAAAAATTAAATAATTCATTGTATAAGCAACAAAAATGCAGAGGGCCTATATATAGGCTCTTGGCGGTCGAGCGTCACTACTCCCAGGGCCTATATATAGGCTCTTGGCGGTTGAGCACCACTACTCCCAGGGCCTATATATAGGCCCTTGGCGGTCGACTGCCCAACTTATTAGAGCCTATATATAGGCCCTTGGCGGTAAAAGGATTAAATACGGATCGACACGCTCTGTGTCGACGGCATTTTTAGCACAGATATGCATCGACACGGAGCGTGTCGTGCGGCACTAAAAGGGTTAAGTTAGAACAATTGCAGGACATAGATTATGTAAATGAACAATACAACAAATGTTTAGACATATTTAAAACTATTATAACACAGCCTGTTCACTGACAAAAAAAGAGAAAAAAACAGATGGCCATTAACAACAACAAAAAATGGATTAACCTAAATGTAAAAAATACAAGACCAAAATGCACCATAGCACTCAAACTGGTTATGAACTAAAGAAATAGCTGACAAAACTGCTTACATTGAAGCTAAAGGTAGGTTACCTTAGTGCAATAAATGAGGCCAAATCAGAGTGGATGAATAATGCACTGAGAGTATCCAATAATAAATCCAGAGGGTTGGAAAATTTTGGGCTCAATAACCAACTACAAGGATACTTGAGGTAAAAACAATAACTTGGTGCCAAAAGATCGTGTTAATGGATAAATGTAAAAAATGTTAAAAGGAAACTGCAGAAACTTTTAATAGATTTGTTATAAATGTAGGCAATGCGACAAAAAAAAAAAAACGACAAGACCAATAGGCCTTTTCATTAAATAATATCAATAAATTGAATCTTCAAAATGCTTTCAATAATTTTAGTCAAATATTAAAAAAAATATATATTTATATTTTGGACATAATTTCTACGTTTCAGCCAAAAACACTTGTGGTATCAATGAGATTGCCACGAAGACGTTTTGTAGGTTAGAACTAGCTGAACCACTCACTTACATCATCAACAATGTGCTGAGAAGGGAGTCTTCCCTCAACAGTGTAAGGTTTCTGTAGTGAAAGCAGTGAAACCTATCTTTAAGAAAGGGGATGAAACCGAGGTGGATAACTATCGTCCAGTCTTGCTCCTACCATCTGTTTCTAAAATAATTGAAAGAGTAATATGTGAACAGTTCACAAACTTCTGTCTGCAGACAATATGGGTTTGGCAGGGGCAAATCAACCAAATTAGAACTCATAGATTTCGTGGAGGGGTGATTGATGACTTAGGGAGGTGAGATGGTAATTTTATGCTTTGCCGAACTGTCGATGGCCTGTGACTGTGTCAGTATACCCATTCTAATTGAAAAACTAGAAAAGATCGGAATAAAGAGCCAGGCTCTCAATTTATTCAGTTCATATCTAAATAACAGGAATCAACTGACACAAATTCAGCACATCAACTCTTTCAAAATTACATGTTGCACATCAAAATGACATCTTGTCCATGACAAACATGCAGCGGGTGCTTATTCAACAGAAGAAAGCAACAGGGATACTTGGAGATCTAACACTTAAGGAGTTTTGTAGGGAGAAGTTCATTGAATTCAATATCCTTACTGTGATTGGCCTCTTCATACTAGAAACTTTTACGTATGTTCGCATGAAAACGCCACATCTATTGACAACAGGATCACAGCTGCATACATATAACACCAGATATGCTGCAACACATTACAGCCATCTTATTCATTGACTAACCAAGTATGAGGAGAAACTAAGCTACATCGGGGGCAAACTCTGGAATCACTTTCCTGAAGCAGTAAAGGGAACAGACACTTGCGAAGAAGACTGAGCAATTGGCTGAAAGAAAATCCATTCTACTCTCTGGATGAGGTTTTTAACTCTTGACTTGAATAATTATAACATTTGTCACTTTTGTATTCACAGTGTTATAATTTATTTTATTATATTGTACACTGTTTTAACCTAGCTAACTTTACTCTATTACATATATTGAAAATGTTGTAAGTAAAGGAATTTTTTACTTGACTTACACAAGTAAAATCAGATATTAAGTAAATTAAAACAGGTGTGCTGCAGGGTTCAATACTCGGCCCAATTCTTCTTATGGTTTACATAAACGACATTACTGAACAAATTCCACTCAATAACATTTTCCAATTTGCAGATGACACCACTGTATTTACTAAACATAGAAATACACAACGATTAGAAAGAAACATACAAGGCAGGAAACCAATTGGCACAATATTTTACAGAACAATCACATTGAATCCATCTAAAACAAATTACATATACTTACAGGCACAACAAAGGAGAAACCCTCCTTTACCTTTACCTTCCTCTTCGCCACCACTCTCCTCAAGACAGGGGGCATGTCAGTTTTCTTCGGGCACAGCCCGGGATTGGACCAGGATTGGTCAAGTCTATGGTTGGACAGGATAGCCTACAATTCTTTTTTTTTAGTATGTGTCATTTTATATGTTCGTGTATATATTAAAGAATTCTTCTTTTGTATAACATGGATATGCTGTTAAATATGCAAATAGAGATTTTTTAAATTTGGTTTTGTTTTGTCTTAATATTTTTATGTTGTTAGGGAGATGATTAATAAACTTTACACCTATATATTGTGGTTGATTTAGTGTTTTTTGTAATCTTTTATAAGATATGTCTAAATTGTTTTTATTTCTTGTGTTATGGCTATGGATTTCGGATCTTGTTTTGTTATTTTCTTGTATGGCGTATAATATTGTGTCTTGAATGTACATTGAGATGACATTTAGAATTTTTTCTTCTTTAAAATATTGTCTACAAGGAGTGTTGGTAGGCAAATTGTTGATTATTCTAATTGCTTTTTTTTGCAATATTAATATCGGTTCTGTGTGTGTGTATGAAGCACCTCCCCAGGCAATTAATCCAAATTTTATGTGAGTAGCCATAAATTACATTAAAATTACATTCCTCACCATGTATATTTAAAGAAAGTCCCTTCCCTTGGATATTTTCCTGAACTCTATTTAGTGGATAAAATCTTACCTTTTGGATAGGACATTTAATTGACGATTTGGTGGTGTGTATTCAGAGAACTTTGTTGCCAGTTCATGAGTACCACAAAGGTCTAATAGGGACCTTTATTTTTCTTGATATATATTAACAAGATTAAATTTTTCCTGACTTGTGCAATACAGCTCTATGACGATGATAAAACATCAATGCTAATCGGTGATACAAGAGACCATCTTCAATCTTGTATCAATTCAGATGTGAGGTGGGCTAAAGACATGCTCCTGAACCTTAGCAAAAAATTAGGGGTTTAAAACTAATGTCATTCTTTTATGACATTAGTGGCTCTAAAACTGAGAGTGTGCTGTCCGTGATTATGGTGTCCTTATAGACTCCAAGTTGATCTTATCAGAACATGTAAACTGTGTTGCATCAAGAGATAGGAGGAACCTAGGTCTCGTCATGTGAATCACCAGGTATTTCAATGAAAAGCACGCTTGATTAAGAGTGTTTGATCAAAAATTATTTTAAAAAAAATTTAATAAGATTGTTGTCTCTTTATAAGTAATAAATGTGATGTGGGAAAAAATTCTTAATTGAGGTATGGCTTAAGGGGACTTGTCAGTGAAAAATTAATTTTTGTTCAAATTTAATTTTTTGAGTTAGTTTCATTTTGTAGTTGTTCCTGAGTACATTGATATAAAAAACATGACATTCTATGCTCATATTTGCTTTAAAAACTAGTTTCATTACTTCGAATAGACGAATCTGAAAATGCCATTTGATGGTCTCTACATATAGTACAGTATAAAGTACAACAGAAGCAAAGAATGTTGAACCATCCTCTCCTAAGAACAATATATCATCTACAATCATGAAAGCAATCAGTGGACGTGCCTCGATTTGTAACATAACTTGGCCCGTGAGGTGTAAAAATAACCCCCAACTCAGAAATTGTCTTACTCAGTTGTTATACAGTTTTTGATGATATACGTTATAAAACACTTATTACTATGTAATTAATTTTAAATATAAATTAATAAAAGATATATTTTACAAGTGTGTGTATATATATATATATATATATATATATATATATATATATATGAACTATAATAAACTCATAAAATTTGCATTGAAAAACATGCCGTTTTCTAAAAAGGTCCTAATTTTATTAATAATAATAATAATAATAATAATAAAAACACAAAATAGGGTTTCTAAATAGTATAGGTCCCAACCTATTAAGTTATTACATTTTGAAAAGCTTTTCTCAACTAATGTAAAATTTCACCTAATGAAGTAATTTAACAATAAATAGGTTTTATGAATATTGTAAATGTAGAGCTGTTTCGTTCAGTTCATTAAGTCAATTGCTTCTTCGCTCATGGAGATAATCCTGATCAGACCCATTCCCCCACCAAAACTGGAAGTCGCGCCATACTGGGGGATGGCTCAAAACCAGACAGACGATAGGATCACGGGTGGCAGTTGGAGGGTTAAATTACAACTCGGCAGCGGAGCAACACTAATTTATTACAAAATAAAATTTATTTCGGCAGAAAGCCACAATATCAAAGTTACACTCAAAATAACAAGAAAATCAAAATTAACAAGAATTACAAATAATACACAGAATCGACAAAAGCTATAGAAACCCAAAAATTACAAAACTGACGTGCCTATCTGCAGTTACCATAGACACAAAATGTAAGAGAAAAATTTACATTTAAAAATTAAGAAAATTTGAACAAAACAAATAACTGTCAATTTAGCCCACATCTCATGATTCCACCGAGGCCAGGGAGTCAGCCGGAATCCCTGGGCAGCTCCGAAGTAAAGAAAAGTAAAAACGTTAATATATAATCCCTTTCTAGTGAATATTGAAAAATTAAGAAAATAAAAATAAAATATAGCACGGTACCGTTCTATCAAAAATTCACTTCAATAATACAACTAACAAAATAAATAACACAAACAAACTTAATATCTAGGCATAACAACAAAATAAATAAATAATACCATAATTCAAACAATAAGTAAAAGTAAGAGCGATCTCAGGCAGCCTGGTAAACCACAACGACAAGTAACCAAAAATGTACCAGTCAGACGACCCGGTACACTGATCATGATCGGTATCATATAAAAGAGTGTTTGTAGTATGATCTGAATGGCTAACATGGTCTTCTTCATTGGTATCATAAGATAATACTTCATCTTCAGACTCCTCATACAGATATTGTCTAATTATATGCTCATTTTCGCTGAAGTATGTAATCTAAAGTAGTAAAAATATGATAAAAGTCTATATAAATCACTAAAATATGTACAACATGAACTATTTACAGTATTTATAAACAAAGTTTTATAAGTATACACATCCTGCAAAGTATATGTAACTAGGCGTGGGGAGTGTAGAATACAACCCAGTACTCTTTATTGTAACTATAATTTGAACAAAAATGAGGAAGAATGACGACTGACAGTCGAGGTTTTGGGTCATACTATTCTAGGAAGGTACTGAGCCTAATAGTAGTGTGGCCAACCCATGTCTGATTTTAGGACAAAATATCTCTGCCTGGGGATAAAAATAAACCCTGCCCACTTATAGGCTAAGTGACTAATTTGGTATTTTTGTACATACCTCACTAATAAACTGTTTGATATACTATTTTATTAAAATTCTGAAAATTTAGTGGAAAAATGTATTAACCTAGTGTAAAGTAAACCTTAAATAAAAGTATTCCTTTTTAAGTGTAACCAAATTATTTGTCTATAAATAAAATCTGTATGGATTTTCAATTGAAATTTGTACTGTTTTCTATGGCTGAAAGTGTAGGTTAATATTATATAAAAATTGCTAGAGTTTACTATAAACGAGGGAGTTATATTCTATAGAATGTGCAAGGCAGCGGCAGTGAGGGGGAGAGGGGAACACATTGTTATTGAGGCAGGCTCTTTACCACTCCTAGTGACAGTTGTGATAAATTATAGAACTATTCCTTGGAATGCTTAACTGGGCGCCTGGAGGATGAACATTCTTAACACTGTACAAGTCCTTGGTTCAGTCACCTTGAGTAAGTCGCTGTTATTAGAATAGGGACTGGGTGTACACAGATGCAACCGTCAAGAGGAAATTCTTCTTATGGATAGAGTAAAGTTTCCGAAGCTTGGTGAAATGGAAACACGTGCAGAACTGATTTTATCAGCCTTATTATTAACTTGCCAAACTGTGACTGAGTTGCTATTTTTTTACAGAGTGCTTCATGGTAACGCTGGTTCAGTGAGACTATTGGTCTAATAGCTCCAGAATATATCTTTTGCTCAAGAGATTCATTTGTTTGCTCATACTTTGTTGGAGTGTATGATCTGACTACTGGGTCACATGTGCTAGCATTAGCGTTACACACAGACTTCACAATCTAGGTTTATATATATATATATATATATATATATATATATATATATATATATATATATATATATAAAGAACAATACTTAGCAATCTTTTGTTTTATTTTTAATATTCTATATCGATTTCTGTCTCGATCCATATAGAATATTATGGAGACCATCTTCAGTTATACAGAATGAAAAAAGGTTATACAAATATTTAACTGTAGAATAATTAATTCAACAGCTGACACTATAAAAATTTAAATAAAAATGTAGATGGATAAGTTGAAGATCTTGTTAAATTTTCTAATTTTTGCATCTTCGTGATAGAATCAAACATAATATTTGAGTGAAATTTTATTTGATTATTGAGTAATAATGATGGGTTTTCTTTTGTGTTTTTGTATATGTAAAATTTTTCAATAACATCTAGTTTTTTACTTTTAGGTGCAAAATGGATAATTTCAAAATTTTCTTCAATTGATGAAGTATTATGGTTTTCTTGAATTAAATGTTCAGCAAATGTTGATAAATTTTGTTGTTTCTTTTTTTGGTATATGTTCCTTGAATCTTTTACTAAAACTTCTTCCTGTTTGGCCAATGTAATATTTAGGCATACTTGGGATTAACGATTAAAAATAATTAACGATTAAATTTAATCGTTAATTTTTCTTAAAATTTTTAACTATTCGTTAGTTTTGGTAATGTTTAACTTCTAACTTTAACTAGTTGAAAATTTGGCTAACTGTTAAAGTAACGCAGTTAGTGTTTCAAATGTGATAAAAGGTGCCATTTGGTCCGAGGAATGTGGACTGGGGAGAAAGTTTCTAAAACTCAGGTCAAAGACCGATTGTTTTCCTCATCCCCAATTGTCACCGACAAGCAAAGTCACTGTTTTGAAGACGCACCCCCTCCCCTTTCCGCACATTTTACTGCCTTATAAATAAAAAAAGGCGGACCAAACGAGTATACCTATGTTTATGTTTAGGGAAAAAGTTGAGATAGTTATTTAGTTATCTTGTTTTAAATCAACGTGTTGGGCCTAAGCTTGTTTATCTTTCATAAACTCTAATACTGTAATTTTACCTGTTTACCCATCTATGTGTATAATTAATTAGGAAAATCAGTTGCATTTTGACGTTAATGCTGTCAATACTTGATTATGTAAATAATTTATATAGTGTTTAAATGCATTATCATATATTTAATACTATGATGTATACATATGGCTATGAATATATATTATATAAAATAATTTCTATAACGATGAATAGTTTGTTACAGGAACCTTTCATTGCATAAGAATTTGACTAGTAAACATCCTTATTGTCTTTCAAGCGGAACTTTCCCTGTAAATAAGTAGTTAGACCTAATGTATCTGTAGAAGTTTCTATGTAAACAAATGAACTCTGATATATGTTTCTGACACACGCAAACTGACCAGAGTAGAGTAGAATCAGTTCTTCCTTCTCTTCTATACGTGTTGTTTAACTCGATCATTCTAAATTCTCTAACTTTCAGAGCTCGTCTGTATCAAGTTATTTATGTTAATAATATCATATTTATTCTGATTTTGATATATATAGTTAATTTAAATTCTGTTTAAATAAAGTGATTGTAACTTCCCTTTGGACAATTTTAATCAACATCCTCATCAAGAAACTTTACATTGATCGACAACAACAACGAACATTCTTTACAATTAATTGAACATTACATATCTAAATCGTCCTGTTCAAAAGTAGTCAGGAAAAACCATTTAAATGGTTAATCAAACCAACATTTCCTCAAACGATTACTTTATTTTAAATTAGGCTTACTAGGTAAAATCAATCCATTATACCACGCAACAGAATAACCTACAGTATCTTCAAGATTGCAGAACATATTTCAAGTAACAATTGCTATATTTCGTTCTGTCTTCATTATTTTGCTATCAGCATCGTCGAAAAGAAAAGATAATGAAAAACTATCTTTAATATTAATACCAATGGTAATTAGTTTTGTATTTTTTAATGATTTAGATATTTTTAATAATTTTTAATAAACTCACTTCAGTAAGAATAAAACATACACTCAGAACGGCCAATTCTTAAACATCTAATACACGTAATTGCTTATCGAAAATAGTACGAATAGATCTGCTTTCACTCACTTATAGAGTGAGTATATTTTGTTCAGTTTTTGTTTTCCGCTGATCCCCATACTTTCTTATCAGTGACCCTTCCTTATCATCTCCAGCCTGATAAAAATCACCTGGAGTCATTTCTCCAGGTACAGTGGTAATTACCCACCCATACAGGGTAATAACCCACCCGCCGACCCATACACGTACAGTGGTAATGACCCACCCGCCCCCCCATACACGTACAGTGGTAATGACCCACCTGCCTACCCATACACTTACAGTAGCATTGACCCACCCGCCAACACATACACGTACAGTGGTCGTGTATAGGTGGGCGGGTGGGTCAATACCACTGGACGTGTATGGGTGGGCGGTGGCTCATAACCACTGCAAGTGTATGAGTGGGCGGGTGGGTCAATACCACTGTACGTGTAAGGGTGGGCAGGTGGGTTAATACCACTGTACGTGTATGGGTTGGCGGGTGGGTCATAACCACTGCAAGTGTATGGGTGGGCGGGTGGGTCAATACCACTGTACGTGTAAGGGTGGGCAGGTGGGTTAATACCACTGTACGTGTATGGGTTGGTGGGTGGGTCAATACCACTGTAAGTGTATGGGTGGGTGGGTGGGGCAATACCACTGCACGTGTTTGGGTGGTTGAATGGGTCATTTACCACTGTACGTGTGTGTTTCATTTACCACTGTACGTGTGTAGGTGGGCGGGTGGGTCATTTACCACTTTATGTGTGGTGGGCGGGTGGGTTATTTACCATTGTACGTGTGTGGGTGGGTGGGTAATTTACCACTGGACGTGTGTGGGTGGGCGGGTGGGTCAATACCACTGTGCGTGTTTGAGTAGGCAGGTGGGGCATTTACCACTGTACGTGTGTGGGTGGGTGGGACATTTACCATTGTACGTGTATGGGTGGGTGGGTGGATCATTTACCACTGTTTGTGTGTAGGTGGGTGGGTGGGCAAGTGGGTCATTTACCATTGTAAATGTGTGGGTGGATCAATGGCATCGTACGTGTATGGGTGTGTGTGGGTCAATGGCACCGTACGTGTAGGGGTAGGTGGGTGGGTCAATGGCATCGTACGTGTATGGGTGGGTGGTTGGGTCAATATCACCTTTCGTTGATCGTGATTAGTTGATGAATGGTTGGCTAGGTGGAACGAAACTCCTTCGTATGAAATGAACACTAGTGTGAGCAGATATAACTACTGGAAATAAATGGGAATAGACCCTAGATCAGTAATGTTGCTGTCAGAAGTCTATCCCAACAATGGATCGCATGGTTACAGAGTGTCCTCTGCGCTCTTTTACGGAGCGATTAGCTAAGATAAATTATTAACTAGTTTTTGTTAATAATTTTAGAAATTAAATTAAACGTTTAATTTTTAAGATTTCGGACAGTTATATAACAAAAAATACTGTAGAAATTGCTATAGTCTAATTAATAGTATTGTATAATAGTGTATTATAAATAGGCCTATTTATCTAAGATATTATAAATAATAAAAGATAATACAGGTTAAGTATTTTTTATGTATATTTTACTGTACCAAAACTAACTTTCAACTTTCAATTTCAGTTAATTTTCTAATAATTTAACTTTATTCAGTTAGTTTCAATTTATTTTAACTTATAACTTCAATCAGTTACTTTTTTAGAACATTAACTTTAACTTTATTCAGTTAAATAAAATCATTAACTTTCCCAAGTATGTATTTAGGACAAGTTGAACATTTAATTTTATAAATTCCAGAATTATTTTATTTGCTTTCATTATTTTTAGTAGAATAATTATGTTGTAGTATATTTTTGATGCTGTTCTTTGTTCTATATGTAATGTTATATCCTTATTTGAAAAATATGTTATATAAAGAATTGTTAATATCTCCATGATAGGCTATTTGAATGTAGTTATTTTTTTTAGTTTTAGAATTAATAGTTTTGTTGTTGTGTTTATTAATTAATTTACTTATTAAATTTGGCTGATATCCATTATCGACAGTAATTTGTTTGATAATGTTGATTTCTTCTTGGTAATCTTCTTCTGTAAGAGGTGTATTCAGTAGTCTATGAATCATACTGTGGAAGGCTGCTAATTTGTGTGAAGTTGGATGTATTGTGAATTATTTGATTTGTTGATGTTGGTTTACGATACATTTTGAATTGGTGTTTGTTATCTTTTTTAGTTATGGTAAGGTCAAAAAAGTTTATGCTGTTAGGTTTTTCTATTTCTGTTGTAAATTTTAATTTGGGGTGAATTTTGTACAGAAAGATTTCTAATTGATCTATTTGTCTTTGGTTTTCGTTGAATAGACATGGAATATCTATGATAATATATAATTTTCTTGGCGTAAGGGTTTATTTCAGGGTTGAGAATGTATTTATTTTCAATATAATTTAGGAAAATGTCTGCTATGATGCTTGAAAGTGGTGATCCCATGGCCAATCTATCTTGGGAATAAATTTTATCGTTATATTGGAAGTAATTTTGTTTAACCCTCGACCTGGCAAAGTGCGCTTTTAGCGCACTGTTTATGTGTGTCGAAATGGCAGAGTGCGCTTTTAGCGCACTGTTGACACGACCGCATATAACTGTCATTATAGTACGTATTTATCACGCTACGACAAAGTTTTACATGCCTATGGATTCTACGTTAGTGGCCGATTCCAACGATATGCATCAATAGTCAATACAGCGTTTATTTTGGTGACGTCATGTGATTGAAAACAATTCTTCACAGCACAAATTCATCTATTACATGCGGAACTCCTAGCCCTACGCTAAAGGACACCAATGTAAGCATTCAACAAATATTTTCAATTTATAGCTCTTATCTTTACCTAAATTTTGGTATAAGTATGAACTCTGTAGTGTATATAGTTTTTTTTAAGGAAATTATTGAATATAACAGTATCCGCGGTAACGAAATTTCTGATTTTTGTACTGTTTACATTTATAAATTTCCAAAATTTATTTTTACCTATAAGATATATATAATGTTTATATTTTCTGAAACTAGATAAAATTTAAAAACTTTTGGCTATCTCACATTTCCTAATTTATTATTGCCACTATGTTTCCTAGGGGTACCCCCCCCTTTTTTCATGTTTTATAAAATAAAACTTTTGAAATGTAACAAGTCACAAAAAAAACGAAAACAAAATTTTTGTTTCTTTTTATACTATTTGATAGTCTACTTCATTGTGATCATTTTGATACCAAACATAAGTATATTTACAGTATATAACTATTTTTTATGAATTTATTAAAAAAGGCTTACACACAGGCCTAAAATCACCCGCCAGTACAGACAAAATCAACTGCCAGGTCGAGGGTTAAGAGTAATTTTTGTTAATTTGATGATTTCTTGAATTTTCTTGCTGCCTAATTGATTTTGTTTTGTTAAGTTTTCTTCAAGAATGGTTAAACTTTCTTCTACAGGGATACTTGTGTATAAATCTTTAATGTCAAATGAAATTAGGATATGATTACCAGGGCAATTCGTATTTTTAATTTTGTCGATTAAGTCTGTTGTGTTTTTAAGGGAGCAGTTATTTTTAAGTGCTATTTCATTTTTTACTATATTGTTGAGGATTTTTGCAAGTTTGTGAGCAGGAGAGTTCATTGCATTAACAATTGGTCTGATTGGTTCTTGGTCTTTGTGGATTTTGGGTTGACCGTAAAGTTTGGGAACATTTGGTTTTATTATTCTACAAAATAATTTTTGGTCGGGAGTTAAAATGTAAGATTTGATGATAGCAGATTTTATTTTGTTGTGGTATGTTTCTGTAGGATCGTTATGTAATTCTTTTATATTGTTGGTCATGAAATCTACAACTTTCATATGGTGTTCGTCTTTAATAACAATTACTATAGTATTACCTTTATCTGTTTTGACGGCTGTTGCATTATCTTCTTTTAACTTTTCTGATATATTGAGTATGGTTCTTTTCTCGTGGTTATATTTATTGTATTTTGGTTTATTAGTATATTTGATGATTTTTTCATGTGTAAGAATTCTTGTATTGTATTGAATTTTTGAAGGAAGACTTTCAATTGAACTTTCAGTTTCAGTGAGAAGTTTTACACTGTTGTTATCTTGAATACAAAAATTGAAACTTTTTTTGTACTCAATAAAAATTCAACAATCAGTCAGTCATGTGGTTGTAACCGGTGGTGGCTGATGACTGTCTAGTCGGCCATACTGCCTCACTCACATTATTAAATCAGTCTTCACCCAGCCTTTGCTGTGTTCGCTTGCTAGTAGGTTCCATATTTCTGCTGGTTTTCAGTTTCCGTTTACTTTTGGAGTTTCTATTACTGTTTTTAATTTGTTTTTTAGAGAAATTAGGAATATAATTAAGAAAAAATATGTAGAATGTACTGCAGAGAAGGAAAAATGAAAAAATACTGTATTTATGCTCTACAAACGCCCTGACTTAACAGAATTGTGTTCTGTAGCATGTTTTGAAACATTTATCTCAGATTAGACTAATTCTGAAAAAAATATTAGAAATGGATCTGATAATAGTAGTTTTTAATCTTTTTCATTTGTTTTACTTAATTTCTTATATTACTAACTAGTTTATTACAAAATAAAGTGATTTAAAAAATCTTGGTCATTTATATTTTGGCAAAGTTGCTCACCAGGGGCTGATGGCCGACTAGACGACCATAAATAAAAATTAATTTTTTTGAGCCTTCCACGTATACAGACTACTTCTGAAAGTCATAAATGAACACTAAATAATCACAAAAATGAGTTTAAAAAAATGATCAGCCCTTGGGGTGTTTTTAATTTATATATATAAAAAAATTAAAATGCAGCCACACATAGTGAAAACAAAAATATGGCCTTAGCACTGAATTTATTAAAAAAAGAAAATAATCTTGTTGGTAAATTTACCTAATGAAACTGTATTTAATACAGCTGTACAACAATCTATGATAAATAAGTAACACTTTAAGTTGCTAGATCAATATCATCGTAATAATAATTAAGAGAAAAAACATTTTATTTATTTGCAAATACTGTTATTAACATATTTTACATATGAATTGTATTTTAAAGGAAAATAAACTCTTAATACTTTTCTTTTTATTTATTTGCTCAAAAATTAGGTTCACAACATATTTACAGTTAACTAGGAAAACTTAACAAGTATTATAACATAATAATAAACATATATACAATGAAAAATCAATGATAAAGCAAAGCACACAACTAAAATGAAAGGGTTATAGTGGACGGTTTTTACTTTATCCACTTTGTCATTAGCTTCTCTTTTCTAAGTATTAAAATTGAACAGATCACAGCAGAGCAGACGGAGCAAGAGCTAACTATAGAGGTAGGATAACTGACTGGTTATAAAACATAGAAGAGATAGGGTATCAGCAAACTTACTAGAGAAGAAAAATCCACAAACACGAAGCATAGGAAAACATTCAAAGACACAACATATTTCAAAATATTCAACAACTAATGGTTCTTTTCAGATGATGTGAAAGATTGACCCAGATCCAACTGCCTCAGGATAAGTGGCAGTGGTGGGGGTTGTGTCCTTAGAGTATAAGAGTTAACTCAGTTCGTATGTCAAAAATGTTTGCCGGTGGTTGAGGAATGAGAAGAAGATGGTATGCATGTATTTTGGTCCAAGTAAAATTTTGGATGCCAAATAGTCCAAAAAAATGCCCAAGTAAAATTTTGGATGCCAAATAGTCCAAAAAAATGCCCAAGTAAAATTTTGAGATTGGGAGGCTCATGAGTTTCTTTATTTTGTGGTGTCAATTTGTTATGATGCTGACAAAAAATAAAAACAATAGATCAAATTAGAAAACCGAACAATTGATTGTTTAGTTATGTTGTTTTTCGCATCACTGTTCTTCACGTATGCCACAGCTCTTGCTACAACTGCTCTGTTACACTATTTCTTGTATTGTTTTAAGGGTCAAGCATATATAGGCAAATAAAGCAACGTAAAACAACTAACTAAACATGTACAAAACAGCTGATCAGTCTTACACTGCACTGTGGTAACATACACTCTGG